>BCNH02000002.1:19261487-19278623 GCA_001662345.2 Metrosideros polymorpha var. glaberrima | reverse complement strand
CCAGTCTCAACCACCTCCTTCACCACCACCGCCACCGCCACCGCCACCGCCACCGCCACCGCCACCATGATCCCTCTTCTCTTCATCTCCCTCCTCTCTCTCCTCGACCCATCAACCCAATCAGGACCCTCCTTGTCCATCTCCCCCAAGATCCTCTTCAAATCGGGCGACCCGATCCGGATCCAATGGTCCGGCGTCGACTCCCCCTCCAGCCTCGACTGGCTCGGCATCTACTCCCCTCCCGACTCGCCCCACGACCTCTTCATCGGCTACGTCTTCCTCTCCTCCGACCCGACCCACCTCTCCTCCGGGTCGGGTTCTGTCTCCCTCCCCTTGCCCAACCTCCGGTCCAACTACTCCTTCCGGATCTTTCGGTGGTCCGAGGCCGAAGTCGACCGGACCCGGCTCGACCACGACCACAACCCCTTGCCGGGGACGAAGCACTTCCTCGGCGCCTCCAAGGAAGCTGGGTTCGAGCCAGGCCGCGGTCCGGAGCAGGTTCACCTAGCGTACACGGATCGGGAGGACGAGATGCGGGTCATGTTCGTGGCTGAGGACGGCGGGCAGAGGTACGTGAGGTACGGGGAGAGAGAGGGGAAGATGGGCGAGTCGGCGACGGCGCGTGCGGGGAGGTACGAGAAGGACGACATGTGCGATGCGCCAGCGAACGATAGCGTCGGGTGGAGGGATCCTGGGTGGATTCACGATGCGGTCATGAGGAATTTGAAGGGTGGGGTGAGGTACTATTATCAGGTGAGCTGGTGTTTGAATTGTGCTTTATGAGGTTTGTGATCAGTTTTGTTCTTTGATTATGTATAAATGGAAGTTTTGCGAGGTTGATTGCTTGATTGTTCTTTTTCGATTAAGGTTCACGTTGGTGTGTCGGGTCAGCAAAATCATTTCTTTTTTATAGTTAAGAGATTATGGTATTGTTGTGAATTTGCTGTTGTCATGGTGGTTTGGATACATGTTGATGCTGGTTTAGTTGCTAGTTTCTGCTGCCTCACCACCTTCAAAATGCGCGGTGAATGAATTTTATCATATTTTTGCACGTGGTAATCATGCATGGATTGGGCTTTCGCTTGGTCTTGTCCATGAACGGTATGGTTCATGCAGAATTCTCAGTGTGAATGCATGATTGTTGGATCTCTCAGACTAGAAATACTTGTGATAGAATCATAGAATCTGTCGTGACGTTAACAGGGCTTGTCTGCTATATCAGTAGAATTTGGTTTTCCGTGTGATTAATCTTTTCAGTTATAGAAGTATCATAACCGATATAAGCATGCTTGAAATTGGATTCGGACTAGTTCATCTCAGTGATTGGAATGTCTGTACTCTCACAACAGGTTGGGAGTGACTCTGGCGGTTGGAGTGAAATGCGCAGCTTTATGCCTAGGGCTAAAGACTCGGATGAAACAATAGCCTTTTTATTTGGAGATATGGGAACTGCAACACCATACATGACATTCTACCGCACGCAAGACGAGAGCATATCGACCATGAAGTGGATCCTCCGCGACATTGAAGCTCTTGGGAACAAGCCCAGTTTCGTGTCTCACATTGGAGATATCAGCTATGCGAGAGGTTACTCTTGGTTGTGGGACCATTTCTTCACTCAGATCGAGCCCGTCGCTGCCCAAGTCCCGTACCATGTGTGTATTGGCAATCATGAGTACGATTGGCCATCGCAACCTTGGAAGCCCAAATGGGCCCGAACGATATATGGAACAGATGGGGGTGGTGAATGTGGGGTACCTTACAGCCTTAGGTTCAAAATGCCTGGCAATTCTTCGGAACCCACGGGAATGAAGGCCCCGGCCACGCGGAACCTCTACTATTCATTTGATATGGGAGTGGTCCACTTTCTTTACATGTCTACTGAGACCAATTTTCTTCCTGGAAGCAAGCAGTACGATTTCATAAAGAGTGATTTGGAATCGGTGGATCGGAAGAAGACACCTTTCGTGATAGTTCAAGGGCATAGACCAATGTACACAACCAGCTATGAATCTAATGATAGACCCATTAGGGAGAAAATGATGGAGCACTTAGAACCTTTGCTCGTGAAGAATAAAGTGACCCTTGTATTGTGGGGCCACGTTCATAGATACGAAAGGTTCTGTCCAATTAATAACTTCACCTGTGGAAACACAGATCCAGCCGAGGATAATTGGGAGGCACTGCCGATTCATCTGGTGATTGGAATGGCGGGCCAGGATTGGCAACCCATCTGGCAGCCCAGACCAGATCATCTGACTGATCCTATTTACCCACAACCTGAAAGTTCGTTGTACCGAGGGGGTGAGTTCGGGTACACTAGGCTGGTAGCTACAAGGGAGAAGCTTGTGCTTTCTTACGTCGGAAATCATGATGGCGAGGTGCATGACACGGTGGAAATTCTGGCATCTGGACAGGTTCTTAACAGTGGTATTAGTGGTGCTGAACCGAACATAGAGGTGCCCGAGTCCTTTCTCTCGTGGTTTGTTAAAGGCGCGAGTGTGTTGGTGCTTGGAGCATTTGTGGGGTATATTCTTGGTTATATCTCACACGCCAGGAGAGAAGCTGGGTCCAGAAGGAGCTGGACTCCTGTGAAGAACGATGAAGTATGAAGACTGTAAAGTGTTATGCTGGTCAATGGAAGAGGCAGATGGTGTTTTCTTCTTTGATATCTTAGTGTAACGTACTTGCAAGCATTCTGGTATCGGAATTGCTCGTTTGTATGCATATGGTGGGAGGCGTGAGGCCTCCCTGGATGGAAGTTTGTACTATCTGACTTTTCTCTCCTCTGTAAATACACTATATTTAGAATCTTTTAATTGCTTGTTGCAGGAGCCCAGCTTATGCTCGGCAAGTAGCTCAAAGACAGCACAAGGGCCATCGTCCAGAGTCTGTGAAGAAAGATGCGGCCAACATTGACTTACCGCCTGATGACCTGCACAATGAGAAAGGTGAGCTTTCGAAGTTGCATATGTTGCCCGCAAGGAAAGAGAAGCACGAGTTGTCTTCATTAGTGAGATCGCTCACGATGAAATCCAAGCAAGTGCCATTGCCTTCCAATGGCAAGTCCTCGAAGAAAGTAGACAAGGTTCAGTCTAGAAGAAGGTGAAAGAACAGGGGAACATCAGGTATCAAGATTAGTTCAGTCAACATGGAGAAATGAGTTTCAGATGAAAAATTGACATAGAAAGACGAGTTCTCAAAACGACGAGTCCGTGGGAACCTCTGCTACATAGAAACACGGTTCTACGTGACGCATTTCGAGCTTTGGAGGATCTTGTGCGGTAAATGTGCAGAAAGACAAAAATGGGTTAATACATAAACATTACTTTAAAGTTAATCTATAGAAGTTCTGCTAGGGGTCACATTTTGGTTCCCATTTTTACCTCATCTCATTTTAAGAGGTTTTTATGTCAATGTGAGTAACATATAATAGATTTATCACGTAAGCACATGATTTTACATTAAAGAAAATAAATCAATGTTCGAAGAAAAGACCATTTTTCACTTCGGAGATGTCAAGATCAAATTAAAGAAAAGTGGGCAGAAAGGTAAACAAGGACCATGCAAGGCCAATGAGGTGCGAGTAGATTTTGGGTTCTCGATAAGCTTCCTTGACGCTAGGGGTGTCAGAATCGAAACGAAGAACCAAACTAATGGGATGAATGAGGAAGCGATCGATGAGTTCTATGATATGAGAGTCGAAGGTATCAAGCCCACACGAGTTACTGTGTTGAGCTTCCTTTCGGCGTCAACAAATATATATGCAATTGAGGAGGATATGGAATTGAGAAGCTACTGAAAAAGAATTGGAAGAAATAAAAAGAATAGGGAAAATCGAACCCCAAAAATCAAATTGAACCAAATCGAATTGAACTGAAATTGATTTTGGGTTCAGTTTGTAATTGGTTCGATTTGGCCACCATCCTTAACGGTTCGATTTTTTTAAAGAACCGAACCGAACCGAATCGAACCATTGACACCCCTAGTGTTAACACTATATATAACTGCTTGCTGTGTATTCCTATGGATTGACTAGCTAGTGATTGACTGCATGTTTAGTTCTCGTCAACTCTTCGTTTATGTTACACCGACACGCGACACGACACGATACGACACGCCGACACGTAATTTTTCAAAAATAGAGAATTCCGACACATTCTGACACGTTGTATTTTAAATATATATTTTTATATATACATGATAAATTATTAAAAGAAAGTGTTGCAATAGACTTGTGAGCCATGAAATTGATGTCAATTGACATCTTACTTCAAGATCTAGCACATTGACTCAAGGGCTCACAAGCACGTTGATCAATTCTAACAGTCAAACAAAAACAACAAGAAAAAGAAGGGTCTTCACTGAGAACCATTTCACATCATATTATACTCTTTGGATATAATATTCACATTTCATTAATCATAAGTGAAAGAACTCCATATTCAACAAAAAGAAACATTCACATTTCATTAACCATAAAATGAAAGAACTTTATCAAAAGAAACAATCTACATTTTACCATCAAATATAACAAAAAGTCATTCATTTTGCATATTGAGGTCATTCTGCATATTGAGGTCTTCTTCTTTTGAAAAAACAACGGACTCCATCTCTAGCTCATCAAGTGAAAGATTTGCAATTTCAAGCATTCCAACATCTTCAAATGTGCAAAATGCATCTCCGCCAATATCTCACAGCTTCGTCTCTCCTTCTGCATATTGAGGGCTTCTTCTTGATAGAAGACGAAGGTTACTATGAATGTAAACCAAATTTTCTACACGTTTTGGGGTCATTTTATTTCTTCTCGCCGAGTGTACAAAGGAGTAAGTACTTCAATTTTTGTCGGCACATGATAAAGAAGAAGGTTGTACAAGAATCTTTAAGGCTATCTTTCAAAGCATAGGTGCACTATCACCATGAAGAACCCACCAAGCCTTTGGATCCATAGAATCTTGATTTTGAATGGAATCTAATTCTTTAAAATCTCCATTTTTGCAAGCAAAATCTACATATTTCATATTTATCTTGTTGCGCTCATCCAAGTTAGGAAAGTATTTCCTAATACATTTTGCTCTTTCTTTGTTGATCTCCTTATCATTGTATGGAGGAACTCAAGTAGGATCTTCATTGAGCCATTCATCACTATAGTATCTATAAAATAAAAGTAGAAAACCATAATAAGTAAGAAATATTATCATGTCAAAGAAAAATACAAATTAATAAAATAATAAGTTTTAGAACTTACTTAGGATTCAAGGCATGCGCTAAGCAATGAAGTGGAGTGTTATTCTTAGTCCAATGATCCACAAGAATTGTATGAACCACCTCATAGAATGTAGACTCCTCATCTAGCCTTTTCACTTCATGCGCATATATGGCTCTCTTCACTTTTTTAATCATTGAATCTCACGTATCATAAACTAAATGAAGACAAGGCTTGTCGGTGTCACAAACTCTAAGCATGTCATAGATGAGAGCCGTGAAGGAAAGTATATAATCAATCGAATTCCACCAAAAATCATCTAACACCTTCTCCTTGACAAACCTAGCCCTCCCTTGATTATCATCTCGATATACATTCCATTTGTCACAAATAACCATACTTTGAAGACCACCTTTGATTAACTTGAACCTCTTAAGCATCACAATCATTGAAGCGAAACGTGTTTTCGCTACGGAAAGCAACTTCAAGCTAACAAATTCATTGTATATTGCTAACCTCATGGAATGGTTCATGATGAAAATTTTGATACGCACAACATCTGCAACAATATCCGAAATCCAACCACATTCCCTATAAACTATTTAATTATTCTTCATATTTTTTGCGGCACAAATGTTCTTTAAAGCAAGATTAAGGGTGTGCACCACACAAGGCGTCCAAATAATGGATGGAAATTTTTGCTCAATGAGTTGTTTCACGCTCTTACAATTTGAAGCATTATCCATGATCACTTGCACCACATTCTCATGCTCAATTTCATTGATAACTTCTTTGAATAAGTTAAAAATGAAATGCATATCCTTTGTTTCTCCCAAACAATCCACCGATTTTATGAACATAGGTTCTCCATCCGAAATCGCCATAAAATTAATAAGTTATCTCCTTTGTGAGTCACTCCATCCATCATTCACAAGACTTACACCCTTCACCTTCTACATGTTTCTAATGGGTGCACACAACATATCAATATTTGTCTTCTCATTTTGCAGCAAAGTGGTCCTCAATATATTAAATTTTGGTGGTACATACCCCACGATATAATGATTAGCAGCATAAGTAAAAGAGGATCGAAAGTATGAGTTATTTGCTAGGTTAAATGGCAAGCCTGCCCAATAGAACATCCTAGCAATCTCAAAATCTAAACATTCCCGTTGACTCATGTTGAATGCCTTTTCAATGGATCCTCCACTCTCACTTCCAATCCTCCTTTTCTTGGAGTCAAATGATGAACCACCACCACCACCACTAATTGAAAAACTAGAGGGGGGCAAAGGTACATGTTTAGGTGCAATACTCTTCAATCTAGAATTGACCTATTCCTCTAATTTTTCCATCTCCAAAAGATCTTTTTTTGCACATTTCCACATTTACCAATTCCTTTTCCAGTTATCATCAACAAATAGGCCCTAACTCTCGTGTACGAACTCTTAAAATCTTTTTTGCAAAAATTACATTTTCGAGACAAATTCCCCCTCGTTTCACCAATATTAGCTGACCTAGTAACATACCTCCATAGCGGTTTATTTAAATCTTCATTGTTGGATATAGTTGGTGAAGTGCTACTATCCATGCTTGATGAAGTCATTCTACAAAAAATACAATTACAAGATGTCAAGAAACATTCATGAGTTGAGGAAAACAGAAATGCTCCTGAAAAGAAATGCAGAAATGCAGAATAGAAATGCATAAATGCTCCTGAAAAGAAATGCAGAACAGAACATAAACGCAGAATGCAGAATAGAAAAGTAGAAATGCAGAACAGAAATGTAGAAATGCAGAAACGCAGAAACACAGAAATGCAGAACAGAAACGCAGAAATGCAAAAATGCAAAACAGAAACACAGAAATGTAGAAACGCAGAACACAAACACAGAAATGCAGAAACGCAGAACACAAACGCAGAAATATAGAATAGAAATGCAGAAATGCAGAACACAAAAGCAGAAATGCAGAACACAAATGCAGAACACAAATGTAGAAATGCAGCAGAACAGAAATACAGAAATGCAGAAACGCAGAACACAAAAATGCAGAACACAAATGCAGAAACGCAAAGCATAACAGAAATACAGAAATGCAAAACACAAACGTAAAAACGCAGAAATGCAGAGATACAGCAGAACAAAAATACAGAAATGCTGAAAATGCATCACACTTAAACTGAAGTACTTCTGAAAATGCAGAGCAACTAAAGATTTAACACAAGTTTGGAACACTGCAAGATAGATATGGACATCATTTGAACACAAGTCTGGAACCACACATGATAAAGAAATCATAAGTCTAGAACACAAGTTTCTCTCTTTATTTTGTGGCTGCAAATGAAAAGGAAAATTCTAAGGCCTATTATTCCAAATACAACGATCTTCTACTCAGGGCAAATATGGTGTGATGTACCCATATATTCGATGGTCTACTATAACACAAGTTTGAAATTTGCTTTTTAATAACTATTTTAAGACCTATGGACCAATGGTTTGATTATCAAAATCAATATAATCTATCAACATAGGAAACGCAAAATTAACCCTAATTAACATAGAAAACCAAAATTAACCACTGAAATTACAAAAAATCGCTAAAAAACCCATCAAAATGACTCCGAAACGCAAAAAAATGACGTTGTCACTGCTAAGCAATGGGTATTAATGAGCAGGTCGTTTCTATGCAGCCAACCAAATTTCAGCCCATTTCGAGTTCACAAACCTTAAATGCAGCCAACCAAATTTCACCCTCATCTCGATTTTTCCCTTTCGCATTGACTAACAACCACTCTCCACCAAGAAAAGCCATGCATGTATGGTAAAGATGATTGAAAGACGCAGATGCAAAAGCAGATGTAGAAGCAGTTAATCAAGATTTAATTGGCACTTAATCAGGACTTCATCGCACCTGAAGATCGGAGGAGAAGGCGTTGAGGAAGAGGTCGTGACCATCGGTAGCGCGGCGACGATCGTGGCGTCAGAGAAGAAGGAGGAGCTGGAGCCGAGAGAGAAAGAGAGCCGAGAGCAGTTTCATGAGGGAGCAAGCAGGTCGTGAGGGAGCAAGCAGGAGCAGTTTCGTTTCGTTTCAATTAGGTTAGGGAGCAATCAGGAGCAGTTTTTTTTTTTTTATATTTAAACGCGGTCAACGCTCCGACACGCGGACGCATGCACAATGTGCACGTGTCCGTGTAACATAGCTCCTCGTTGCTAGGCGTGTGAATTACTCCAGTGTTAGACCGTCGACTCACACAAGAATGTCTGTCTCCTTGCTTGGTTTTGTTCTGTGCATTGCCTTGGTGCGGATAAACGACGGTCAATGGTGAGGAAATGGCTCCCTTAGTTCTCTGGAATGGCGATTCCTTGAGGTGTTGGCATCGGTTTGTCTCTCTAAACCATAGATGAACTGTTTCCATGGTCATTCGATTGTAAATGATGGAGGTGTTTAATGAATGGTGAATGGCTGAAGTCGTCGTTCAATGAATGATGAATAGCTAAAGCTGTTGTTTGATGAAAGTGTTCTAGTGATTGGTGATGACAGACAGCAAATGAACGAGATGCTCAATTTTTTAGCCCAATTCGTTGCGACGATGAGGTCGGGCCTCACCCAGCCATGGCGAGGCTCGCCTCCCCGTTGCTCGGCAATGCTTGACCTCGCCAATGGCGACGGGGGCGAGCTTCGCCTGACGGCTGGTCACCAGAAGAAGAAGGGGAGGGAAAAAAAGAGAGAAAGAAAAGAAAAAAAAAGGAAAAAAATATACAAAAATTCGAAAAAAAATAAAAATAAAAATTTGACACATCAGTGTTGGCCGGCTGTCATTAAGGGTGAACGATTGCAGGTTCCGTACAGGTTTTACTTGAAACCTAACCTACTTGTCGGAACAGGTTCCTTATTTTTTTGAACTTGAAACCTACCCTGTGACAGATTCCAGGATCTACCCAGATTCCGTCTGCATTCTTAATTGAATGATTGTGGTGAATCACCACCTTTAATAGCAACCACTTGTCATTACAATCCATTGACCACAACTTATATTTAAACACACGAAAAATATGAAATATTAACAAAGTAAAAGTTCTAGTTATAAATATTTGGAAATGGAAGCTCAGACTAGTGGGTCTAGATTATACACTCATCATCCGATATCATAAGTACTGCAGGATCGCGAGAAAACATAAAATAAAATAAAAACTTGTTACAAGTTCCAAGTTCTACCTATCTAGAACCTGGAACCTAATCGTTGAAACAGAGTTTTCAAATTTTTGGAAACCTGGAAGCTACCTTGCATACTTTGGAATTTAGAATCGATAGGTTCCCACCGAACATGTTTCAAGTTCTATCATAGAACCATACTCACTCCTAAACGGCATGAGCCCACGTCAATGGCGGTCGGCCATAATTGGCCAGATATACTAAATTGACACAATTGCAAAAAATTTCAAACTCAATTGACAAAAACAAATTAAGACTGAATTGTCATAATTATAATAGATTTATGATTTTTTTAGTAATTTTTCTCCAGAATTTTAAAGAAAAGAAAGCCGTGTTCAGAAAGCCCAAAAGAGGAGAAGGAAAATGCCCAGCCTCCTATCCTATTTGGAGAGAGGAGACCCGTCTTTGGTTTCACGGGGGAAAGAGAACGTCTTCTTGGGATTATTCTCTCTCGGGATGTCGCACGGACCTCTCCTCCTTTGTCTCACCCGACCGGCCACTACCACCGTCGCCGTCCGACGACTCCCGGTCGGCATCCTCCCCTCACACGACTGCTCGCGCCGACTTCCAGCATTTCCGGTGAGTTCTTTAGTCGCTCGGTTCCAGTTCATTTCTCCGAGGGTCTCGGCTCGGAGACGCTTAGAGGTGGCCGGCCGTAGTTCGACTCGTCTCGAACTCGCCCTATAGCCGTCGTCTTCGAGTCGGGTAGGAGTCTTCACGACTAAACCCCTTGTTCCCGCGAACCCTTGTTGCTCCACCCTCTTTTGGTCCGACCGGAAGCCGAGACTCGTTCTTTTTGTTAGTCCATACGCGTGTTGGTTTTTACTGAGCTGCTGCTGTTGATTTTTAAGTATGTCTTGGCGATCTCTTTCAAGTCTGGATGTGTGTTCGGAGTTTTGAAATGCTCAACGTTCTCTCTTCAATCCACTGCACACCTTATGTTTGACGAAAATCCTGAACCAAGTCCATACACACGTGTCATTGGTTTTGGACTGTTCTGAGTATATATAAACCTGGGTTACGCGCTAGAGAGATTCCATTGTTTGCTGAGTTCGATTTCAGTCAGATTTCTTTGTTACCGAGACCAAATCTAAACCCACGTTCTTCTTGTCCTTTGTTATTGCTTTGCTTTTTGGCGTGTTCCTGTGTTTTTCTATGTGTTATGTCCTTATGGTGACCAATGGCGATTTCCGGCGAGAAATGTCGGAGAGGCAATGTCGTAGGTACTGTTCGATACAAAATGAAAACTGCACCAACTACAAGTCAATTTCTAAGTAAAGCGGTTTGATCGGTCTTAGTTAGGTTAGATCAATTTGATATGCTCTTTTTTTTTTTCTTGTATTTACATATTATGGACCGCTATATTGTACCCAAGCACGATGATAGGGGGGAATATTCTCTCCAAAATAAGTGATCATCGAGCATGCCGAAGGTAAAAGTTGAGTATGATGTATTACCGAGGTCCACCCATAACATAAAAGTCACATATAAATTTTCAGGCCAGACTCTAGTTCGAGTTGGGCTGGTCTGGCTTCCTCATGTAATGACATTGTCCAAGCCCGCTCATTTGCCTTTTGGGCCTGGACAACTGCCTGCCCGTTGATCATCTTTACATTTCGTTTTCATCTTTAGAAGTTAGGTGCATTGAGTTAATAATTGAATTTTTCCTTCGTAATCCGGCTAATGGAAAAAATGAATTGTCACATCTACTCATGGTCCATTTATATAAAAATGTTGTCACTCACTTTTTAGTCTATGCATCCATTTTTCGCCTGACGAGTTGTCGAGTTCTTCTTTGTTTTTTTCTCTGTAATTTTGTTGCAACATCAGCAGACTCAGCAATTTAACTTTTCACAAACAATGTTAGAAAATAAGAAGATCTGGTCAGGATCACTTATCAAATTAAAAGCCCAGCCCATGTCTCTTTGAGCCCATAGGCTCAATCCACAGAATATCTGACCCGAGTTCTGTTCCTCATCTGTTTGATCGAGAGAGGTGGCTGAGATCGTGAATTCGATCGGAGTTCTTGTCTGAGACTTCGGATCATGAAAAATATATGATTTTGAAAATATTTTTTTATATCGTTTAAAATAATTAATTAATAAGTAAAATTTTTTTATCATTAATAATAATTTATATTTAAATATTTTTGTGGATAATGAATTTTATTTTCATTGTAGCGAAATCAATTATTATATTTTTTAAAATATTTTTTAAAATATTCATTTTCCGGTTGGCACTATTCAGCGTTCTTCTCTTCCTGCCTGTTCATCTTGCGTAACTTGGGCTGTCCTCGGGCAAGACCCATGTCGCTTCTGTGGTCTGCCATGGGTCGATTTCTATTTATGCTTGATTTCTTCTTCGTTTAGGTTTTGGGTTATGGTGGGTTATGTTTCATGAGTTTAGATGGATCGATTCGGTTCATTTCCCATGTTTTCGTGTCACCGATCGAATACGATCGCCGGAGACAAATCTGCGGTTCGTGCCAGACCTCTGAGGTGCCAGTCGTGCCAGCATTGATCCGCTATTGATCGTCCTGGTTCCGAACTAGTTTGCTTGGTTGAAGATCGAATTTTGTCTGTTCCCAGTATCTCGTTTTTATCGGTTGGTTTTACATTTGTCCATTCGCTTTCATCACCGGTGATGGGTGACTCTTTCAGCTTGATTTTGCTGGTTGTTTAAACGACATGTGTGTGTGTGTTTTTTTTTTTGCAGGCACAAGCGGACATCATGTGGCTCTTGGCTTTTGCGTCACTAGTTTTTCTATGGTTTGCATCTCTGATGGCATACTTCCCCAGAAAACCTGCGTTTCTAATTAGTGGTTGGTTCTCCAGTTCGTCACTTGTCGTCTTGTTGAGTCATTTAT
This sequence comes from Metrosideros polymorpha var. glaberrima, assembly GCA_001662345.2. Classification (NCBI taxonomy): domain Eukaryota; kingdom Viridiplantae; phylum Streptophyta; class Magnoliopsida; order Myrtales; family Myrtaceae; genus Metrosideros; species Metrosideros polymorpha. Next base: position 19,266,336 of record BCNH02000002.1, on the reverse strand, counting down.
TGCTTTGTTTGTGATCGTTTTGTGCGGTAATAATCAGGCGAGAATGCTAACAAGAGGAATGTCTTGCTGGTTATAGCCCACCCTGACGACGAGTCCATGTAAGATTTTCTTTGAATGTTTCCAATTGTTGGCTGAAAAGCAAAGCTGCTTTTATCATAAATTGTTCTGTTATTCGTTCTGGATACGTCCGTGTCCAAGGCTCCAAGCTCAAGGTTGAGTTTTTTCCCCTTGTGGAAAAAACGTCACCTATCACTTGTGCTAATAGTCTATGAATACCTATAGTGTATTTTGAGCAACAAAGTTCCTTAGTTTCAAAGGACGTGTACTATAGTGCCTTTTGTGAGCTGTGAAAATTACTTGTGTATATTAACAATTTTCATTTGTGGTTCAAGGTATTCATGGGTTTTATGAGATTACTATTACCAAGGTCTATATCTTCCCTTCTCGAGACTACACTATAGTTGTCCAACAATCCAACATGTTTACATGGCAAAAATGCTCATAAATTTATCTGTTAAAATAATGAAATGATTTTTCACACTGTATTGAAGATTTTTCTGGATCATTCAATTGCAGGTATTTCTCGCCAACAATAAGCTATCTCACTTCAAGGGGACATAACCTTCATATTTTATGCTTGTCAGTCGGTAATGTGATATTTTCTTTGTGTTATCTCATTAGGATTCTTAATTGATTTCTTGCATTATACTGGCGTGCCGGAGAAGTACAGATGCCCTCACTGTTGTCTAAGTATTAAAATGGAAAGGATTTGAAATGGTCTAAACCATAAGCTGTAGTTGGAGCTTATGTGCTATTGAGAGCAATACTAGTATGATCTTAGCAAAAAAGAAGTTATCGGAATAGAATTTTTTGCATCACACTGCATGCTTCCAAATGTTATGGTAATTGTTTCAGTAATGTTGTTTTGTGTCATCTTATCACATGATAACTTGGGAGTAAAAGGAATTTCTAGCACATCGTCTCATGGTGCCTTTCTGTCAAGGATTTTCTTAGAAAAGTTGTATTCTTTACTCTATCATTTATTGTGCACATGCTTCTCTTGCTTAGTTTCATTTGCTTTTAAGGTGATGCCGATGGCAAAGGAAATATAAGAAAAGAAGAGCTTTACCAAGCTTGTGTGACTCTCAAGGTGATTTTCAGAACTTGTCCATACATTTTGTCAACATTTTGAACTGTCTAATGTGGAATCTTGTATGAAGGTGCCACGCCAACAAGTTAAAGTCGTGGACCATCCAGATTTGCAGGTACTACCTGATCAGTGAAGTCTATATTGTCTATCTTCATGTTATGAGAAATTTCGGCTTGAGTTATCTTTAACTTCATCTATAATCACTAGGATGGGTTTGGCAACAAATGGAATCATAACTTATTATCCAAGATCATAGAACAGGAAGTCCTTGCTCGTGGCATTCATTTGGTAAGATATTGACTGACGTACTTTAATTAATCTTTCTGAAGTTAGATGCTCTTCGCCTCTGTTTCCATATTTGTCTTTGGTAATTTATGCTAGCAGTCGTGAAATTTCTATATTTGTATTGCATGCATTTGAGCATCTTTATCCACTATGTCAAATTGAGAATTCTAGTTGCTCCAGTAACATACTAAGGGACCTTGCTTATAGGATAATACTCATCAAATGGGCTTCTCAGGTTATCACTTTTGATGACTATTGTGTTTCGGGCCATTGCAACCATGGTGATGTATATTATGGGGTTCGGTTAGTGAAATGTTTCATCGATTGCTTTTCCCTATCTGTTGCATCTTACAAATTTTCCAGTGATGTCCTTTATGCATGTGAGGATTTAAATAGGATTAACATTTAACAGTACTAATGCACTGTATAATCTCTCTCTGTCTCTCTCTTTATGAAATAAACATGGTCAGTGGCTTATTACTCGCCTTTCCCCTTGACATTGGTTTGTCCACTGCTAATGAGGGGATTGATCTGTTCCAGCTGCAATCCTTTAACTATGGCGTACCTAAATTGTTTATAAATAATTTTATTCTTCTTTTCATGGCATTCTGGTGTGAGCAGGAAGCTCATTCAAGAGACGGCACAAAGAGATATTGAGGCCTGGGAACTTGTATGTTTTCTTTCCCTTGCTATGCCTTACCTTTATTTCTACTATCATGAGCTATGGTCTGAAGGCCTATCATCATAAAACAGTTCAACCTTTGGAATTCGGCTTTTTTCTGTTCAACCAAAAAAAAAAAAAGACTACAGACTTTCTAGATGTTCTCTCAGTTCAGCACTTCGAATGATGGTTCTTGTCCCTGCATTACAGACAATTTTGTTAGTTTGATATGATATCATCGTTCTGCGAGATTGTAATCCAGCTGCCAAATGTTGAATTTGTTATCTTTTTGTCTTGGATATTATGTACCGTGTTGTATGTCATCTCAATACCTTTGATGTTTTGCAGGTAAGTACCAACATCCTACGCAAGTATAGCGGACCAGTTGATTTTTGGATATCCATGTTGTTTGCCTCGCGTAGCCCCACTGGGTCAGTGCATTGCTTAATGAATGAGAATCGTCGGAGGAGCTTTATTGCTATGTCGCAACACTCGAGTCAATGGGTTTGGTATGCGTCCTGTCCTGTATCGACTTTAAATTAGAGAGAGACCACTAGCATTGTTCTGAAGATTCTCCTCTTCTCTTTTACTCTGTGTCCTACAAATTTCCCTCGAGTTCGAGTTCTTCAAGTGGATAAAATCTGCTTCTTCACATTGTAGGTTCCGCAAGCTTTTCATTTCGTTCTCTAGCTACACATACGTAAACACGCTGAGAAGCATCGACAGATCGGTGCGAGTGCAACGAAAGGGCAACGATCAAGAATTGTAGCATTATATTTTCATATTTGGCATTTTGCTGATACTGGGGTTCTCCGAACACCGCAGATGGAAGTTTTTTTTTTTTTGGGTCAGAGCAGATGGAAGTTAGATGTCTGTTGTAAGCCGAAACTTTTGATGAAGAACTTCGAAACCCATTGATACGGGATGTACTATGTTATGAAAAGTTCCAACACGCACTTCATCATCGGGACGTGGATCAGTGATGTTGGAAGAATGTAAAACCCGGTTTACACGACATTCGTAGATTGATAATTGCCAGATTTGTCATGAGCCCACTGTGCAAATGTCGATTCAATTTTTAAATTTCCAATTTCGCTAGTGCAGTCCCAAACTATTGCATGAATTCCAATGTAATCTTTATGGCCAATTGCCTACATCGGTAACTAGCCGGAAGGACTGTATTGGAATTTCGCATAAAGATTTATTATTATATTGACAAAATTGAAATGGTTATAACTAAATTAGCAATTTTTCCTATTTCTAGACATATGGAGTAACTGCTTCGGCCACACCTATTCTTACTAGAAAGTTATGAAATCGCATTAATTTAAATGTGCGAATGATCTGCTTCGTCATCTATTCCTATTCTTGGACTTATAACTTTAATGGTTAAACCCATATTGCACTTCCAAATTACTGGTATTGAGTCCGTTGTGTTGTTTATATCTACAGCATTGTAGAAGGGCACCATAATGTATGGGGGAAAATTGGATGGAAATAAATTTATTTCGCAGAAAATGAATGATCTGTAAAATATTTTCTTAAAAATTATCGCTTGAAATAGTTAATTAAAAATATTTTCATTATCAACAACAATTTATATATAAATATTTTCATAAACGATAATAATATTTTTAGTCCATTCAATTTTGAAAAATATTTTCCAAATCATTCATTTTACGGAAAACAAACAGAGCTGAAAAAGTAGATGGCTCGGGAATGAGCTTGCGTGATAGACCTCGGCTAAGCATCAAGATCTAGTTTCAAGCTCTCGAGACACCATATTGTTTCGTCATATCTAATCCATTAAATGTAAATGCGTAAACTTCTTATGAACCAAAAAACTTTGATGACCTGATCACCATATCTAGTGCACTAAAGAGAAATGCTAACTCTAGTTGTGCCTAGAAACGTTTGCAAAGCCTTTGCCGAACATCTATTTTCGTCTTGAAAATAATAATAATAAAGTCAAATTTTTTTAAATAAATACCTAAAATGCCATCATTTTCTCAATATATGAGTCTATAGTAAACATTGTTTCATATAAAGATTTGAAGTGACCATATCAGTCTAAAAAAAAAGCCTGACCTCATAAGCTGGTCAAAGGCATTTTTCTCATTTTTTTTGTTATATATGTTTTTTCCTTTTTAAATTTTTTTTTTTTATCTTCACCAGCCATCACACTTGCTGGCCAAGCGAAGGAGAAAAAAGAAGAAGTGGGAAAAAAGAAAAAGAAAAGTAAATGACAAAAAATGTCCTTAACTAGCTTATGAGGTCAAACTCTTCTTTGAGCCTGATATAGCAACTTTAATCCTTTATTTAAAACAATGTTTACTTTAGATCTTTATTTGAGAAAATAAAAGTACTTCACGTCTTTATTTGAAACAAAGTTAACTTTAAGCTCTTACTTAAAAAAATGATTGGACTTCAAAATAAGGGAAAATTTCAAATAAGGGCATGAAGTGCCCTTAGTTTTTTCAATTAAGGGCCCGGAGTGGACGTTGTTTCAAATAAGGAATTGAAGTACCCTTCTTGTTTCAAATAAAGGTCTGAAGTGCCCTCTTTGTCTAGAATAAGGACATGATATTAAAGGCATTTTCGTCCTTTCACTTCTTTTTTTCATTTTTAAAATATTTTTTCCTTTTCTGGTTTCTCAAAAAATAATGAAAATTAAAAATTAAAAATTAAAAAAAAAGATGAAGCAGGCGCTGGTTACTGCTCCACCGTCGCCGGAAAGGGCCGGCGACCGGGGG
>BCNH02000002.1:19231988-19254343 GCA_001662345.2 Metrosideros polymorpha var. glaberrima | reverse complement strand
TAAATACTCATGAAATGAGGCTCTCATTTGAGATTATTAGGTCATTTGATGTCCTTATTTGAAACAATGTTCATTTTAAACTTTTATTTGAAAAAATGAAGGTACTTTATGCTTTTTATTGAAATAAGATCTACCTCAAATTTTTATTTAAAAAAATCAAAAGCAATTTAGGCAATTATTTGAAATTTTCTCTATTTTTTCGATTAGATCATAACCATTATTTTTTTGAACAGTCTCTCTCTTCCTTCTCGCCATTATTTGAAATTTCCCCATTTTTTAACGCTCTTCCCTCGTATCTAGGGGTGAGCGGTTCCAAGTTCCTTACAAGTTTCATTTGGAACCTAGAACCTAGAACCTAGAATCTACTCGCTCCTATAGATTCCTTAATTTTTGGAACCTGGAATCTACCATGTCACAGGTTTCAGGGTCGGTTCCAGGTTTTTACAAGTTTTTTTTTTTTTCATTTTTAGTTAAGAAAAAATGTGGAACAATAGATAGTTTATACGTTATGGACATCAATCAACCAATCAAAAGACTGGTTGGAGGAAAATATGGTCTTCTCCAATATGATTCATTCATCTAACATGCGAAATATGACGGCACCAATTTCAACACTCGAGTCGCCTTTGTGATTATATATATATGTATCATATTAGAGATTGATTACCTATGAGTCATGAAGAAAATGTTTATACTCAAAAAACCAAAACATGAAGGGGGCGCACATGGGAAAGAAGGGGGACTGTGACACCAAGGCACTATGTTGTTTTCCTCTTTAAGAACTTAGTCTCGTGACTTTGGGACGGAGTTTGCTTGTGTTACTCTCGGTCCTCGTGTCTTAATCCCACTGTCCACAGCCACACACCAACACCCACGTATCGTCGTTCCAAATCCCACAAATGCCAATCTTTCATTCCGTAAATCTTTTGCAAATTACGCTAAAAAAGATGGAAAGAACACAAGATATAAGCCACAAAATCATCTTTTGTAGTTATCCGACATATATTTAGCAACAACAAAAGCAAAATAGTGCAAAAGAAATGCATCAAAAAAGACAAAATTCATGTATTGTGAGTAACATAATCCACAAAATAAGTGCACAAGAACCAAATTGCGTACGGTTCCTTATTCGGTTCTCGATTCCCAGTTCTGGTTCCAGTTTTCGGTTCGGTTCCTATAGAAACCGAGAACCTACCCGGAACCGGCGGTTCCTAAACAAATAGAATCGGGAACCGGACTCTCACACATTGGAACCTAGAACCGGCGATCTGATTCCCGATTCTCGATTTTATCCGGAACCATGCTCACCCCTACTCGTATCCTCTGCCGACGAGTTCCTCTCCACCGTCGCAAACCTCAACCTGAAATCCTCGAAGGCCACCCTCAAATCCGTCCTCCGCTCTCAGTCCCCTTCTCTCTCCTCCTCATCGCTCCCTCTCTCCCTCCACCGCTCCATCTCTCGGTCCATCGCCTCTTTCCAGAGCCTCCTCTGCAGCCCCCTGGACGCGGGCCCCGGCGATGTCGCCTCCCCTCCCTCAAAGCGCCCCCGCCGGTCCTCTCGACTCTCCGGGCCTGGGGATGGCGGCCCCCGCCGAGCCTCAACCGCCAGAAGCAGAAGCTCCTGGAGGGGCTTTGGGTCTGGGCGCACGGGGCCCGGCTGTGCGTCTCGGCTGCTTGCGGGGCGTGCTCGGCGGTGCAGGCGCTGCACGATTATTTGGTTCTCTTCAAGTCGGACTCGGTCTTGTCAGCGGATTTCAAACTTGGTCTCAGTTCATGACAAATTTAGAAGCAAAACGAACTAAATCAGATTACTTTTGACTCGGAATAAAGTGAACTCTGGATTATTTTCTTGGATTTCAATAGCAAATAGGCTGTGAGCTATGGATGATATAAAAAGAAAAAAAAACAGAGAGAAAGAAAGAAGAAGAAACTGAAAACTGAACCGAACCGAACGTTGGTTCAGGGCGAGATTCGGTTCGGTTTGGTTCTGTATTCTACACCCCACATGTTGGTGTGTCGGGTCAGCAGTTTCATTTCTTTTTTATAGTTGAGAGAATATGGTATTGTTGTGAATTTGCTGTTGTCATGTTGGTTCGGATACAATGTTGATGCTCGTTTAGTTGCTAGTTGCTGCTGCCTCACCACCTTCACAATACGCGGTGAACGAATTCCGTCATATTTTTTTGTGGATTGAGCTTTCGCTTGGTCCTGTCCATGAACGGTATGGTTCATGCAGAATTCTCAGTGTGAATGCATGATTGTTGGATCTCTCAGACTAGAAATACTTGTGATAGAATCATAGAATCTGTCATGACGTTAATGGGGGCTTGTCTACTATCTCAATAGAATTTGGTGTTCCGTGTGATTAATCTTTCCGGTTATAGAAGTATCATATTCATAACCGATATAAGCATGCTTGAAATTCGATTGGGACTAGTTCATCTCAGTGATTGGAATGTCTATACTCTCGCAACAGGTTGGGAGTGACTCTGGTGGTTGGAGTAAAACACACAGCTTTATGCCTAGGGCTAAAGACTCGGATGAGACGATAGCCTTTTTATTTGGAGATATGGGAACTGCAACACCATACATGACATTCGACCGCACGCAAGACGAGAGCATATCGACCATGAAGTGGATCCTCCGCGACATTGAAGCTCCAGTTTCGTGTCTCACATTGGAGATATCAGCTATGCAAGAGGTTACTCTTGGTTGTGGGACCATTTCTTCACTCAGATCGAGCCCGTCGCTGCTCGAGTCCCGTACCATGTGTGTATTGGCAATCATGAGTACGATTGGCCATCGCAACCTTGGAAGCCCGAATGGGCCCGGATGATATATGGAACTGATGGGGGTGGCGAATGTGGGGTACCTTACACCCTTAGGTTCAACATGCCTGGCAATTCTTTGGAACCCACGGGAATGAAGGCCCCGGCCACGCGGAACCTCTACTATTCATTTGATATGGGAGTGGTCCACTTTCTTTACATGTCTACTGAGACCAATTTTCTTTCTGGAAGCAAGCAGTACGATTTCATAAAGACTGATTTGGAATCGGTGGATCGGAAGAAGACACCTTTCGTGATAGTTCAAGGGCATAGGCCAATGTACACAACCAGCTATGAACCTAATGATAGACCCATTAGGGAGAAAATGATGGAGCACTTAGAACCTTTGCTCGTGAAGTATAAAGTGACCCTTGTATTGTCTGGCCACGTCCATACATACGAAAGGTCTTGTCCGATTAATAACTTCACCTGTGGAAGCACAGATCCAGCCGAGGATAATTGGGAGGCACTGCCAATTCATCTGGTGATTGGAATGGCGGGCCATGATAGCCAATCAATCTGGCAGCCCAGATCAGATCATCTGACCGATCCTATTTACCCGCAACCTGAAAGATCGTTGTACCGAGGGGGTGAGTTTGGGTACACTAGGCTGGTAGCTACGAGGGAGAAGCTTGTTCTTTCTTACGTCGGAAATCATGATGGCGAGGTGCATGACACGGCGGAAATTCTGGCATCTGGACAGGTTCTTAACAGTGGTATTGGCGGTGCTGAACCAAAGATAGAGGTTCCCGAGTCCTTTCTCTCGTGGTTTGTTAAAGGTGCGAGTGTGTTGGTGCTTGGAGCATTTGTGGGGTATATTCTTGGTTATTTCTTACACGCCAGGAGAGAAGCTACGTCCAGAAGGAGCTGGACTCCTGTGAAGAACGATGAAGTGTGAAGACTATAAAGTGTTATGCTGGTCAATGGAAGAGGCAGATGGTGCTTTCTTCTTTGATACGTTAGTGTATTGTACTTGCAAGCATTCAGGTATCGGAATTGCTCGTTTGTATGCATACGGTGGGAGGCAGGAGGTCTCCCTGGATGGAAGTTTGTACTATCTAACTTTTCTCTCCTCTGTAAATACAGCATATTTAGAATCTTCGAACCTGGGAAGTACTGATCTTCAGAATAAAGTCTTCCTTTGAGCATGAACAGGAATTGATGGGTGATGCCTTTTATTCTTCAGGTTAGAGAACTGCTGATTTTGCTGGAACTGCTACTGTAAATTATATATGAGGAACAAGGGAGGTCTCTCTCTCTCTCTCTCTCTCTCTCTCTACATTCCCACTTTAGAATGAATAATGGAAGCTTATCTACGATGCTTGACAATGTACTTTAAGCTGAAAGATTGGTAGCTTCTATAGAGGAATGAGAACTCAGCAGTCAACACAGGTTTTAACTTTTATTTACGACAATAACCATATAATCTGCTGGCCGGCCTGACTAGATGTTTATGCAAATCTAGGAACTGATCAGAGCAAAACCATTTGCCTCTCAGCTTTGTTCGCTTTCTCCACTTTATAGTTCGACTTGGAGATGCTAACGGGTGTCGTCCTGCATTCTTTTGCTATTACAGCTTTTATTGAGGGAGACTCAGTGTCTTATTACTTCGGTTTAGGCCATTGTCATGTGGAAACTTTTTGGTAAAGACAACAGTTTGCAACAAAAAAGAGAGGAGAGAATCATAGAGAATGCCATTCAAACTGATACATCTACACTCCAGTCGTATTTCTGTTGGTTGTGTCCGTTGTGTATTTGATGCATTGTCTGGAACCAGCTTAACCATGTGAAAATAGCTGTGCTGTTTGGTGATTTGGGGCACTGATTTTGCAAATTGTGACGGTTACCGTTCACGTCCACCCATATTGAGTACCAACATAAGGGCCAAGTATATACAAGTAACAAGATATTCAGGATTCCGGAATATCACCAAGCAAGAATAATTCAATTTGTAGACAGATTAGTTTATTTCATTTGCTGATGCGGTAGAAGCTATCAAACATATTCTCCGTTTTCGGCTTAGTCAAAAAAGAAGAAGGGAGAACACACTGCAACAGCTATAGGAAGGCAAATCACAGGGGATGCCCGATAAAGAGGCTAGCTCTTGCTCTCCTTTCATTTGCCAAGCAGACGACGAGTACGTTGGTTGGCGCCTTTCACTCGAGAGTTCAGCTCATCCACATCGTCACTAAGATGGTCGAGAGCTTTGTTTTGCCTGTATGCACCACATTAGCTCTACGTGTAAATTAAAGTTCTACGCCTTTAAGAGAATGTGACAAGGGCTGGGAAAACCGCAGCAAACAATCAAACTTCACTAAACCAGAAAATAATCTTGATCAAACTTCAATCTCAAAGCTAGCAAGTGTATCGGTTCAGGCAAACTTAATAGGTCAAGTAGGAAAGAACATGAGTATAAGTTAGGACATTTTCAGACCTGTTAAGTTCGCCTCCCATGTCAACGGCCATATTCTTCAGTTCACCTAAGACATTGCTAAGATCCGATAAAGCATCATCTTGCTTTGCCTTCTCAACCTGCCGTCCGAAAAGTCCTTGTGAGCAGATGCTCAAAGACTGCTATCTGAGTGAAACAAACTTGTTAAACGACAAACCTCGACTTTCTGCAATGCATTTGTTGGTTCAGGCGGAGGCGTACGACTAGTCCCTTTTCCTTTCGGCACAGGAGCCAAGCCCAGCTTCTCTCTCTGTTTTTTGTCACTTTTTTGGGATGAATTGTCTGTCATTCCAGGAGGGAAAAGCCGATGAGTTGATGTAATCGTCACGGAAAGTACAACTACTCAAGTTTCAAAAGAAGCTGTGCATAATAATTCACTTCGTTTTGGCCGCATTCAAATAAAGAAACCGCAACAAGGCAATTGTGTGAGAAACCTGTTGTAACTACAGGCCCTGAAATTTCTCGAGTCTTCTTCGGCTTCCAAGTCTTGGAGAACATTCCTCCAAGGTTTCCTAAGATCTTTTCCCCCTGGTATTCACCAAAACAATGCATGGGTGATCGTTAATTATAACAATTGAAGTCACTCGAGAAACAATATCGAGGTGTCGTCTGGATGGAAAAACAGAATGTTACATAAAGAAACTGATAAAGTACCAGGTAGCAGAAAACCGCGCACATTTTTTCTAGAACATATTCTTAGCGTGCCGAGTTCACAATATGTGGAAATTACCTTGCTCAAGTCCTTATCTGTATCGGCAACCATATCGTGGGTCCTCTTGATCTGCTCGCCCTGTTGATGCAACATGTCGAGGGTCCTCGTGGCATCCTCTCTTATATCCTCAGCAATCTTAAGGCAGTTGTTGACAGTACTTGTAGTCTCCTCCGCCTTGTACACGGCATAGTTCTCCAATTCTTGCACGCTCTGATTCTCTAGCCCTCCCGATTCACGGAAGTCATTCTTAAACTTATCACGTGCTGGTGATGAACCAGAATAAGAGGATGCGGAAGAAGAAGCTCCTCTTCGTCCATATTTATCATCATCAAAAGGATTGCTACCAAGATTTGGCACAATTAGCACGGGTTCTGAGTTTGCTCGCCTCGAAGGTTTGATGGTAGATTTGGTGTCAGATTCGGTATCGGAATCAAAAGGATTTGTTCCTGAAGACACAGGGTCCACAGAGTTTTGCTTGGAAACCTTATTCACAGGCGATTTAAAAAATCCAAACATTTTCAAAGATCAGAAGAAGGGCGCCTTTCTTCATACGGTGATGCGGTCAATGGTGAAAATTCCAAGAACCTGACGAAGCAAAACAAGAACAGTTACTCGCGAATCTAATTCCAAGAATCCAAGCGCATCTTCGTGATGGGGGGACGCACGAATGTAGTGGAACAATGATGGTTCATGTCTACTCTGTCTGCAAAAGTGAAAATGTCCAAGCCCTTGAACTCAATAAAGGTGGTTTGCATCAACTAGACAGAAAAACCAACAAAAGAAAAAGCTCAAGGGTGCCTCAATTGAATCCTCTCCAGAAATGGTGCACCAGTGCAGACAAAGACAAGGGAACGGACCGAGGATTGATGAATTATGCAGGCCAAGATCAATCGCAAATCATCGTGGCCAGTAATCAATCGCTAATGCTCTTTGCGAAGAATAGCTACTGAGGCATCATTACTTTAAATTGGAAGCCATGAATCATCTCATACACCAAGGAATCGCAGAAGCTCAACTTCACATTCCCTGTTCCCTCAAAACGAAAAAATGCGTGATGATCCATTCACTCCTCTCTCTCTCTCTCTCTCTCTCGCAGAATCGATCCACAAATGCAACGTTTGCCCACACACAACGACGCAAATCCACCAATGCAGAGAGAAAAAAAAGAACATCGAACAGTTTCGCTGAAGGAAGAATTGAAGATACAAACACACACACAACCAGCAAGAACAAGAATGATCGGGAGAGCAAGAAATAAGAAACTGGGTACCTGGAATTCGGAGAGAGGCTTGGGTGAAGAACTCGAAAGACGGTCAAAACAAGTCCCCCGCACACAGACACCCAAACAAATGAAAGAAGGAAGAAGAGGAAAGAACCGCTCCTTTTTTTTAGGAGGTCTGCAAATGAAACTCAGAAAGAGAGAATGCTCGCGGAAAATGACGAGGATCCCTCTCTCTCTCTCTCTCTCTCTCTCTCTCTCTCTCTAAACGGATCGAACAAATGGAAGGCGCCGAGCAATGGCAGAAGGAATTGCGCAGGAGGCTATTCTTGGGTCGTCGTCCTCCCTTTTTGGACCGTTGGGTTTTGGGCTCCTTTTAAACTTTCCTGTCTCTTCTTATATTTTTTTTACAATCTTTAAATCTTTTGGGTTAATATTCTGCATTTTCTATGCAGAGCAATCATTTTTTTGTTCTTTTTTTGTTCTTCTTCTTCTTCTTCTTTTTTTTTTTTGGGTAAGCATAATTCTTCGGAGAAGATTGTTAATTTTTTGGTGATTGAACTTTGCCCTTATCAATTGACGGTGTTACTTTTTCGTTGTGATCGTCGAAATTTCACCTGTCATTGAGTATAGCTAGACCTAGACCGACATTCCAATAGAATTGGGCCGTGTCAGACATATGTTAGCCCAATTATGTGGATTTTGCCCGACCGAACAAGCTGATATCGATAAAAGGGTAAAAAGAAAGCACAAAGAAAGAAGGCGGTGAAAAGGCAATCACTTCCTCTCCTCTTATATTTGTATATGGCTTTTGCAAAAATGGGATGTGGCTTTCCCACAAATAAAAGCAAAAAAGAAAAAGGAATTTCTTCAGAAGATATTGCTATAGGATGCTGGTCCCCCCCACTACAAGTCTCCCAAGTTGCAGACGCAATTGGGATGTTTTCTTTTTCTTATTGTCAGAATTATGGATTTTTGCTTAGTATACATTTTCTGCGGGTCAAATAATTGTCCAGATGAGATCACTTTATAATGTCGTTAGTACATTCTCTCTCTCTATATATATATTTAAAGGTTTTTTTAATGAGAAAGGAATAGATTCCTGTCCATGTATTAATACCTGTAATTGATTAATGTTCATTTATTTTCTCGATTATTTTAAATAATCAACCTTTTCTATTATTGCGTGCCCTTCTCTTCAAGTCGGTCGAGCCAAAAAATAAAGCTTGTAAAGTTCCAAACCCGTAAAAAATTTACGGGTACTTCTTAGATATATTAAATAAGGAATAATACACTTTTCAAAGTATTGATTACATATAACAAGATACAAAAAGTGTATTGAAAAGTGCAAAGTCTTCTCAATTAGTTACTCGACGAGCGTCGCTAAAATACTCATCGACAAAATCTATAGATTCAAGGTTAGGAGATGCATGAAAAAGAAGATGACACTCGCATGAAAAGTCAACATGCCTGGATTCGTATTGATTTCATTGTTCCAATGGCCAATCCATGTCAATGCTTAGAGGATTGGCATTTCATTGATGAACGTCCAACGGCTCCTCAAACACTTCATTCCGAAGACACATCACTCGATGAAATGATTGAAGACTCGCGTTGAGAAACGATGATTCGGTTTTATTTATATATTCTGAGCATCATCCTCTCTCTCTTTTCTCCATTTGGACTCGTGTCAAGCGTGGAGGAGTAGATGAAACAGCGAAGACACAGACAGGCAAGTTGCCAACTAAACAACAAGATGACACCTCGACAGAGAATTAGCACCGTTCTCTCTCTCTCTGTGTCCCAGTATTTGCTCATCATTCAGTCAGTCAATACCCATTTGTGTACTCTCACATGATAGAGGAACGCAGTGCGCGAAAAGGGCAATGGCTGCTTCCCCATTCTCGGCAAATTGCACTCTGCCCAAGTCGATTCCTCATTCCAAATCTGTGCACAGCTCTAAAGGTCGTGACTTCAGAGCCAGAGTGACAAAGTTGTTCTTTTTCCAACACCCACGTTTGGTTTGTTCTAGAAGAACCTTCTATGTCAGAAATGTGGCTAGTGACCAAAAGCAGGAGCTGAAAGAACCAGGTTAAGTAACTCTTCTTCTTCTTCTTCTTCTTCTTCTTTTTTATGTTGTGTAGTTGATGCTGCATTTGTTGCAATGAAAACTATCAACATGTGACCTTTAGTTAGTGATTGCGTGTGCACACAACTGCTTCGGACTCTGTTTTAGTTTAGTTATTCTCTGCTGATTTCCTCGTGTACTTCTGGGTCTTCATTGAATTGAGTAGAATTTTAATGGTTTAGATTCCAATTAGCACTCAAGAGTTGCTTAAATGTGCTGACATGTTCTTTTGAATTGAAGTTGCCCATTTAAGATCTATAAATTGAAGTTTCTTGTTAGGTCCCCGCGTATAGGCAATGTGATTCACTACACGGTTCATCATGAAAAACGAATAGACATCAGCAGTTCGAAAAATGACAGCTTCGACTTGACGATCCATCACTGCACGAAGGGCTTTCCTTTTTTAACGACCGAGAAGAAAGAGGTCCTTTCTTGTTGGATAGATGGGTCGACCATCTTTCTTTTCCTCTAGAGAGAACTTCAGATATATTATGAACGTTTTGTTGATTTTGTTGCCTTTGGTTTCACTTCTTTTAGGACAAGAGACTCAATCTTACTTGACTGATTGTGTTTTAGGGTGTCCTTAGGCTTTTGTTTGCCGAGAGAAGTCCTTTTCATATATGTACTCACAATTTTGTCCAATGTAGCCCTAAAACTTGTCTTTCGCTTTGGAGTTCCAGGCACACTGGGTACTTCTGTTCCAGATTCAGCATCCATTGCCTCGAGCATCAAGTACCATGCAGAGTTCACTCCATCTTTCTCTCCAGAGAAGTTCGAGCTGCCAAAGGCATATTTCGCCACTGCAGAAAGTGTTCGCGATACCCTTATAATAAACTGGAATGCTACTTATGATTCTTACGAGAAGTTGAATGTAAAGCAAGCTTATTATCTGTCTATGGAGTATCTACAGGTTTGTGGTGAAATATGTGCTATATTGTTGTTCATGACAAGCTTCGGGTTTTGCAAGTAATTTGTTCGTGGATTTGAAGGAAAATATGAATTCTCCAGGGCAGAGCACTGCTAAACGCAATTGGTAACTTGGAGCTTTCCGGGGCTTATGCAGAGGCTTTGAGAAAGTTGGGGCTCAATTTAGAGGATGTGGCGAGCCAGGTAAGGCCATTATATGACCTCAACTAGCCCATGCTGGGGTTTGGTCTTTCAAGTACTCTCGGCAACTTCCAGTATCAAGTTTCGGTTGGGCTTTCTTTTCAGCCAAACAATCTCAGTTGGTTCATCACATCTAATTTCCGCTGTCAAATGCCACGGGGCATCCTCTATATGTTGCATCGTTGCAGAACAGTATAGCTAAAACTGACATCCCTTAATAACACTTGTTTATGTCTATACCCAAAGTATACCACAATAATAGGGTTCCCGTCTGTGGTCCCTCGTCAAAATGTGGAGACACTACAGATTGGATAATGTGCCTAAACTTTGAGATTCTATTGCCAGTTTCACATAGCGTCTCATGGTTGTCGAATTAATTTACTCTGCCTCACCTATAATCCCTTGTTAATAAGCTTTACATTTAATCAGTCTATCTGTAATACTGGCATTGTTTCCATTTTGTGTACTGTACTTCAGGAGTCTGGATGATGGAGATAATCTGATTACTAATATACTGAGAATGCTATTCCAAAAGAAATGTTATTTTGCCTGGTGAGCGTTGTCTCTAGCTAAAATTCTCAGATTGATGATACCCAGGAACGAGATGCTGCACTTGGAAATGGGGGACTAGGGAGGCTCGCTTCCTGCTTTCTTGACTCTCTAGCCACACTCAACTATCCTGCTTGGGGATATGGGCTTAGATACAAGTATGGCTTGTTCAAGCAGAATATTACAAAAGATGGCCAAGAGGAGGTTGCAGAAAATTGGCTTGAGGTACGGAAACTTTTCATCTTTCCACAAGCTAAAGCAAATTTTCTTTGAATGAAGACATTGCTCGAAGTATCACTTTGACAGTGGCTTGAATCACTTTTGCTTTTTGTTGACTACTAACTGTTCCTAGCAGATGGGAAATCCATGGGAAATTGTGAGAAATGATGTTTCTTATCCAGTTAAGTTCTATGGCGAAGTCATTTCTGGACCCGATGGGAGTAAAGAATGGGTTGGGGGAGAAAACATAGTGGCTCTTGCCTATGATGTTCCCATTCCAGGATACAAAACTAAGACCACCATCAATCTTCGACTTTGGTCCACAAAGGTTGCTTCAGAAGAGTTTGACCTGCATGCTTTTAATGCTGGAGATCACGCCAAAGCATATGCGGCCCTAAAGAACGCTGAAAAGGTGCAAATGATATTTTGGAGAACTTACACCTCCTTTAGAACTTTAGATGTAGAACTTGCACAAGGACAAGGTGTCTAAAAAGAAATTGTATTCATAAAATTGACAATGTTTAGAGGTGTGTCTTTCTTGTGGATTCTGCTGTCACCTCACTGCATAAGTGAGTAAAATATGAACTGTTTTTCTGCTTTTAACCAGTTATTGTTTAGATGCTCCATGCGATGCAAATTTTTTTGGTGAAGTTACACATCACATGTTTAATGTACAATGACAAAATAATAACTGAATTTCTGTTGTGATCAGATTTGCTACATCCTGTACCCTGGGGATGAGTCAATTGAAGGAAAGACTCTTCGATTGAAGCAGCAGTACACCCTATGTTCTGCTTCTCTTCGAGATATCATTGCTCATTTTGAAAGAAGATCAGGGGATGTTGTGGATTGGGGGAAGCTGCCTGAGAAGGTTGCTGTCCAGACGAACGACACTCATCCTACACTCTGCATTCCTGAACTGATAAGAATATTAATGGATGTGAAGAAGTTGAGCTGGGAAGAAGCTTGGAACATCACTAAAAGGTACTACTTATCACAACGGTGTTGTGATCTTTTGATAGCTATATATCTGCGTGCGCCCGCATTGTAAATGCGATCATCATTTTCTGATCACTTCAGACATTCAGTTTTCACAGCCATCCCATGGTGTTTCCTTTCCCTGATTTCTTGTTTTTAATGTTTCTGTCAGGACTGTTGCCTATACTAACCATACTGTTCTACCTGAGGCCCTAGAGAAATGGAGTTTGGAGCTTATGCAGGATTTGCTTCCTCGACATGTTGAGATCATCAAAAAGATTGATGAGGAGGTAATAGTATATTGTCCATAATACTTGACTATGGGACAACATCAATCCCCCATTCTAAATTCTAACAAACTTCTCTTTGTTCAATGGTTTCTTGCTGGTAACATCAACCCAGTTAGTTCAAACTATAATAGATGAGTATGGCAAGGAGGATCTTGACCTGCTGCAGCAAAAGTTGAAAGAAATGCGTATATTAGATAATGTCGAATTGCCTGGTACAGTTCTGGAATTGCTAGTTAAACCAGAAGAAGATCCTATTGAGGAAGTCGATACTGCCGTTGAAGAAAGTAAATTAGTTGATGAAGTAGATCAACCTGAAGAAGATGATGCTCCAGAGGAGAAGAAGGTGACTCCTGAACCAGATCCAGTATTGCCAAAGATGGTTAGGATGGCCAATCTCTGTGTTGCTGGTGGATTTGCAGTAAATGGTGTCGCTGAGATCCATAGTGAGATCGTAAAGGAGGAAGTTTTTAATGAATTCTTCAAGGTGATACTGTTAAGAAATGTTTACCATCCCTTTATATTGTTTCTCAGTGACTATGTTGCTTCATTATCTACTTCTGCTCAATGGTCAACTGATCTTACCATTACTGTTTTCTGGCATGACATGGTAACAGTTATGGCCAGAGAAGTTCCAGAATAAAACAAATGGTGTGACACCGAGAAGATGGATACGTTTTTGCAATCCAAATCTGAGTGAAATCATAACCAAGTGGATTGGAATGGATGACTGGACTATTAATACTGAGAAATTAGCTATTCTTAAAAAGGTAAAGGAGTCAGATAGACCTCATTATCATTTTGATATTTGAAACAGTTCGTGATGCTTCTATTCGAGCAATACGCTATATCCTGTAAGAAATTAGATTTGCTTATTGAGGTCAAGTGTGAAAAAATAGCGTCATTAAGTTTAATGAAAGTAGTTGTGCGATTCCTTTAATGATGCTCGGTATATTTGGTCGTTCTATTTCACATCCCTTCAGTTTTTAAGTCAAATGTGACATAATAGCAGCTTTTCCTATGGTACATACTAAAGAGCGCCTAGGAAAAGGTCTATATCGTCTTCCTTAAGCACAAATTTCCTGATTATCTGACTTTTCAAGGATGAGATTGCCTCTTTTTAGTACTACAGTAATGATTGAGGTCATCATGTACAGTGCCATTGTATACAGATGAAAATTTCTTATGGTGATAGACCATTTGAATCGAATCATTTTAAGAAGTTTATGAGAATGGTGAACTCATGAATTTCTACGAAATAACAGGCTGGTCATGCACCTAATCTGAAAGGCTAGTGTGTTTTATCCACAGTTTGCTGATAATGAAGATCTCCAATCGGAATGGAGGGAAGTCAAAAGAAGAAACAAGATAAATGTCGCAGCATTTCTCAAAGAAAAAACTGGATATATAGTCAGTCCTGATGCCATGTTTGATATCCAGGTTAATTTTTCCTCTATTTTCTTTCTGCATCTGTAGACCAGCTCTGGGGGATATGCGGCTTTTGCCCTCTCTTCTGTTATTGGTGGACTCTTGCACAGAAAGGCCAACTTATGGCCGTCTCCTATCCCCCTGCCGGTGGGGAATCTGCTCTGGGTGTTGCTTTGCTGCTGCTTTACCTCATGTTGGCCTGTACCTTCCTTAGGATGCCTTCTACAAAAACACCTCTAGAACCAGCATAACTCCTTCAGACTCATCTCGTTGCCTTGGCTTCTTTGCATGTGTGACTCTGCTTTCATGATAGAACCAGGGGCCCTTTGTTTAAGTCGTAGTAGTGAGCCAATTTATGGAGCTGCAATTGAGGCAGCAGAATCAACTCACTGACCGACTAATGCCCTTTCTTAAGGGTTTTTTTTTTCCCGTTTCCTGACAATAAGCTGGTTTTTGGGGGGAAAACGTTTAACGTCTCTAAGGTAGTCCTAGGGAGTTTTCTGTATATACTTCCCAACCTAGAAAAAGAAAGTAAAAACATGAAATCTCAGGAATCTTAAGTGAAAAGGACTAACAATAGATATGCAAATGGCAAGGGGATCATGGTAATCTCTATGCCTGCAATTGATCTGGTCTTGCGACAGTGAACATCTCATAGGCGGTGTTCTAACTGTTTTAATGGTAGATTAGACTCATATTGCTCTAACATGCGTATCCAATGCAACTCATCAACATATGTTACTTTCAAGGCATGTATGACTACGTCCAAATGTCGACAGTCTTCAAAGTTTAATTGAGAGATCTTGATTATGTATGTTCAGGTGAAGCGCATACATGAATACAAGAGGCAGTTATTAAACATCCTGGGCATCGTCTATCGCTACAAGAAAATGAAGGAAATGACACCTGAAGAAAGAAAGACAGTGTTTGTTCCTCGGGTCTGCATATTTGGAGGTAAAGCATTTGCTACCTATGTCCAAGCTAAGAGAATTGTGAAGTTCATCACGGATGTGGGGGCAACCATTAACCATGATCCCGAAATTGGCGATCTCTTGAAGGTGAATTTGTCTATTGGCTACATTTAGTGTCATTTGATATTTGCTCAAACTAGTTATAGATTGGTTGGTTTCTTTCCATTGGATGTTAAGTACAATCTTATATTCTGAAATTGATTGTATCATTGTTCTTCAGCAACATTTCATCTATACAGTGGAATAGCTAGTAATGTTATGGACATCTAAATGCATGAATGACATGTTCATTGCTTCAATCAAGGTTGTCTTTGTCCCAGACTACAACGTCAGTGTTGCGGAAGTGCTTATTCCCGGAAGCGAGTTGTCACAACATATCAGGTATCTTGTTTAATATAGTTCTCATAGCCTGAGGAAGAAAGTCATATCAAATCTCAAAAGTGCCAGTACATGCGTCTCCAGTTGAAAATCCAGTCATTAGTCCTAGATCCTAATGGATGATCATCACTTATTACCTTTTCCATACTTTATTTGAATATAAGTTCTATATCATTTCAGGTATGTTTTAGGAGAGATGAAAACATGCGTTAATATATTTATCTAAATATTATAGTTGACAGCAACTCTCTCTGCTCTATAGTACTGCTGGAATGGAGGCCAGTGGAACCAGCAACATGAAGTTTGCAATGAACGGGTGCGTCCTCATCGGAACCTTAGATGGGGCGAATGTTGAAATAAGACAGGAGGTTGGAGAAGACAACTTCTTCCTCTTTCGGGCGAGGGCGCATGAAATAGCTGGGCTGAGGAAGGAAAGAGCTGAAGGAAAGGTAATGTCGTGACGGTAGGAAATTTTTTTGCTTAATGATGTGATGAAGAACCATCGCTGTGAGATGATCTCACCCTTACAAAAAATTATTTCTGACTGGATTACTGTCACATAGACATTGCCTACATGAATCTAATGATGGTCAGAGAGACATGATCTCACACTTTGATAAGAAGCATTGTCAATGATCAGCTTTTCATTCTCTTTCTTGCATATGATCAATTGTGACATTTTCAGTTTGTCCCGGATGCGTGTTTTGAAGAAGTAAAGGCATATGTGCGAAGTGGTGTTTTCGGTCCCTACAACTATGAAGAGTTAATGAGATCGTTGGAAGGAAACGAAGGCTACGGACGTGCAGACTATTTCCTTGTAGGCAAGGACTTCCCCAGTTACATGGAATGCCAAGAAAAGGTCGACGAGGCATATAGAGACCAGAAAGTGAGTAACAAATAACAATTGCTGATAATGTCTTATTGTTTCTCCTCGCTTGCTGAAGCTTTGTCTACAAGTGCTTGATCAGAAATTACATGCCAAGATGTCTATCTATACATTGAAATTTGAAAACCGTCCCTACATGAATTAGTGGTTTAATCGTGTAATGACGTATCCCTTCAATGCTCTGTGTTATTCCTTCATCTCTTGCTTGTCGACCTATATTAATCAACTTTTAAGCAAGATATTCCAATCATCATATAACTTAGGTGTCTAAACTTTCCTATATGAGATGCTTCATTAAGAGTTCTCTTGCTCCTTGTGACTGATGTAATTCTATGATATGTGCTTGAGCAGAGATGGACAAAAATGTCGATCTTGAACACGGCTGGATCGTACAAGTTCAGCAGTGACCGGACAATCCACGAGTACGCCAGGGACATATGGGGGATCGAGCCGGTCCTACTGCCATAACTTCACAGTACGTATTCCACTGGTAAAGTGCAGAAATTAATTGCCTTCTTGCATTATCCCACTCTGATAGGAGAATGAAGGGGTTGGTGGAACAAAGAGAGAACGGTTAATTGGCAAAGCTATGTCCTCATATTACTGTAAATTGTAGAATTACAATTACAATGAGGAGTCTGTACGAATTACTCCCATATTACTGGAACCTGAAAATTACATGATATCTCCACAACCCTGAGGAACTCCTTTCCTGAAAACTACCTTTGTCGAGCTTTCGAACTGATTTATCCTGCTTATTAGTGTAGCGTTACGTTACCGAATCCATTAGAAGTCTAATGAAAGTTGGTTGGACAGATCATTTTTCCGATAGAACGAAATAGGAGGATCCCAACTATAAAATGGAGCTGATTAATACGCTCCTTAACTATAGGGTCTGTTGCAAAGTCAACCTCATTGTCCTCCTAATTTCACATTTAAGTCCCGACCTTTCGACGGTGGCCTATCGTCCTCTAGGACCGGTTTATCCCTCCGTAACCCGAAATCACTTGTATTCAACTACTGTCTTAACTCTATGTCGAATGAGCTTTTTTCCGGGGCGTTTTCCGTTAGTGCAAACATCACGAAAGCGAGATCGAAGTAGCATATATATCTGAAGTTAGTACATTTAAGATTTAGATGCACTAGGAGATCATTGTTTTCGTCATCGAAGTCCAAGTAAAACGGGAATTTATCTTCATGGATACCCAAGTACCGATCATAGACAAGCGTGTTGCATAACCTGACGTTGGGTAAGACGGGGCTTCGGTTCCGAGGGAAAGAGCTGTTTTGGCCATCTCTTTGCGGTTCTTTGTGAGTTTTTAGTTAATGAATGGATCTCACGTTCGGCTAAATCATATGATTATGTAATGTGCGGGGAAATTGTCTAAAAGTCCTAAACCTATTGTATGGTAGTCAATTTAGTGTTAAACATTTTAATTTTGCCAATTTAGTCCTAAAATTTTTAAAGTTTTCCCAATTAAGTCCTAAACCTTTGACAATTTATCAATGTAGTTTTTTCGGTCAATTATCCAAATAATAGGTTTAGGATTAAATTAGAAAAAGTTCAAAAGGTATAGAACTGAATTGGTACAATTGAAAGATTTATGAATAAATTGACAAATCGTCAAAAGGTTTAGGACAAAATTGACAAAATTGAAAAGTTTAGGACTGAATTAGCTGTCGTGTATTAGATTTAGGACTTTTTGGACAATTATCCCATTTATGTGCTCCTCGATTGTTTCTATTCTTTTTGGAGATTGATTCCGCGGATCCGTAATTCACCTTCACTTTTACGAAATAACAAATTCAATTACTAACATATTTGGAAAATTACCATTACTAAATAAAATTAAAAAACTATCAACAGCAGACAAACAAAAAACATAATTTCAGATCACGGGCTTCTGCGTTTTCTTTTTTCTTCTTTTTTAACACAAGTGTCGCTCATTTATCAAAGGTAAGAGACATCTTTCCATGCTTAGCGTTCTAATTTTCTGAACCACCCTTTTAGACATCTTTTTAGATATTTCGAGAGGACCCCCTCATCCATCCTCCCAATCGACGACGGCGCACAAAATGCCAAGCATTTCACCATCTTTCACATGAAAAATTATAGAGATAAATGCACTGAAAATCCTAAAACTTGTCATAAAAGTGCAATTGAATCTTAAAATCTTCAAAAAATGCAATCAAATCCTTAAACTTATCATGAAAGTGCAATTGAATCCTAAAACTTGGTGCGATCAAGTTCTAAAACTTGTCACGAAAATACAATTGAGTCCTAAAACTTTCAAAAAGTGCAATCAACGGAAGGACTTGATTTCATCAATTTGATAAGTTTTAAGACTTGATTGCACATTTTGAAAGCTTTAAGATTCAATTGTATTTTTTGACAAGTTTGAAGATTCAAATACACTTTCATAATAAGTTTTAGGACTTATAACGCATTTATCCCAAAATTATATATTTGGATTGATTGGGTGGATGAATGATGTGGTATTGTACCCTGGCATTATTTATAATGCCTGAAGAAACTAATGCTGATTTTTATGCTTAAATCCACGGGGGGAAACTCCAGGTAATTAATTATTAGCATAATCTTATGTGGTATATATAGTTCAGCGAGTCAAGATTTTTTGCAGCTCTTGGCTTGGAATGTCACATCTTTGGTTCTTTCAAAACTCTTGGCAAGGTCTTGCTGTCTTACCAAAGCGTCATTTTCTTTCTTCAACTAGTCAAAAGTCTCTCATGCACCGATTTTCTTTTGGTTGCTTGCAAGTTTCTGCCAGCTCCTTATTGGTCTGATGTCACTGAGTTGGCTCTCGCAAATCCCTTTTTGAATAAGTGGAAATTTGCAAATAAATAACCGTCAAATTAGCGGCAACAAAATAGCGATGCATGGTATATTAAGATCGATTTACAAAATAATATATTTACAAAGCGAAATTAAACTCTCATTAGATATTGAACGCATAAGCCTTACGTCACTTACTGATCTATTATAATACAAAAAAAAAGATATGACCTAATTGTATAAATGTGAATCACTATGCAAAGTAATTTTGTAAATAAGCTAGAATTATATCTATCGTTACTCAGGAAAGGCTCTGGGAACTTTTTTGAGAGGTGGGTCATCCTCATTAATCCTTACCTTATGAAGCCTAAACTTCTCTGTACAAGTATAGATCTAGAAGAGTTAGGTTAGACTAACTTTTACTTAAAATCTGTCTTATTTTTAATGGTGGTGGTGTGAACTTGCTCGATTCTCTTTCGAGTGCCACGTTTCAAAGAGCCACTCAAACAAGAGTATCGTCAGCGTTTATCCTCAGACGATGCCATGGGATAATTAAAAAAAAATGCTGCATCAATCTGTGGTAAAGGAAGATTTTGCAAAAACCCTAAATGACATGAGTACCTTTTTCGATTTCATGTACATCGAATTTGAAGACCTTATGCCAAACCTATTTACACTACTCACCGCACGTTAAGTGTTCTAAATGTATTGATCGATTTATGAAATGAAAAGGGAGATTAAATAAGAAAACTTACCTTAATTTTCTTCCTATTACATAAAAACATACCTCATTTTTTTAAACTACAATTTACGTGCCTCATCCCAACTTAAACGACTGAAATATTCGCTCTTTGTCTAAAATCCTCGAAAACCCTAACCCTTAGATACCTCAAAACACCCACTCCACCGCCACCTTCCATGGCGCCAGCCCCCGTCTCCGTTGTTGCGGCTACTCTGCTACTACCAAGCCACCGCCCTTATGCTTGTTTGTTGCAGCTCCCGCCGTTGTGCGCCACCGTCACCCTCTATCCATCCCCCTCCCTCTCTCCTCCACTGGATCTCTATTCTATCTTTTTCTCTCATCTCTGCTCTCTTTGTCGTGCTTGCTTGTGAGATTGCCTAGGCCGAGGATGATCGCCATGGCCTCGATCGGAGGCCATCCACGGTGGTTCTACCGAACAAGACTTTTAGGATGACAATTTGTTGAGTTAAGATGTGTAACTTGTGGTTTTGAAGATAGAACCGTGTTTTTTTTTTTGGTCACTGAGTAAAAAACTTAGGCATGTTTCCATGATTTTCCCAAATAACGTTTTTTCCCCCGTGTTATTCAGAATTTCACCAAATGCATTCTCCAGACTTTCTTTTATTTCTCGAAATGAAAATGTAAATTAATGTAATTTTCGTTTCACTTAATAAAACCTTTGCTAGGAACTCAATTTGATACATCTTTTCTCTCTTTTTTTCCTTTTTAATATAGTTTATCTTTCATGGGTGCTCATCCAACTTTTACGTAATTTCAGTTTGAGGTCACTCTACGTTTTTCTAACGTTTCAAAAGCATCATTTCACTTGTGAAAAAAAGAATTCTACTTGCAGACGGCGAAGAATCCATGCAGATGATGGCGGCCCCCACCGACGCTCCACCAGTTGACGGCCGACAAATCTTACATGCGCGGCTCGCAAAATGATAATGACCATCCGATGAAAAAGCCAGGAGAAAGGTCAGCGTGGGAGATAGGGTAGCTTCAAATAATGCACGTGCGCTATTTACGGATCTTCTAATGCTGGCCAGAATAATTTAAAAAATATTTTTCTGAAAAATAATAACTTGTATAGCTTTCAAAATGAATGAATGAAGTATATATTTTCATCACCCACGAAAAATATTTAGACATAAATTATATTGAGATGATCCCACATTAGTTGTGGAAGGGACAGTTTATTAATGTGAGGAAAAGTCTCACCCTTTCAGCTAGTTCCAATCCAGGACATGCTGGGTTGGGCATGTAGTCAGTTTTTAAGTGTGAGAAAAAACTTCACCTTTTGAAGTGAGAGAGGCCCAAGACCATCTGACAAATTATTGTCTATAATGAAAATATTTTTTATTAACAAATTATTTCCAGTTATACAATCGATTGTTTTTGAAAAAAAGTTTTTCAAATCATTCATTTTCCGCGAAACAAACGAAGCTTACAATGGACTTTGATTTTTAGAATTAATTGATATTGATGTCATGTAGGTTGATAAATAATCAAATAAGTTGTTGATCAAATTAGGACAAACTATAGGTGATTGAAATATGTTGGCCTCGTCTATATATTCAATGATATTTGTCGCATCATTTTCCTTTTTGCCTGCGACATATGTCACACCGTTTTACAAAATCAGATATGATTTCATCTTGGTATTTCTAGCTCGCGTCATTTTGTTCGATCATTTTCTTATTTTTATATCCAGTTGCACTCTGTTAAATTGCTTTGTTAAACAATCTTATTCTCTGTAAAATTTTCGCACTTTCACGCTCTTTTAACTTTTCCTCACACCCACGCGCATACTACTTTGCTTTTATTACTATTGAAATCAAATGAAATATTAAACTTTCATATGATAATTGAATAAATTTTCTTATTTGGGGAAACATGAAAAAGTACATCTTCCATCAGTAACCATCCAAAGTACTTATGGCATCTGTTCGTGGGGCTGAGAGAGAGAGAGAGAGAGAGAGAGAGAGAGAGAGGGGCAATGAGGTAGCCGCGACCCACGATGGAGCGGATTAGTGGAGATAATGAATAAATTTCGTGTCACGATGATAATGATCTTTAAATTTATTAAATAAAGGATTTATTTAATATAAACGAGTTATTTTTTTACGAAAGCATTTCATGGAATATCATGGGAAAATTTCATCGTCAAGTATTTGTCAATTATCATATAGTAGAGTTGAAAAGATCTGGAGGGTTCGTGGTTGTAAAATAAATTAATCGTCAGTTCATCAGAAAACCCGGATGAAGGAATTTAAATCAATCACGCTCTTTACTGTTTTCAGTGGAGACGAGATTATAAATTTCCGTAATCATGTTTTAGGAAAGCAATGCTGAAAGAGAATGGACCACGTCCGCATGATTATTGCATATGATGTATTGGCACAACAAATAAAGCGCATTCCTACTTCAAA
Source organism: Metrosideros polymorpha var. glaberrima (assembly GCA_001662345.2). Classification (NCBI taxonomy): domain Eukaryota; kingdom Viridiplantae; phylum Streptophyta; class Magnoliopsida; order Myrtales; family Myrtaceae; genus Metrosideros; species Metrosideros polymorpha. The sequence goes on along the minus strand of BCNH02000002.1, from coordinate 19,232,233 downwards.
GGACCACATCCATCCATCCTTTACCTAAAGGACACGAGGCAAATTCAATAAAAAAAGAAAAAGAAAAAAGAAAGCATATCACACTGTATTTATATTAAAGAATATCACTTAATGGACAAATGGATAAATTGATATATAAAAATAAAAGGAGAGGTGGGTAATTGTTCTTGTCGAATCCTGAACCAATATAATGAAATTGAATTCAACTAATTCAAGTTCGAAATTCCTCATTCGACCCCCCCCCC
>BCNH02000002.1:19203271-19231981 GCA_001662345.2 Metrosideros polymorpha var. glaberrima | reverse complement strand
AAAAAAAAGTTTCGATTCCTCACCATGATGAATACAAAACTTAAGTTCTTTGCATAGCACGCACCACCCACACGCGATTCACGCGGGACATATCTTATGCCTCGATAATGCTAGGAGTCTCATCGACGGTCCCACGTGCCCAGCTGCCGAAGCAGCATCGGGCATCATTGTCCAATCAACTGTAATTGCAAAATTGGCATCCCATAATTATCGGCAATCCAGAAAAGCATGAAACATTTTCGGGTTTAGTCACTATGGGCGACCGCGTTCATAAACAGGGGTTGTACAATCGTCACACAGACTACAAGATTTGCTAACTCGCCGCGGCATATCATGGTAGAACATCCAAGAGAGTAACGACGGTCACTTTGAGGCGAGCACATGAATCGCGGGGGTTGAATAGTAAGCAGCTCGATCTAGAACGAAATTTAGGGTTTTATCCCCGACTCATCTATTTTCCATTAGACAAATTAGTAATATAAATATGTAAATGCGCTCGGCTGTAACCCAAACATCTTTGGCTGGCTCCGATTACAAAGTGCCAAGGAACTTATGTCGACATGTTCATGTAGTATGAAGAGTCACGTGGTGTTCTTTACCATAATGTTCCAATCGAACATTGCCAAGAGCAAGAGCGCGAGGCGAACTTGGAAGGACGCAAACCTTCCACGTCGAAACCGAAATATGTTGCATGCATTGCTCCCCGGGGACAGATCTCTTTGCCCTACCTAATCGTTCTCCCTTTAAAAATGACAAGACTTCAAAGCTTCTTGAAAAGCCACGTGCTTTCGCGATTACCTTTCGTCTTCAATTTGAAGGTACTTTTCCAATAACCGAATGCGTAACGTGAGTTGAGAAAAATATTTATTGGTCAGACCCTATGTTGTGACATAGAATTAAGGTTAGGGTTAATAGGACGCTGTTGAATTTGATCTAAAAGAGTGCTGGCATGGCGTTTCATGACGGGTAAAGCGTGGCTCGACCCTTCGACCTCAAATCATGATCCGTTTTACAACCCCCCCTTTTTTTTTTTTTTCTATTTCGAGATCGTACATGAGTTATATATATCTTGTAAGATCTTTGGACAAGAGATGTCTCTTCAATTCAAATTTTGAGATTGAAAGGGGGCCGTTCGAAATGAAAGGGTACAGGAATTTGTAGATGTTTGCTTTAATTTGTGCTCGTAATTAGGGTTATCATCTTTCCTTCTTTATAATACGGACACGTGTTACTAGATAGTGATATAATTGAAATATTATATCGTCGTGGACTAATCATTATCGAGTAAACTGAATTTCATTAGTTGGCGATATGGTATCACGCGGTATCCCTTTCGAGGGAGATTTCTCATTTGTTTCCTTCTGCGAGACATTTTTTTGTTGGTTTCTTAGTATTATTAAAAATAATGTCATCTCCCAAACATATAATCAGTTTTCATTGCGATTGAGGATTCATCATCTTATCTTATTGTCTATTTCACATAGAATAAATTTATTATTCAGAGGAGAGCTTCAAGCTCGGTTATATACGCTATTGTCAAAGGAGTGAAAGAAAAATAAGTTGGGTCCTTGAATCATCTGAAGGAATCAAATTTTTCTCTCCGATTTAATGCTTACCCCAGAAAATGAAATCCCAAAATCCAATCCTTCAAACTAAATTCATCTGATAAAAGAATTTTCCGGAGGTTTATTTTTCGACTGTTGTCCTTTTAAATAATGAACGATCACAAACAATATGTCCAACTTTTCTGTCGAGCAAGAGCACGATTTGTTCAAAAATTTGACAAAAAAAGGGAATTTTGGTTCTTCATTAAACCCTGTATGAGTAACAAAATACGTTAGGATCATGGGTGTTTTTATGATAAAGAAAAGTATTTTATAGTGAAATGCTTAGCTTTCATTAATTTTGTTTTTTTTTTGTCAAAATTAATTTGGTAATTTAGAAAAAGAGATTTTTTTTTTGCCGAAAGAAGAGGAAGTCATTTTTCTCAATCCAATCTCGTTAGTCTATAGAAAAAAGGTTTCTATAAAACCATTAGCTTTCCGTTATCTAGACGTTGGGAAGTAGGAAAAAATAAATTTGAAAGCGATTTTTCATTCAAATAAACGGATTCCTAGATTATTTTTTACATAAGCGGTAAGCTTTGAAGGCCAACTAAATTCGCGAATTTGAAGGACGAGAATGACATAATAGATGTAGATGGCCTCTCACCTTTAGCAAAAGCTGAGGAATGTATAACATCATTTATGTCGATGCGATGGAGGAGCGAGTACGGAAATTAGGGACTAAGTTAGCGTTTTCACATGGAAAGAAGAAAGAAAAAAGGAGGAGGAGGAGGAGGAGGAGGACGAGAAAATGAAACAGGAGGAGTGGGGCCCACTCTCCTTGTCGGAAAGATCGTATCGCCTCCTCGTCCCCAAAAGGTTTTTATTTCCTGTCCCGCATTCATGCGCGTGGGCCCCCCACTGTCTCTCTCTCTCTCTCTCTCTCTCCGATGCAATGGAACACTGTGCAAGTAACTACTGATCCGATACTCTTATGTCTTGATAGGACATAGCTGTCGAAACCCTTCCTCCCCCCTTTTCTCTCTCTCTCTCAAAAAAGAAGCTTCAAAAAGCTACGCGTCCTTTCCAACGCGAGAGTAGCCTCTCTCTCCCTCTCCTTCCCTCGCAAACCCTAGCTCGCTCTCTCCCTCCCTCTGCACTGCGACTTCTCGATTCTTGAGGCCAACCTTCATGGACGACAATGAAGACCAGCGCCGATCCGATCCGTTCGCGGAGTTCGCCCCCATCTCCACCGGCTGGCCCCAGCTCGGGCCCGACCCAGACGGACGCTACCTCTTCGGCGGCGACCGAGACGACAGCAGCGCGGTGCTGAGCGAGTTCGGATGGAACCTCCCGGGTGGCGGATCTGTCGGAGCTCGCGACTGCTTCGGGGACGTCTACCAGATCATCGCCGCGGGCGAGGGGCCGGCATCGGCGGGAACGGGACCGGCGCCCCGCGGCTCCGACGCCACCTCGGCCGCCGGCGGGACCGTGGGGGACGCGTCGACGTCGAACAGGTCGGCGTCTTCGGAGTCGAGCGAGGGTCCGCGGGAGAGGTCCGCGGCCTCCGGCGAGAGCTTGCTGGCGCCAGAAAAACCGTGAGTATCGTAGGGTTTTGCTGTTGTGGGGGATAAATCGAAATCGCGACTTAATCCGAAAACCCACGAGTCCTTTTGGGTCCGGGAACCGAGGAATCACATCGAAGTCGGGGCTGAATCTTCTCTCCTCTGATCTCGAGTCTTCCGAACCCCAGTGCAACTACACGCTTCGTCCGTACGCTCTAGAAGCGCAGGCGAGCGAGGTTGGGGGTGAGACATTTTCGTAATTTCGAGCGAGAACGAAGGGCGAAATGGGGTCGTACTAATTAATTAGGTGTGCGCGTGTCCTTCGACACCGCCGCTATTTCGGCGGGAATAGCGTGCTCCGATTTTTCTCTCTTTTTCCTCTTGGTTCTTGCTTTATTTAGGAACACGTACGAACGATTCTGGCTTTTCTTCCTTACGCAATTTACCTCCCGGGCACTTAGATTTGTTCTTCCCCCCCATATATATATATGTATATGTATATATATATTCTTGGGTTTAATTTATGGAAGTGGTGGTGGGGAGTGATGATCATCGACATCGAGATCTTCTCCGCAGCCCCTTTCCGCCAGCAAAAAGACAATGGGTTGCTTTTTGGGGGAGAGAGTTGACTGAGCAGAGAGATCGAGAAGCGTACAGACAGAGCACTTTGCGCGCTCGATCTCCGAGGCAGATTTGGTTGTCTGTTCAGTGGGCACCTCGACCGATCCGATTGGATTATGCCATGTTATCATATGTTTCAGTCATGCACGATTAAAGAAAAAGAAAGGAAGGAAGAAAGAAATAATAAATGCACGTTTCCTGTGTGCATGCGATCTGGGGGAAGAGCTAGGTTTTTCGCGACCGTGGCTTGGCGCCCGGATCATCGAAGACAGATTCGACTCCAACATGTATATATCAATGAGAAACTGCAATGGTGTGTCTGTCGTTCATGTGTATATTCCGTCTGCGCTGTGCTTTTCCTCAGTTCATGGGAACCCTCGGAGGAAAAACTGACCGAGAAAATTCGCCGGAATTCTTGATGGCCGTGTGTAATTTTAGCTTGGAGAATGCACTTTACAGTTTGACTACTGGCATTGACATAAGAAGCAGCGTCAAAGATACACATAGAGTATCGACAGCATCAGGATTTACCGCTCTTTCCCCCAAGTAAATAAGGGCCTGCGGTTCCAACGCGGGTACTGTGACATCCATGTCTGAATGGTAGAGCAACTTCCATGCCAAGACACAGAACATTAACTCTTGCCTTCTTGGTGTTGAAGAATCTAGTGTCTCGATCTTGTTATTTATATAGAAAGTTCGATCTACTTTGGCTGGATTTGCAAGATATTACACGCTAGTTATTTCGTGTGTGTGGGGCTTATTTAGTTGTCATCATTTGTTTTTTTGTCCTAATTCACGGTCGATGTGGTTCTACAGGAATAAAGTTCGAAAGAAAGGACAAAAGAGAATAAAGCAGCCACGGTTTGCGTTCATGACCAAGAGCGAAGTTGATCATCTTGAAGACGGGTACCGCTGGCGAAAATACGGGCAAAAGGCCGTAAAAAATAGTCCATTTCCGAGGTATGTTGATTTCTTTATGCTCTCTGAAGGTGCCCGAATTTATATGTATTTAATCTTGATACTCTCCTTTTGGTCTGTCTTTTGACGTGGATTTGAGTGAAAAAAAAAAAAAGAATCTCTTTTGGTCAATTCTTTTGCTGGATATTTTGGTATCAGTCTAAGATCCTTCTAAGAAGGTGCACTAAGAAAGTGCGTTACGCCCAAGTAAATGAGGTTTTCAAATCATTTGAATTCTAGTTAATTTCTGTTCGAGAAGGTCTCCATTGCACTTTTCTTTTCCTGTCCATTGTGCGTGAAAACCTCGCGAATCCCTTCCGAGTTTTATTGCTATGAGCTTAGAAATGGGAGCTCGTCCGATTTTTGCATTGACTTCTTGAAAAACTAGTGAAGAATCTAGAGTATCCGACTCTAGACAAGAATTTGTGCATTTAATTGATGATGCAGCAAAACTGATATTGCAGTTTTCTTGGAAAGTTTTCTACTTACAGTAGTCCAAGTAATACTATGTGTGCCGCCATAGGATGTCAAGACAACATGATCTTGAGTTCATGCTCCTGAGTATCATCAATGTTTTGCCTTATCTTCTTTTAGTTAAATCATCTCTCCACGTTGTAATTATCTGATATTAGAGGGAGTGTTTGAGTTGAGGTTCTAACTTAGCAGTGCAAAACTGTCTAAAGGAAAGACAATTCACATTGTCATTCTGTACAAGCACCACAGTTCTTGTCCCAATTCATGAAACCTTGTTTATCTAGGATTTCGATGAAACGGCAGTGAAATCATATCAAATTCGAGTTGTTTAGGTGTCGCAAATCTGTTGCTGTAGTAGTGCTTTTTCCATGCTCATGTTTTGTTTATTCATGTTCTTGCATCCTTCAAAATTGGCAGACCCACCATTAACTCAAGATTATGCATATACTATTTCTTACGCCGACATAGGCTGCTGAATTTTTTTTACTGACTTGCCACAATGGTCCACTGGTTCATCAAATGTGCGGAAAATCTTTGAATTAGAAATGAGTTTTAAACAGATCCCTTCGACGATTCTATTGACCTCCTTTCACTTTTCTTTTGTGTAAACAAATACAGGAGCTACTATCGTTGCACGAATAGCAAATGCACAGTCAAAAAGAGAGTGGAGCGGTCCTCCGAAGATGCTACAATTGTAATAACCACCTACGAAGGCCAACATTGCCACCATTCCGCTGGCTACCTCCGCAGCAACGTCATTAGCCACGAGGCTACCTTCGGCAGGCGTTTGGCTTATCCGGCCTCACAAATTTACCGTCCCACACGAGTTCATATACCCATAGAATCTTCTCCTTCTGACTTAAACACTCATGATGTACCAACCTCTTCTGGAGACTTGCAACGGTTGCCGACTTCTTCTGGAGAATGCGGAGCACCGTCTGATGTTAACCAACTTCTTCCTACCGAAGGACTGCTTGCCGATGTTGTGCCTCCTGGAATGAGATGAGGATTAAATGATGGTAAATGCTAACTCGAACACGAATTAATGGCTATTTCTATACTGATGTATGCTGTAAATATGGCTCCTATTTATTCATGTCATTGATTTAGTGAACTTGCACCTTATGGATGGAGTACTTTTATTTTTGGCTCTATACTGATTAGCAAGCAGAGCAATAATTTTATTGCTTACAAGAGAAGCCCATGTGTATTAGATCCAGTTCTACAGGCTACCCAATCTCAGACTCCAAATAATGTGCAACCTGGGCTGGTGATCACTAGAGATGCGTAGATATCTAATATGTGCATAAAAGAATTATATTGTTCCGTGTCAAAGTATAGATTTTTTTTTTTTTCCATACCGGTAGATTTCAATGAGCGTTAGAAAATTCCCAAATACTTGTGGTAAAAAAATGACTAGTGATTTTTTTTTTTCAAGTAACTTATTAGTAACTTACCAATTCTTTCACGAAAGTACATTCTTTATTTGCTAGTTATTTACCAATGCTTATTTGGTTTCTTTAATTTCCAACAAATCTTACCCCAACAAACTTTTATTTGCATTTCTTAGCAACATCTTATATTTACCGACTCTTTTGTTAAATTACCAACTTTCATAAGAGTGAATTATTGACTTTTCTTCTATTAAGTTGGCAACTACTTTTGGGTTACCAACCCTTATTTGAGTTACTTACTGAGTTTATTTTTCTTTCAATTATCAACCTTTACTTACCTTCAGTAAGGTCCTAAATTTATCGACTTTTTTTTTTATAAAATTACTAACTTTACTTTAAGTGATTAGTTATCTTCTTCTTCTTTTTTTTTTTATAGTTATCAACAACTTTTTTGGTTACCAATTCTTATTTCAATAAGTTACTAATATTCATTCATTTTTTTTTATAATTTATTAACTTTTCTATTGGGTTACTTAATCAAAAAAAGAATTGGTAAATCACTCAAATAAAGTTAGTAATTTCATCTAATGGTTGGTAAATGAAAATGCATTAGCAGGTAAGGTTTGTAAAAGTCAATTAAAGATAAGAGAAGTTCTTTTTCGGCCATAATTTAGAGAAGTTGAATTTAGAAAAATCAAATAAACATTGGTAACTAACTCAAATAAGTGTTAGTAACTTAACCCTAGTAAAATATTGATAAGTAAGCCAATAAAAGTTGTAACTCAATAAAAAAAGTTGGTAAATATAGAAAGAAAAAAAAAACAAACAAGTTGGTCATTTAATTAGAGAAAAATTGGTAAGGCACATAAAAAAGGTTTGTAATGTCATATAATAATTGATAAATTCAAGGTGTTAGTTAAGGGTGAGCATGGTTCCCGGGTAAAATCGGGAACTGGGGAACCAGAACCGGAACTGAACTGCGGTTCCAAGTTCTAATATGAGAGGGTCCAGTTCCCGGTTCCATTTTTTAGGAACCGCCAGTTCCAATTTTGGGAACCAAGAACCGGTTAGGAACTGGACACTAAAAAGAAACCTATGTGTTTGCTTATGATAGGTGATAGCCAAAACTCATCTTTGGTAGCAATTGTCTCTGTTAATCCTGAGGCATTGAAAGCATATGCTGATTTTGAAGGAATCAGGGTGAATTTTTCGATTTTTTATTTGGTTTTAACCAAGGGAATTCAAAGTGTTTGCAATTGTGAAGTTGGTACTTCTTGCTTGGTCTGTTTGCTTGATAGTGTTCTAAGATGATTAATTGATTTTCTGAATTTGCTCTACTACTAAGTTGATAGTATTTTGTACTGAAACCTGTTCTCATTCCCTTTATATTTTGCTTTCATTGCCGGTAGGTACCACATCCTTGTGATCGATAAGGAGAGTTTTCCTGGTGAAGTTCAGGAGGTCTTTGTGTGGACCAAAGATGGAATAAAATTTAGGGCTACGTGTTGCGTAATGGCCGCTTGGCGAATGTAGCACAAAAACGGAACATACTTTAGGTTTTATAATTTAGGCATATACATGCACTGAAGTTCTATAATTTAGGTTTTATGTTACGTGTTTTGAACTTTTTCTTGTTTATTTTATCTTACGTTTTCATATTTAATGGATTGTTGCTACGACAAATGGGGAATTTTCATTTTTGTAGTTGCGTTTACTTTCTTTTTTTGCTTAACTAAAAATGAAAAAAAAAAAAAAAAGAACCTGTAAGAACCTAGAATCGACTCTGGAATCTGTGACAGGTTCCAGGTTCTGATGGGTAGGTTCCAAGTTCCACAAAACGAGGAACCTGTAGGAATAGGTAGGTTTCAAGTTCCAGGTGGAACCTGTAAGGAACCTGAAACTGCTCACCCCTAGTGTTGGTAAGAGAGGTAAATAAAAAGTGGTAAAAGATAAAAGGTTTTTTTTTTTTTTGGGTTAAAGATAAGAGATGTTGGTTATTTATATAATAGTTGATAAATTTGAGCAATTGATTAGAAATGTGGTAAACGATAAAGAACCTTTCTTAGTTAGAGATAAGAGAAATCGATAATTTTTAAATAAACCCGGTGAACAATGCTAACTAACTCTAATAAGAGTTAATAACGTAAAACTAGTTGGTAACTTAATCGAAAATAAAAGTTGGTAATCACTCTTATTGAGATTGGTAATTTTTAAAGAAGTTTGGTAAGTGTAAAAGGTTTGTTAGCTAGATAAATAAAAGTAGTAATTCAATAGAGAGGTTGGTAAATTTATATAGGGAAAAAAACTAAACACTGATAAGCAACTCAAACAAGAGTTGGTAACAGAAAAAGAATTGTACAACTTAATCGGAAGTTGATAAGTTACTTTACCTAAGATTGATAATTTGATGTAATAGTTGCTAAGTTGAAGGTGTTTGTAGGAAAGGTAGATAGAAGTTTGTAAAAAGATGAGAGAATTTTTTTTTTGTCAGAATTAAGAGAAGTTGGTAATCTAAAAAAAAATCAAATAAATATTGATAACTAACTCAAATAAGAGGTAATAACACAAAACTAATTGGGAACTTAATCAGAAAGAAGTTGGTATTAACTCTAATTAAGGTGGATATTATCTAAAATGAGTTGATAAATTTAAAGGTTGGTAAATAAGGCAAATAAAATTTTGTAATTTTTTTTAAAAATAGAAAAATCTAATAAACGTCCGCATGCAACTCAAATAAGAGTCACTAAACCAAAATTACTCAGTAATCTAATAGGATAAAAATCTGAAGTTGAACAAATAAAGGTTGGTATATCAAATATAGATATATTTGAGACGTTTATTAGTACTACAAACAAAAGTTGGGGAACGAAAAAAGTACTTGATAAGTTAAAAGAAGTAAATCAAGTGAGAGTTGGTAACCCAAAAGTTGAAAATTTAATCGGAAAAAAAAGTTGGTAAGTTACTCAAAGAAAGATTAGTAAATTCGTATAATAATTGAAAAATTGAAGACGTTGATAAGAAAAACAAGTATATGTTGGTAAAAGATTAAACAAAAAAAAGTTGATGATTCGCAAACTGTCAAAATGAGAAGTAATTTTACAAAAATATCGATAAGCTACCGGCAAGTTAGAGGAAAACTCGTAACAAACGGTTCTCTAATACTTCCTAACTCTTTCAGAAATCTCCCATAAAGAAAAAAGTTATATTTTTTGGAACGGAACAATTGAATCGCCCTATAGGAGCAAGATTGAGTCGTCCTACTCCCGACCAACTCGAACTTGGAATCATGTCTATTTTAGATCGGCTTGCTTGATTTGAAGTTCACTATCTTGTTGAGTTGAGCTCAATTCGAGTATCCGAAAGTCTCCAATACACCCGTCCCCCACCACCAACTTCAAGGAACCACCCACAATCTTTGTACATAATCCTCTTGTACACGATCGTCCAACTACAGGCATGCTCTTAGCTCATACTATGCTTAACATGTGTGTCTAATCACGCGAAAAGAAGTGAAAGGCGAAAGGCGTGGACGGTGATGATATGCCTAGCGAAGACAGACCGGCCACGTAGAGGACGGCTTGAGGGGTGGACGCAACCCAGAAGAGTTGCGCTACGCGCGACGATTCTTTGGTTCTGTGCAGGAGCAGGAGAGTTGGCCAATTGTATCCCGAGGTGTGAAGTTATCGACAGATGTCGCAGACCTTCAACGGGAGAAAATATCCCTGACAGATGGGCCTGAGAGCGGCACACGTCGCTCTTTGAGTGGCTTGCGCAACGTCACAGTATCACCTGATATTTTCTAGACCCAGTAGAACAAAGAATACTGCATACGGTTCTGTTTCCTGTTTGAAGTTGAGCTACTTTCACGTTGCTTTTAACTGAACAGCTCATTGCTTTTGGACGTTGCGCTATGTGCGCGACTCTTAGACATTGTGCAAGGAGATGATAAATTAGGATTCTTGGACTTTACCCCCATCTTGTCAAGTTGATACAGGAGGCAGATGAAGGAGACAGAGACGCTGTAATGTGTCCATTGGTAGGTGACTCCACAACCACCATAACCATAGCCACGTTTCTTCCAAAAGAACGAAGGCTGCATCAATCAGCTTTGACTCCTCATGATTCCAATGGAACTAATCATTCTTTCCAGCCTTCAATCCAAAGGGTGTTGGTCCAACCACTCTCCCTGTTCGCTGATAATTTTTTAAACGCCGTGCTGAAGCTTGCAACCTTTTCACAATCGAACCACATCCCGGTCCGGTAGTAAAAGGCGGATTACTTTCCATGTCGAAACCTCATTTGCTTCCTTGGGTTCCAAGTTTTAGCTTCTCAAATGCCAAAGTCGGGATCATTGTGTGAGTTCAATACTTGGAGCATTCTCGAGAAACAGAGGAAGGGATCAGAAGAACGACTAAGAATTTGAAGCTTTTGCTAGTCGTTCTGGTTAACTAGTGCAAAGAGAGAGGGCACACGCCAATCAATCTCGAGGTTTTCTGGCATATCGACTGCCGTTGTTTACATGTGAAATGTACAGTGCTCTGCCTTGGCCCAAGGAAGCTTCGCTTGCCGGCTGTTTCATTTATCAAACACTATAAAATTCTTTCTTCTGAAGCAGGTGGCTTCATCAGAAATGCTTGCAACAAAAAAATATGCATATCATTGCTATGAGAGCAAGAGTTATGATTTACCAGGCAAAAAGAGATCCTCAGTGATCAGGGCAAGAAATTCAGTGTAAAATTCAAGAAAAATGTCACTGAATCCAGTTACCTATTCCAAAATGAATCAAAGTGTTCTTTTTTTCATCTCTATAGAGACATTTCAGGAAATTGCAAGAATTGAGAAAAGAATTTGGGAACTTCCGATTGAGATCTTCTCCGGTGAAACTCTTCGAGATCATAAGCAGAATATAGAGCATCTTGGAGATAGTTGAATCTCAGGCAAAAGGAAGAAAAGTGGAAGATTCTCCCGATTTGGTTGCTGAACATTCGAATGTCCCCCAAGTTCATGCCCAAGGGTTGTTGCAAGAGACCGACCTTTACCATGGCAATCGACCAGCCTTGCCATTTTCCTCTTCCCAAGCTGGACGGTTGAGATCAATTAAAGCAGGAACCTCACGAACTCCTCGCTCTGTCACCATGGCTTTGTCTTCGGACCCCCCTAAAAAGTGCGATCTCTTGTGACCTCCTAAAGCTTGGCCTGACAGAAAGATCCTGAAGCAGATCGGGCACTCATGCCTGTTGTTCTTCTTTGTACCTGGTTTTTTCTCCTTTCGAGTCGCGGTTCCACCAGTGCAAAACTCGTGATCTCTAATCACTTGCGCTGGATTGTGAGATGTATCAATCTCACCGCAGGTTTTGCTACTCTCATATTTGGACCAGGCACTCATCTTTAACTTCTTATGGCAGTCTTCGTGCTTAGCAAGTTTCTTGGGAGAGTCAAAGATCTTGTAACCAATCACAGATCCATTTTTCCAATCACTGAACGATCTTTGCATATCGTTTTCGACTCTCTTTCTTGAAACATCTAATGCTTCCTTTGTGGCGCCTTCTACTCCTTCAGCTTTGCATTTGGTTCTGTTCGACCATTTCCTGCATTCGACATCATCTTCCCTAGCTTTAGATCCATAGACTACTTTACGATTCTTAAGCTCATGAATGCTGATATTGCCGTCAACATAACAATCAGATTCAGTCTTCTTCACATATCCAGAACCGTAACTGTTAGAAACATCAATTTCACCCGGTTTCCCACTTCTTACATCACTTGACGATGATTTAGCTTCTAAATGATCTGAATCGTGATCTGCACCATCTTGGATCCAAGTCCAAGCACCCTTAAAATTACTAGTATCCCTGGATAGCATCATCAAACATTTTGCCACCTCCTCTTGTTCTGGTTCGATCCCGGAAATCGACGATGAACTGCCGCCTAAGATCTTTGCAGGAACTCTACACTTGATTCTTTTTGATCTCCTACACTGAATTTGAGCTGACGCTTCTGAATCTGGGACTACGTCCATTTCTAGCTTCTTGCTGTACTCCAATGCGTCCTTTCGGCGATTGGTCGCCTTTTCTTTCTCGGAATGACAAGCCATATGACCGCAAAGAGCTTTCAATGACTGAAACCCTTTCCCACACTCTTTACAGACATTCCCTACAAGCAATTTACTGCTGGAATCCTCGAACAATCTCGTTTCTTTGCGGTCCTTAAGGAGGCAGTGGCCGGAATTCCCCTCAACTCGAAGCTCCTTGACCCTATGACCATTACAATGAGCATCTTCTCCAGCGAAACCATCCACCATCTTATGAGAGCTCAAATGACCGCCTAGAGATTTCTCGCCCGGGTACCTCTTGTTGCAATACTTGCACACAAAGTCCATCTTCTGATTCATTTCCCTTTGGATAACCAAAGATACAGAGCAGAGCAGAACTAAAACTTCAGCAAACCACTAGTGTAAATCAGCAGATCACCGCATAGTGCATACCTCAGATCTCCAGAACATGCTGCGTCCCACGTTCTTTGCCCATCTCCTTCCACCAAAAGAACCTTCAAGTTGTGGTGAGAAAGATGAAGCGGAAAAGCAGAGGGAATTCGGTTCCAGATCAATCTGATGTGCCGGATTTCAGCAAGATAAGAAAGCTTGCAACTTTTTCCAGCAAAGAATGAAGTGCGACCGGTTCTTTTTCTCCCAAAGTACAAGATCCAGACCCACCAAAGGATAGGCCCTCCAAATCCTACACCTTTTTACTCTCTGTTCTCACATCATGTCCCTCTCTTGAATGTTCAAAAAATTTGGAGGAGAGAGAAATTCAAAACCTTGGAGTGGGAGTGGGTCGCTAATGATGGCGACGAACCGGCACGGGCCTTATGCGAATCTCTCTCTCTCTCTCTCTCTCTTTCTCCTGTGGTTGTGCTCTTCTTGTTGAAGTTGGAGGAGAATTCCATGCATGGAAGCCGAAAAGATGTTCGGTAAAAAGGTTTGGGGAAGCAAAAGGCTGGAGTGCACGTGTACTGGGGAGAGCACAGATCGTTTGCCTAATTGGACGGTTGAGATTAGTGGGTTCTTTGGGGGATTCCGAGGTAGGCTGTAACTCGATGACTTGTTTTGTCTCTTGCTCACGAGAAGATCTTCTCACGAGTAATGTGACTTCTCCATTAAATCCCAAAAAACCAGGCATGTTCTTCCCTACTTCAGGCAAGTACCTGAAAAGGTTTGGAGTTATTGAATTTCTGATATTTTACGAAGCGCGGCATTATTTCCACCTCCAATTTTTTGCTAAGATGTCCATTTTTTTCAACAAACTTACCTAAATATCCTCCTTTATCACTCTCTCTTCAATTTATTGTTTCTTTATATTAGGCTAATCCACAAAACTGTCTTTTATTTATATCATCTCTTTTATATTATTAACTTCACAATATAAATGTCAAATTTCATCCAATAAGATATTATCTTATCATACATCCTATTATTACTTTACCTAGAGAAAGTTGTTAATTTTATTTATGATCTCACATTTTTTTTAATCACAAAAGTCACATAGAATGTTAGAAACTTCTAATTTTGAGGGATTATGAACACACAATTAATTGCCTTTTTTTTTTTTTACATTGGTTTGTGGGAAAATTTACTTCAAAGTTGAAAGTTGAAAATCCAATCTAATTATCTACTCGATTTTGACATTGTGGTAGTTTTTCCGAAATAAGTTCGTAAATTTTTAAAGTTAAACATCGTTGCTTTGTACTTTCTTTTACGCTTTTTATGTTTTAATAATAATTGCGAGATGAGGGTTGACAATTTTTTTACATCTTCTTCACTTTCAAAGCACATCATATTTTTCAGAAGAAATTTTTAAGCTTTTAGGATTAGAATAGCAAGAAGTTTCCTTTTTCTTTTTCCTTTATGCGTTTATCTTTTGTTACTATTTAGATATGATCTATATATAATTATGTTTGACATTTGATCATGCTTCTAACAAATTAACCTCATTTCATATTTTGATCAATTTTTCTTTTCCATTTTGATAAAGATTGGCTAGATAATTAAAATGAATTTTAATTTTTGACTTTGAATAGTTTCACTCATACTATTTGATAAAACATAGTCAATTAATTATGTGTTCATAAGCCATTATAAAATACTAATTTCTTGTAATTGAAGGTCTGAGACCATATATTAAAATTGACAATATTGTCTAGGCAAAGTGATAACAAGATGCATGGTAAAATAATGTTTTGCTAGGTGTAATGGAACATTTGTATTGAGAAACTGATACGAAGAAAGATAGAAATAAATGCAGTTTTGTGGATTAGCCTGATAAAAAAAGAAATAATAAATTGAAGAGAGAGAGGAGGGTATTTTGGTAAGTGAACTAGGAAAAATGAGTATCTTAGTCAAAATGAAGGTGGAAATAGCGCCGTCTTTTTACAAAATGCATAGTCGATATTATGAAAATCGATCTTTCCGAATTAAGTATATCTAATAAATGTTATTGTAGAATTATTTTTCACAAATTTAACGAGATTAGTTACTTGATGGCTGAAATTTTCATATTAACATTTGAGAAGTGATAGATGTGTCAATTCGAGACGAAAGAATTCCCCTCTAATTCCAGGTAGAGATAGTTGTCATTGAATATTGGGCAATGCAAAGGTTCAACTTTCATGACTTGGTCAACCACTAAGGTAGGGATCCAACCACTGGTCGAATTTGCAAAATTTGACCGTAACTATGAGTGTTTCTTTTGATCATAACAATTTCGCTTCATGGATGCGAATAGAACGTGCCTTATATCCAGTAGAATTTAAAAGAAATTAACAGTCAAATAAAATAACTACTAGGTACGCATCAAAAACATACGAGTGGACAAAAAAATTAATAGCCTTTGTTCATAATAGAACATAAAACGACTTCGAAAGAATATGGTCTCTTGTAAGAAAGACTAGCACCTCTTCAAATTTGCCTCCCAAAAAGGGAAAATCAAAGTTGACACCTGGCATAAGTCTAATGAAATATGAATGAACAAAATTCACAGGAGTTAGGCCATATTAGGTCTTTTTGGACTCCATTGCTCCTACATTTATGGCTTGTCAAAAGGGATAGGTGGAGCTAATCTCAAATATCAAGGAATTTGGAGCAATTTGCATTTTAATAAATAAATATTTTCACGCTCCTTTTTATGACCTTATCTCTTTTTTTTTCCTCTTTAAATCCAAATGCATAAAGAGGTATTGTTGTGATGATGCATTCTTTTTTATTCAAAAATCCCGAATTATACCCACCGCAACATATTTATTCTAAACCTTTACTTAAAAATCTCAAATTTATACTCATGAAACATGTTTACCTTCCGTCAATATTTCATCAAATGATTTTTCAGTAAAAACATTTTTTTTATTTCACTTAAGCCATATAAGCACCATGTTAACACTGTTTATTTTCCGACAAATTTGTAATGGTGTTTATTAACTGGGTAATTGTGTCCCAAATATAAATTTGAGATTTTTTGTGTCATAGAAAAAAGTTAGAATCAATGTGTTCGCAATATACATATGACTTACGTGGACGTTGAATTTTGAGCTTGGGCATATTAGAGTGACTCTGTTGAGTCCCAAAATTTAATATAAAAAAAAACCTCTCTTAAATCCTCGAGCTCAGAGCAACAAAAAAAAAAAACCCTCGAGCTAAACTCCCTCCGATCTGCCATGAAAGATGGAGTCGAACTTGACAATGGTCCGCCACTCGCAATCGAAATACCCGGAACGTCCGACCCGAAGCAGCAAATCGAAGACGGCGGCGCCTCGGTCGGCGTCACCGTAATCACCGGCTACCTCGGCGCCGGCAAATCCACGGTGAGCGCCGTTCCGTCTTCTTCCTCAAATTCGTGACGGTTTCTGGAATTTGAAGTTTCGATTTTTTCCACCGTGACTTCGTCTTCGATTGTCAGCTCGTGAACCACGTCCTGAACTCTCATCACGGGAAGAGGATAGCCGTGATACTGAACGAGTTTGGGGAAGAGCTCGGGGTGGAGAGGGCGATGATCAACGAAGGGGAAGGCGGGGATCTCGTCGAAGAGTGGGTGGAGCTCGCGAATGGCTGCGTCTGTTGCACCGTCAAGCACAGTCTGGTTCAAGCCCTCGAGCAACTTGTTCAGAGGAAAGAAAGGTCTGTGGACCCTCTCTCTCTCTCTTGTATTTTGCATGTTTTTCCTCACTTCTGCCACCGACTGGAGATGTATTGTTTCGTATGTGCTCAAATTTTTTGGAGATTTTTAAATTCTCTCTTTACGTGCTGTTTAGTGTTGGAATGAGCATGTGGTTTTGTGGAGGAAGTGAAATGAAAAGTAGACAGAGCTTTCAAGCTTGAGTTTGTGTTGTTGGTGTCGTCCTCCTCGTTTCATGAGGACCACTAGCCTAATTAGGAATTATCTGATGCGCACGAGCCTATGAGGTTGATGACACTCTTTTCTGGATTTGTCTCGATCTATTTATCATTTTCGGCAATAAGTTCTGCTTATGATTGAAAGTTGTTCAGGACTGCAGGTATTGTCTTGTGTAATTAGAATGTTCTGGCAGAAGCTGACAATTGCCTTTGTTGCTGTTCTGGTACGATAGGCTCGACCATATATTGCTGGAAACGACCGGCTTGGCGAACCCTGCTCCTCTTGCGTCCGTTCTTTGGTTGGATGAGCAGCTTGAATCTGCTGTGAAGCTCGACTCCATTGTCACAGTAATAAGTTATTAATGACATCTTCATTTGTTTTGCAAGGCTCATATTACACTTGCCGACATTTTATTCATCTCTTCTTAAACTATGCATTTGATAGTGAAACTACGTAACCACTCGGGTATACTTTCTCTAGTACTTTTTTTCCGGCTGGAAATCTCGTGTTACTTTCCCTAATGAAAGTCCGACACTTTTACATCCCCTACTTGTCTATCTGTCGAACAGCTGGAGCATGTCATTGTTATGTCTGACCTTGAGGTGGTGAGGTGTAGTAGCTGCGCTTCTACTTCTGCAAATTTGCTTAGGTGGACATTTAATGCAAGATGGTTCTAGGAACTCGATTACTTTATATTTGCTATGTCTGTATACTTGATAAGCAGAATGCCCATTTATGAGGACCCTCTTGTTCTTTCCTTTTGTCTTTTGGGTTTTTCCCCTTCTTTCTTTTGTTGCTTTTCGGGGATGGCAAGGTTAATGGACATGTACATGTTGTTTACATGTCTACAGGAAAGAAATCATCATTGATGAAGTCTATTATTTCTTCAGCCCTTGTTTGATATGCTGCTCCTTCACTAGGTTGTAGATGCTAAAAACCTCCGATTGCAGCTCAATGAGCAGCGTGATTCTTCTTCATTTCCAGAAGCATTTCTTCAAATTGCATTTGCGGTAAGATTTTTCTTTATTGCTACTTGTGCAGCTCAGTTCATTCACTCTAGGGGAACATATTCCCCTTCCATGTTTTTTTCATCATGTTTGTATTTTACCATTGGATAGGAGAGTTTGGAATGTAGGAGGCTCTTACAGAAACTTTTTACTGTTGTAGGATGTGGTGATTCTTAACAAGGTTGATTTGGTTTCCCTGGAGGCCACTGGTGCCTTGGAAGAATTGGAGAAGGAAATACATGGCATTAACTCTATTGCCGACATCATTTGCACTGTTAGATGTCAAGTTGACTTGTCGACAATTTTGGATCGGCGGTCCTATGATGCTACAGTGAGTTATATGTATCTTCACTAATTATACTTGTTGACTCTTATTTTTAAGCTAATAATATTGCTCAATATGCTCTTTCAGCGTGTTGCTCACTTAGAAGCCTTGCTGCAAGAAAATCATTCTCTTTCTGGTAGAGAACTTCATGACAATAGAGTGCGCACATTATGCATTTGTGAGCCTCGGAAAGTTGATCTCGATAAGGTAATGCATGAAGTACAGACGCATGGGTCATATTTACAGATATATGTCATCCTTTGTCAGCAGTATGATATTTGGAACTTTTCGTGAGCAAATTAATTGGGACTTATCCGTTTTCATATTTTATTTAACTGCAATATCATTTTAGGATAGTGGAAAGTATAATGTCATTCTGATGATTTATATCTGTGTCGTCAAAACATTTTTAATATCTGATGGTGGAACTTAATATATGATGGTGGAACATAATGAGACTTCGAATGCGTATAATATGCCACTTTAGTAAGGTTTGGAAATCTCGTTATGCTGATAAAACATCTGTATGAAGGATTTTGTATCCCTAAGAGCATCCGCATGATCCTAGAAAATAGATGAGGCATCACTTAGCTTAATTAATATCTTAGATATTTCTCTCAGCGAATTTAGTTCATAGTGTAATACATTGTTTGGTGTCCTTTTACGTAGTATTATGTCTCTGTGATTTCTCTTATCTAGGCATTTGGAGATTTGACCTTAAAGGAAGTCTACAGCTGACTGTTGCTTTTAGAAGTGTGGAGTGCTCCTCCGATTACTCAACACTTCTCTGTTAAATGGTCTATATTTTTGGTTTTGTAATTTATGAGGGGTTACTTTCTTATTTTCACATAGTGAAGATATTATACAGGCACAGATTGAGAGAATTTCCTCATGGCTTCTGGCCTCCTATACTTCATACAAGTTTCATTTACGACAACTTCCAAAATTTGTTTCCATTTGGTGGGGTTCCTCTTATGCTTGGGTTCCCATCAAATAGACAATAAAGATCAACTGTTTCACAGGGTTGGAAAATTGTATAGGAATTCCATAATACGTGTAATATCAAGATCAAGAACTTAGGGAAAGGACCATTCTAGGTTGAAGAAGTAATCTCCACTTTGTCGTGAATGGTTTTAGTACATTTAAACCAATACTATGTCGATCAACATACAGGGCTTGTTCTTCTTCTCTTTGCTATATTAGTATGCTGCCTCGGTTGTGCCAGATAGATCTTACACCGAATAGTAGGTTTTAATTTATTCCCATTTGTGGGGGAGGGATAATTCAGTAAGAATAAATTTAAGTTTAGACAAGAAATCCAAATTACAGGGCCTTTCCCTTGCTTTTTTTCTTTTTTCGTTTTTTCCCATTTGAAGCCTAAAATTTTTTCTGTGGCTTTTCATGCAGGTTCGCTCATGGCTTGAGGAGATTCTTTGGGATAAGAAATATGGCATGGATGTATACCGCTGTAAAGGGGTCCTGAGTGTCTTGAACTCAAACATGCTACATACTTTGCAGGTAAACTGTTAAATTAGGTGGCATTGATAGCATTGCATACAAGTGATTTGGCTTTTCCACTGGGGTCTGACATTGATAGCATAGTGAATTTGTTCTCCCCGTCTCAAGGCCAAGTTCATCCATGCACAAAATTGTTGGCATTATGGACTTTGTATCTATGCATTTAGACTGGACTTCCTAGACCTGCTTCATTCCACATGGATTAAAGTAGGCTCCTTGCATCTATTCCTCACATCTTTCTGCATTCCTTTGCTGAAATCAGCGATGCAGCTATCCGCGAACATGCAGAAGATCTTTCGTTGATTTGTAAGTCATATTTCTCAAATTCTTTTCTTTCAACCGTTTGGCAGGCTGTCAAGGAGATATACGAGATTGTTCCAGCTCGCAAATGGAAAGAGCAAGAGAATCCGATGAACAAGATAGTGTTTATTGGTGATGTTCTGCAAAGCTCTTCTCTCGATTGTAGCTCAAGGTGCTTTTTCAATCTTAGATTGAAGTTCCATTTATTTGTTTCTTCCAACAGGTCATAATCTCGACGAGGACGTTCTCATCAAATCCCTCAGAGTTTGTGCACCAGCATTGTGATCTGGCAATTTATCCATGCTATTGGCTTCTCATTCCTTGAATTGATGAGAAATGTGGATCATAAGTTCAGTTAGTTATACATCTAGCTGGTTCCATGAGCACGGGTTCGTTCTTTTAGCAATTTCATTATTAGTAGAATGAAATACTAATTTGATGTATATGTCTTAGTCAAGCCACATAACTCAAAATTTGAGGGAAAATTTTAAATAATGACATGAAATGCGGTCACTATCTCAAAGGGCCTCGGAGTAGACTTTGTTTCAAATAAGGGCATGAAGTGCTCGATTTAGTCTCAAATAAGGGCCCGAGTTCACTAGCCGACCAAATCTTTGGTGAGCACGTGCATTTCAACACTTTCAAGCCATGATCATGGGCATTTTTGTTTAGGAGCATTTTTTTTTTTGTTTCTATTTTTCTTTCTTTTGTATGTTCTTGTTCCTCCTTGTCCTTCATTTTGCACCAGCTAAGCCACTTCCAGCGAAGGTGTATGGCGGTGAAGGCCTGAGTGGCTTCCATGACAACAACGGTGGCTGGCTGCTCTCAATGTAGTGCAGCTCACACCATGTCCTAGGGCTCGATTCTGCCGGCAATTTCCTCATGGCTTCTCGGTGGTGACGAAATCTGACAAAATCCCAAGACTGGCTCTTTGCCGTTGTAATAGCATTTTAACTGTGCATACAGCCTGTGGCCTGCCACATCCGGCGAGGCCAGAGTCCTGTAGTTTGAATACGAACCGGGCACCGATTGTGTTTGGACGCCCAAGAATGCCATAAACCCCTGCCCTCGACTTGTTCTGCCACAAAGCCCCCCTGCGCTGTTGCGTACATGATGTGCTAAGCCATCAAGCCTCCTTCTAAAGCAGCGTTGACACTGGAAAAGTCCCTTCGTCTAGCTCGTCTCAAACCTTTCCAAAACAGGAAAAAGAAGAAGAACATATCGGGCACAAAGGATGATTGGACATTGATAGTGATACTCACAGATGAGGAAGAGATGGGGCTACTGAACGGGCTGGGACTGGTTTGGTGTGGAAGGAAAATCAAAGAAGGAAGAAGATAAATAGAGTTTAAAAAAAAACAAAAGATAAATAGAGAAAAGAAGGAAGAAAGGAAAAAAAACCTCTAGATGAGAATCCACCCCCCCTCCCATCATGACTGATAGATGAACTCGGATCTTTGTCTTTAAGCCTTTATTTGAAATAAGGTTTATTCTAACCCTTTTTAAAATAGGGCCGCCACTTTAAATTCTAATTTGAAAATTTTCCTAAATTTTGACTTATATGCGAACATATTTGATTGATGGTATCACATTAACTTCCCACAGGTAAGCATAATATTTGTTAGATTTTATGGAGTCAGCGCTCATTCAATTGAGATATTGTAACATACATGGTTAATAATGTTCATCAATTAGTATGCATGTGAATTTGTGTATGAAGTTAGTGAGCTACATAAGTGACGTTGTAATAGCTAGCGAACTAGCAAATATTATATGAACAATGTGTCGTGTTAGATTAGAGACGGGCATGGGATGCGGGAGTCGAGACAGGGTTTGCGTCCCCTCTCTCTCTCTCTCTCTCTCTCTTATTTGTGTGTGATATTTGGAATTCAGTTTTACCAGATGGACCCTAATTGAATGTGTGACAATTAATCTGCTCGCAATATCATGAACTAATGATTTTCCATTACTACTAGGTAGGCCTGTCAAATGAGTGAGCTGGGTATGGTCGAAAATAGTCCGACCCAAATTGACTCATTTAACCTATTTTGATCTCTTTATGTCCAGCACAAATTTAGCGATCCATACCCAACCCAATTCAAGATCCATTTTTAGTAATTTTTCTCTTTATATTATTGCCTATGAAGAAGGGATGGTTCCATGGTTCGGCTCGTCAAGTTAGTGAAGGAGCTCGAGGATCGAGTCATGGACGCTGGCATGAAGGTGGAGTTAAAAGCCTGGTCTGGGCCGTTTAATTGTACAATAAACACAAAAGACTCATTCCCAAAGAAAAAGTGTACATTGCCATAAGTTTGTTCTTGAACTCTAAGAGCCTAACCACAGAATTGAAACAATTTACGGCGTAGAAGATGAATATGTATTAGCATCGCCTCCTAAAAGCCGTGCCCTGACACTCGACCACATTCAAGCCCGTTTGTGATAATCGGTCAATCCTGTCACGAATGAGAAGCCATCCATAAGTCACCTTCGAATCAACCTACACAATTATTAGCGCACAAATTAACCCAACACGGATGGCGAACACAAAACTCAAACTGTACTTACGTCTAATCTATCATATCACTGATGGTCTAAGACCTCTTTCGTATATAAATCTTGGTACATTTTGATATGTCCAATCTCTCTAAAAGTCTCTTCTTGGTAAGAGCTCCTCTCTCTTCCCTAAAGAGCAAACCCTATCCATGGTGATAGTTTTCCCCTAACCCTAACCTCCCTTGTTTACTTCCATGGAGTCCCTTCTTCGGCTCTACCTTCTTAACCCATACCCCCCACTAGCCCCCATTTGCAGATTCCCCAACCTTTCCCCATTCGCAGATTTCCCAAAACTTCCCATAGAATTTTTCCATATTCCGACTAACTACGATCTTCCCCTCCCTTCACTATCCTCTTCAGCCACTCTCCTGCCACTCCCATAACACCCTTTCGATTCACCCCTTCATAGACAAAACACAACATTGCATAAAACCCACCTCTTGACCCTGTTAGAGCTCCCTTCATCCTAAACCTATCTACCAAATTTTTCTATTGTTTCATTTGCTCGATGCACTGCTTAGATTACTTGAAGATCTTGGATCTACATGCTACTTTCTCGGGTTTTCTTATTCAGTCTTCACCGGCGACTTTGCCCTCCTCCTCCGTTTATTCTGCGTACCCTTGGTTGGGTGGTTTTGTTGGTGTTGGTACCTTCTGGTCTAAGTGTGCCTGCAATTAGAGTGGTGTTAGCATTATGGAAAACGAAATAGACAAAGAACAAGATCTGGCTGCTCTGTGTCATAGTCTTGGTGATTTGTGGACAGAGAATTTTGTTGCTGATATATCTGAGGAATGGTTTGTACATAAACTAAATCTGTGCAATCGCACCCTGGTGGGAAAGCTTTACTCAAATTCCAGCATTAATATACAGGCCTTCCTATCTACAATGCAAAAAGCGTGGAAAACAGAAGATGTAGTGTGTGATTAGCAAGAACATGGTATATTCTCTTTTACCTTTGGGTCGGAAATAGTAATGAAGCGAGTTTTAGAAGCTAGTCCATGGTCCTTCTCTAGTAATCTTTTAATCCTCCAACAGTTAATACCCAAAGTTCCAATCCATTGTCACAATTTCACTCATTGCGCCTTTTGGGTTTATATAGTTGGTCTACCACTACTTATGGTTAATGACTCTGTTCTCCGAAGTGTGGGCAATTTTATTGGGAAGGTGGTGGATGTGAAAATGGAGGCTAAGGAGGGTGGCCTTTGTAGGTTGGGAAAAGTGAGAGTCATGATTGACCTCAAAAGTGCAATATTGCCGGGAATGGTGCTAAATCTAGATGACGACCAGTTGTGGGTCGATTTCAAATATGAGCGTCTCCCTCAATTTTGCTACTCTTGTGGAAGAATTGGGCATTTTACAACTAATTGTAACAAAATACCATACAGAGAATCTGAATCGGGAGTTGTTGAAAAATGGAAATTTTGGCTCTTGGCTTAAAGTGGAAGCACGGGAAGCAAGCCCATTTTGGAAGCTTTTCTTCGGAAATGAGTTCCCCTTGCGTAATGATGAAGAAGTGGTCTCGGAAACACAAACTCAGGATGTTGTTGAAGATGGTGTGGAACCAGTCAACACTGATATTCAGAATACACATAGACCTATGGAGATTGCAACAGAGGAAAACTAGAAAAGGAAAGGCAAAGCAATTGAGAAGGAAACAAATGCTATTAAGGGTAAGAAATATCTAGGCAAACCGCTTCTTTTATCGGACATCCCATGGTCCGAGGTATGCCTAAAAAATATCACAAATCTGAAGAAGAAAACTAAGAAAAAGAGCAAACTTCCAGCACAAAAGAAACTTCGCAAATGCTCTTCAAATTCGTCTATTGGGGCTGACTTGAAAGTACTTGATGAAACACAACTTCTGGATACTCCCATTTGGATGGAGGTGGGTTTAAAGAATTGGGCTTTGGTGGCTAGCCCTAATAAGCCACCGGGGGATATATGAAGCTATTGAGCTGGAATTGTCAGGGCTTGGGCATTCCCCTGACATTCCAGCATTTCCGAGCCCTTGCGGCTCACGAGCGTCCCAACTTAGTGTTCTTAATGGAGACTAAGAATAAATCGCAGACTGTGAAGAGAATTGGAAGACCTCTAAATTACCAAATTGCTTTCATAGTGGATCCTGTGGGCATAGGAGGGGGTCTAGCACTATTGTGGGATGATGAGAAGTCGGTGGAAATTGTGGACAACAAAGACAATCACATAGATACCATATGCACAAATTCTGTAACTAAGGAAAGGATGCGGATCACCTTTATCTACGCCCCTACAAATTTCCAAGAAAGACTTTCTCTTTGGTCGAGAATACAACACATAGCTTCTGCTAATCAACTCCCTTGGATTGTAGTGGGTGATTTTAATGAAATTTTATACTATTGGGAAAAAGTGGGAAGAAGAGAGGCAGAGAATTACAGAATTACTGCTTTTCAGGAGCTCTTAAACGATTGTTCTCTTATGGATATTGAAAGCAAGGAATGTGCCTTCACTTGGGCAAACAATAGGGAAAGGGAAGCATTAGTAAAAAAAGACTTAATAGAGTTCTATACACCTTAGAGTGGAGGGTTCTTTCCCCTCAAGCAGAAGCATATGCCTTACTCGCCATTGGTTCATACCATTGCCCTATCCTCCTCTCAACGACCCCACCGTGGCCAAGAAGGAAAAAGGAATTCAAATTAGAAGCATTTTGGTTAGAAGATCCAGAGTATGATGAATTAGTGCAGGAAGTCTGGAGTAATAAGCTCTGTTATGGAAAAGATTTAGCTTATAAAACGAAGCAAATAATTGCTGCATTAATCAGATGGAGAAAGGGAAAACATTCTAATGCTTCCAAACAAATTGATCATCTTCGTGGGGCACTTACTTCTATCACTAACAGTACAGGAGCTACTAGGAGCTTAGGGACTTCTCAACTCATTGTGAACCAAATTGAGAAATTATTGAGGCAGGAAGAAATGTACTGGAGTATGAGATCCAGAATTGATTGGCTTAAATGGGGAGATAAAAATACAAAATTTTTCCATGCCTCGACAATCCAAAGAAGGCAAAGAAACAGAATTTCCTTGTTGAAAATAGATGATTATCACTGGTGTAGAAATCCGGGTGAGCTAAAGGACCACATTTCAAATTTCTACAGCTCTCTTTATAACTCGGTAGGTCCCAGGAACTTTCAGCCTATCATCGATGTGTGCCCGAGTTTAGTTGGAAATGATATGAATCAATCCTTAATGGCTCATGTTACTCTTGAGGAAGTTAAGAAGACAGTTTTCCAAATGGGAGCACTAAAGGCACCTAGTCCATATGGTTTTAATGGACTTTTTTACCAACGTCATTGGAAACTATTATAGCATGATATATGGAACATGGTTAGCAACTTCTTTGTCACAGGTACTCTTGACAACACCTTAAATAGAACTCTCATTTCTCTTGTCTCGAAGGTATTCAATTCGGAAAGCATTTCTCAATATAGGCCAATTAGCCTATGCAACTTCAACTATAAGGTAATTTTTAAGGTTATGGCGAATCGCTTAAAGCCTTGGCTCCCTGATATTATTACTCCAGAACAAAGCGCTTTCATCGGGGGTAGGCAAATTCAGGATAATATATTTGTGGTCCAAGAAGTTATCCACCAATTGAGAATCCGGAAGCGAACAAAAAAGTTTTAGGCCTGATTGAAACTAGACATGCAGAAAGCTTATGATCGGGTGGAGTGAGATTTCTTGTGTGCTTGTATGTCAAAGATGGGATTCTGTGATGAATGGGTTTCCTTGGTAAGACAGTGCATTTCAACTGTAACTTTTAGTGTGAAAGTTAATGGGGAACCACTTCCTTTCTTTCGACCATCTCACAGAATAAGACAAGGTGATCCGTTTTCCCCATATTTGTTTATCATCATGGCAATGTTTTGTCCTTTTTATTGCAACAGGCAATTGAAGAAGAAAGTTTAAAAGGGATAAAGCTAAACAGCCACTGCCCCACCTTATCTCACCTATTATTTGCTGATGATGCCATTTTCTTCCTCGATGGGACCATTAGGGAATGTCAGAACCTAGCTTATGTTCTACATCAATATTGCTTTGCCTCAGGTCAAGCAATTAACCTTAACAAATCAGGGGTATATTTTAGTACTGGTTGTCCACAAAGTCTGAAGGAAAATATGGCTCATGCACTGAGAGTGTCCATTATTGAGAAGACGGGGAAGTATTTGGGTATTCCGTCAAACTAGGGAAAGTATAAGAAGAACATGTTTGCATGGATTCTTGCGAAAGTGGATCTGAAACTTCAAGGATGGAAGGAAAAGTTAATCTCAAGAGTAGGAAAGGAGATTCTCATTAAAAATGTAGTGCAAGCTTTGCCCCAGTTTGCAATGTCTGTCTTTAAAATACCCATTTCCATATGTCAAGCCGTTGAGAGGAGGATAGCTTCCTTTTGGTGGAATCAAAGCAAGCATTCAAAGTCAGGAATTCATTGGAAGAGTTGGCAAGTCCTAAAAATCAGGAAAGACAAAGGTGGCCTGGGATTCAGAGACCTCGCAAACTTCAGCAAAGCCATGCTTGGAAAGCAAACTTGGAGGTTATCACAATCCCCTTTAGCTCTTTGGAGTCAAATTCTACATGGTATTTACTTCCCAAACGGCGACTTTTGGACAGCAAAGAAGGGCTCCCGCCCTTCTTGGGAATGGCAAAGTCTTATAGTGGGAAGAGATGATATTGCACTGAATGTAAGATGGGTTGTTGGAGATGGCAAAAATATAAAAATCAGGAAGGATAGATGGCTTCCAACGGGCATTTTAAGCGGACCACCCAACTGGAATGACCCACCCTGTGATGGTAGAGGAACTAACGCTAACTAATGCACATGTTTGGGATCTTACAAAACTGGAATCCCTCTTTGATGCCCAGACTGTGCAGGATATTCTGGCTATACCCCTTCGCTCTAGTCAAAACTCGGATAGATTGGTATGGATGGGGACCAAAGATGGTTCTTTCAGCGTCAAAAGTGGATACAACTCTATACAAGCAGAAAACAAGGGCACTATTGTTGAGCGAGCCTTATCCTTTTACCTTCCCCCTCAGAATCTGTGGTCTACAATTTGGAAATTACAATTCCCTCCGAAGGTGCGATTTTTCATATGAAGTGCCTACCAAAACGCTCCCTCCACTAAGGAAAACCAGTGGAAACGCAAACTACAAACTGACCCTATCTGCAAACAAGCCCCAGAAACCACAGAGCACCTGTTTTTATTGTGCAATTGGACTAAACAGATTTGGTCGGACTCGAGAATACACCTCGACATTAACTCACGGAACATCATAAGGTTTGATAAATGGTTTTATGAAGTCCTTATCGGTGAAATTCACGTTCAAGATCGGAATTTGGTGGTGGTAACTCTCCAGCAGATCTGGAAGGCAAAAAACACATCCATCTTTCAGGCTCACAAACCAATGCCATCCCTTTTACTTGACGAGGCCCTCATAATTAACAGGAGTGTTAAGCTTCTATCACGACAAGAGATGACAGGTAACTACTCAGAGGAAAGGAACCAATCCTTACCTAGCGTGGTCTCGCTGCCGAACAGAGGAACCTAGAGAATCAACATTGACGCGTCATGGATAGAGAGCAGATTAGCAGCATCGGTTGCTGGAATAGTCAGAGACAGTCACGGCACGATGATTAATGGCTTCTCAGAGACAATCCGAGCTGAATCCTCACTTTTGGTGGAAACCCTAGAGTTGAAACAGGGCCTTCGAAGTCTTCTCAAAATGGAGGAGGAAGCGAAGGAGTTGCAGTTCAGCAAAGGGAAGTCTTCAAGTGTTTTGCACGCTGACTTATCAAAAGTACAATGGGAACTCCATAGTGACAACTTTTCGGTGGTCCAGCTTTTGTCCGATCAAGTCCATCCGCCTCCTAGTCCATGGCCCATAAGGAACGTAATTGCTGATTGTAGAGGATTGTTGGGTCAACTCAAGAACGTCCGAATTATCTTTTCTCCTCGCCAAACAAACTCCTGTGCAAAGTGGATAGCTAAGGCACATAGATTAGGCTATCTTCCTTCAAATTGGTTGTCTACAA
>BCNH02000002.1:19166501-19203254 GCA_001662345.2 Metrosideros polymorpha var. glaberrima | reverse complement strand
ATTTACTATGTTTAGATGCTACTTCTGGTTGTTTTTCAAACTCTATTTAGTAAATGAAAGTCCTAATCTTTTTGATAAAAAAAAAATCTCTCTAACATTGGTCTTCGATTTTTCCTGAAGCATTTTTTAGTGGGCATTAGTTTATAGCATGCAAATATTGGTGATGAGAACGCATGTTCTTTGTCCTTAACCTGGAAAACGAGCCAAGCTTGCTATTTGATAAACACAAAACAGGCGATACGAAAAACAAGAAACTTCTCTTTAAGCCTCTAACAGCTCATAAGATCGCCTTAACAAACAACAAAACCCAGAAGACGTTTTGCAGTATTTCTTACTTGCCATCTTTGAAAGCGAAAGGAAATGCTTGAGCCCAGAAACAAAAGCGACGTGACGATGTTGAGTGAGGCAATTGTTGCCGAAGTTCTCGAGGCTGAAGTAGCGTTGCCCTTGGAGACGTGGACCACCGGAGATGGACGGCGGTGAAGCTGGAGATAGGCGGTGGGGAAGCCGGTCCATGTAATGGCGAAGAGGAACGAAGAGTTGGGGAGCGTGAGAAGCTGCTAACGCATTGCTTATTAAATGGGTTGGAAATAGCACCCATTTATTTTGGGCATTTTCTCTTAGAAGTTGGAACCCGTTATGGCTAGGCCCTCCATTTGGCAAATTTAGGCCAAAAATCGCTGATGTGGACGCCAGCTATTCTACGTGGCATGGCCGGCACTAACGTAAATAATTTTTAATAATATTTTAATAATTTTCGAATTTTTTAATTAATTTTTTTTAAAAAATCCCTTTTTTCTTTTCTTTTTCCTTCCCTCCTTTTTTGTTTTCTTTCTTCTCCTTCTTTGGCCTTGGCTGGTGACCTGCCACAGGCGTTGGTGAGGGCATCGCGGCCCTTACTTGCCACAGGCGAGGATCGCTCTTGCCCAAGCCGTGAGGGTTGAGCCCTTGCCAGAGCCGGCGAGGGTAGCCCTCGCCTAGGCCGCGAGGGTCCAGCCCTTGCCAGTGCCTAGGGCCAGTCGCCGGCCATGGTGACCGATCACATGCCAAGGAGAATAAAGAAAAAGGGGAGGGGGGAGGGGAAAAAGAAGAAGAAAAAATTGAAAAAACTAATAAAAATTAATTAAAAATATTTTTGAAATATTATTAAAAATTATCCACGTCAGCGTTGGCTGTATCACGTAGAACAGTCGACATCCACATCGGCAGTTGCTCGTCTAAATTGGCCGGATGGATTGAATTAGTACCAATTTAAAAAGGTTCAGGACTAAACTGGTCAAATTAAAAGGTTTAAGACGGAATTGGTACCAAAACAATAGGTTTATGACTTTTTTTAATACTTTTCCCAAAAATAAATGTGGATCATCTTATTAGAGCTGAGTTAATTCAGACAAATCATCAACCTTTTCACCATTTCTGTTGGTCTTTCTCACAATAATCAATTTCTGAATCTGAAGACTTTGTATAACTAATCGAATGTGGTGACATTTTCGGCACCGATTGTCAAATTGATGAGGTTACTTCATTCATGCATCTTTTAATCATCTTCAATGCAAACATTAGGATAACTGACGTAGCATTAAGGCACGAACCTGATGTTGTCATTTAATTCTGCAGGAAACAGAAACAGTTCCCTTCCTTAGTATTTAATAAAAAGTTGTTTTAAGCAAAGAAAAGTTGCTAAGCACCACCGCAAGTACCAGAAGGATTTCTCCAAAGAAAGGCCAATGGCTAAGTTGTGGACATGTTCGTGTTTGAAGCTGATTTTCGTGGGGGCTCTCTGCACCTTGTCCTTCTCGAATGCTCATTTGTCTAGCTCGGAAACGTGGGTCGCGCCGTTGGGGAGCGGGCAAATATTCCTGAGAGAAGTATGTGCTTTGCTGGTGTGCCGGCCATGCCCTCCCTCAAGCTTTAGGACCAAATTGCAGAAGAGATACCACTGCTTCAGCAGAGACTTCCCGCCGGACGGCAGCCCGAGTTATGTGATCGACGAGCCATTAGCTTAGGGAATTGGTGAGCCCCACGACATGGCACGATTCGAAACATAATAAACGGTTAGGTTTACTTGTGTTTCTGTGTTGTTCTCAGGTTTGTGTAGTCAGGTTGGTTGATGTTGGCTAGGATGAGAGGTTGATGGACAGTAATGGATTTCCTTCAGACCTCCCATTGCTGTGTTTTAAGGTACGACGTGGAATTGTTCAGTTATGTAACCTTTTATTTTCCCTCAAAATGGCGACTTTAATCGGGCAACAGTTCGAGAATGAGTACAATTAGGTCTTCATTCTTTGATGACTTGGATCGATCATCCTCTGATGACAAACGTCGAAAGGCTGCGGAACAAAAATAAAAAGACAAAATCTTAAAGACAAATATCCAAAGAGAGATAGACTCCATGCTCCTCTTTGTTGCAATTGGGGAAGACTCGTTTGTTCAATCCAAACGGAGAGAAGCACGGACAGATATCCAATTAGAATCGTTTCCACTTCTTGAGATGGGGAAACAGAGCAAAAAATGCACGCCAAGATCAGTTGATTTTGTGGTAGATTAGGTTGTTTACAAATTTGGGAGGAAATTGTCCAATTAAACTTATTGTATGACAATCCTAAATCTTTCAATTATGCACATTTAGTCCTAAACATTTTGACTATTTGCCAATTTGGTCTTTGAATATTTTAACAATTTACCAATTTAGTCATTCCTTGTTGACGTGGCGATTTAGTCAGGGCTGGCCGTCTTACGTGGCACAATCGACGCGTGAACGATTTTTGCATTCTTTTTAATTTTCTGATTTTTTTTTTTTGCTTTCCTTTTGATTCTTCTTTCTTTTTCTCTGGCTTGTGGCGAGTTCGACGATGGTTGACAATCGGCCACAAGCAGCCCTCGCCAAATTGGACGAGGGCCACAACGCCCTCGCTAGATTTGGATGAAGATGTTGCAATTTCCACGTTAATGTTTGCCATGCCATGTAGGACGATCATGTCATGTAAGATGATCGATGTCGATTAGATTGTCACGTCAGCGATTTCTAGCTAAGATTAGTCGAGAATAACTAAATTGGTAAATGGTCAAAAGGTTTGGGACTCAATAAGCACAATTAGAAAGTTTAAAACAGAATTAGCCATCTTACAATAAATTAAGGAAAATTTTCAAATAAGGGTCTGAAATGCTCTCATTTTATCAAATTAAGTTCTAAAGTGAACCTTATTTCAAACAAGAACTTGAAGTGAAATTTGTTTCAAATAAGGGCCTGAAGTAACCAAATTGTCTCAAATAAGGGTCTGGCTAACTAGTGACTATTCCGGCGGTCGTAAAATGGGTATTTTAGTAAAAAAATTATAAGTATATATATTTTTATTTCTATTCTTTTCGTTTTCTTTTTTCCCTCCCTCAGCCATCCTCGTCGATGGCCAATGACGTCCGGCCTCTAGTAAGGGCAGCCCTCATTGGTGTTAGGCGACTCTCGCCTGCGCTTGGGCTGGGCGCTTGGGCTGGGTGGGTGACTGCAATTCTCACCCACACCAGATTCGAGAGGGTCGCCCTCGCTTGGCCCAAACAATGGCGGAGGGCAACAATAGAGTGAAGAGGGAAGGGAAAAAAGAAAGAAAAAAAAATTCAAAAAAATGTAAATGACGAAAGTGTCCTTCAGCTAGCAAGGTCATGTCTTTTTTTAGATTAATATGATTACTTTGGATACTTATTTGAAATAAAATCCATGCACTTTATATTCTTAATTAAAAAATTTCCATAAATTAAGGATTTTTTTTTTTTTGACAATTTTCTACGAATGTTTATTTATCACCGGTCATTATCATCATGACCCGGATGGTGGAGAAAAAGGTTACGGGTCTCGATGTAGAGAGTCTAGAGACCATGGTGGGTTTGCCTCTGAAGAGCGCGATCAAGCCGCGAGTCAAACATGGACAACCTGTTGCTACCGAAGACCACGCATAGACAGCATGTGTCCACCGATACTCTCGCCTCTAAACTACGGAACCATGCACATCACATCAGCTGAGAGACGGAATCACACGAAACCCTTTATTTTAGTTTTTGCCTTTTACTAATACCTCATAGCACGATCTTGTGTCACGCTAATACTATATCTATTAAATAAAAATAATTACAAAGAGGGGTGTGCACGGTCCAGATTAGTCCAGTCATTATATGGAATCGGGAATCCCGATCCTCAAATTTTCAGGATCGAGGATCGGGGATCGGACCGGGACCAAACCAGTGTTGGTCGCCCACGCGCTGCCACTTGTTGCCTCTTACAATGACTAGATCCGCCCCTTACTCGACGAGATTGACAATCTCCGAAACCTCATGGTCATGGAAGAGGGCATCCAGCTCCCCACCATCGTCACTGTCGGCGACCAGTCCTTTGACAAGTTGAGCAACCTTGAGTCTAGGGGTGAGCAAAGTAGCTCGAGATCGCCCGGATCGGACCAAGACTGAATTGGACTGGCCGAGTTGGTCTGATCCTCAAGGGTACCGGTCCAGTCCCCGATCCCAATAAATGGGACCTGTGACCCGGCGGTCCGATCCTCAATCTCAAGAGGGACAGGACCGGACCGGACCACCCGGACCGAACTGATCCAAAAATATATATATGTCCATCCTTCTCTGCCTCTCTTTTCTTGGCTCTTGTCCCATCTCTCTCTCTCTCTCCTCCTCCTTCTCCATTTTTTTCTTGTCCGATCATCCCATCTTTCTCAAATATTTTGAGAGGGACATCATAAAAAAGAGGTCGTCTTAATTAAGCTTCTGCTCCTCCGACCTAACAAACATCTGCCCAAAACCCTCCACGTCTCCTTCTTCTTACCAAAACTTCCTCTTCTCCTTCATTGGAAGATTGAAGAACTCCTGTATTCCCAACTTCATCTTCTCCACCAATGAACAACTCACTCCATGATTTATCAATTGGGTACACAAAAAGGGATTGATGAACTTAAAAAATCGAATCCTTGAAGTAATCCTCATAGAAAGAAAAACAGTAAGAGGTATTCTCGTGAATTTTTACCTAGAAGAATCCTCAATCTCTATATGCAACGTGCAACTTTTCAAGCTCGGACTCCACCAAATTGTGATTGCTTGACGAGAGCTTGTTCATGTCAATGACTGTTACTTGAAGCAATGAAGTTCCATGATCATCACGCATAAAAAGATGATCTTGGTCGATATGGACATAACGAGGCGGGACTTCGGTTATGGCCTCTTTTGTCGGTTCTATTGGGACCAGACCGGATTGGACCGGGACCGATGGTCTTGGTCCGATTTTGTCTCGATCCGGGCCTCAGTCCCAAAAATTTGGGGACCTAGACTACCAGTCCGATCCCCGATTCCATACGGGGATCGGACCATGCACACCCCTACTTGAGTCCCTCGTCAGTAGTCGGGCTATTGAAATGAGCCGTCAATGCAAATCCAACGGACCTTGAAGGCCATCGACGTGAATCAAGCCCCCGATAGTCTCCACAACCCTCTCAATCCCTGCACATCGCCCACAGCTAGATTGTCACTTGCATGCACACACGCAGGCCAAAAACCCACAAAAAGAAGAAGAAGAAAATCGAGGAGGCGAGTCAAAATCAGGGAGGCAGAGTCGCTTTAGGTTGAGGAAGCCCTGGTGGAACTCCTTTGGAGTGAGGTTGGAGAACTTGGTGTCACCATACACCGTCGAGCGTTGAGCTTCTAGTGGAGCTTCGCACGATGGAGGTTGGCCTTGAAGACGCCGAATCGGTGGTTGTGCTCCTTCGGCGTGGCGTAGGCCTTGTCGAACCGGAGCTTGAAGTCGGAAAAGTGGCGCTCCGCGCCGAGAACAAGATCGTCCTCGCCACCCAATGACACAACTTGCCTAATTAGAGGATCGTCTTGCTTGACGAGCTTTGTCAAAGCGATCCTGACTATCGTCGTGATGACTACGGCGAAAAGGATAAGAGGAAGACGAGACATAGCTATAGAGGGAGCGAGGGAAGCAATGGAAATTGTAGATATGGAAGGAGAGTGCTAGGAAAGAGAGCGTGAGTTAATGGAGATTGGAGAGAGAGAGAGATAGGTGGGATAGGAATAGTTGGTAGATGGGACAAGACTTGGGGAGGTGAGGGGGGTGGGAGGAGTCAGGAGACAGGAGTAGGGGAGAGAGGGGGGGCAACAGGATAGACACAAAGAGGAGATAGGAGCAGGGAGAGGAAATTAAAAGAAAATAAATGACTGGTCCGATCTAATTCAGGTGATCCAATCCGATCCTATTGTCTTTAGAATCGAGAACCGGATCGAACAAATCACCGATTTCACTTATAGGAACCAGGGACTATATCGGAACCCTTTAGGACTGGACCAAATTGGCTGGTCCGGTCTGGTTTGATCCGGTCCCAGTTCGGTCTAGTTCTTATTGCTTTTTTTTTATTATCATTTAATTGTTTTTTCTAATTTTAAGGTGGAGGGTAATGCCAAAAGGGAGAAAAAGAGATAAATTTGTGAATTGATTTTTCCAATGCTTGATTGCTTTTCACCTAACCCAAGAGTACTATATCATCAAAAAGAATAAAATGAGTTCGATTAGCGAAGAGATTAAACCAAGAATTGGCCATAAAGTATATGCACCCTTCTCGAGGATTTCCAATTATTCTTAATTTACGCATACAATTCGAACTAATTTATTGCTCAAAACAAAAGTTACTTTATATATATAAATAAAAAAACCACTCCAGAAAATAAAATGATGATGTGGCCCCTTCACGAGTTTTCGACAAGGTTAATTACGCTCAATTTTTTTTTCACAATTTCATAAATTTAATGCTTTTTATTTGGTATCGTATAGGTTTTGGAAATGTGAAGCATGACCATTCTTAATTGCATTTTGAACCTAACATTACAAGAATAGGTTCTATTGCATCATCATTTCACAGCTTATACCGGTCAACCCAAACTACAATTATGATGATGTGGAGTGTATATGTCCCTGGAGGCGACAATGTTATACTCTAGGGCTGATAATTTTTTTGTTTTCAATCCAACAATCTAGCACTCTTATATTAATTGAGATATCTACTATACATTACGTTTTCCTTTTTTGGTTTTTGAAAAACAATAATTCTTTTTTTACGTGAGATGATAGTATATTGAAATCTAACCTAGACACTGCACGACAACTTAAAAAATCGTTTTGTAAAACTAAGGAGTACGAAAATTTATTTCTTCACTCAAAAAAAGCCAACTAAAAAGCATAATTAATGAGTTCTATAATTTACGACGTGCTACCATATTACAGATCTATAAGTAAATAAAAAAGGAGAGAATGGTCATTTCTATCGTGCTTTCATGAAGTTTTGTTTTTCTGAGCATAGCGTGGAGTTTTTTCTTTTTCTTAATAAATTCGCATATTGGTCGACAAAATTTAGAAGGCAAGCGATAAAAATAATCAAGGCAAATCATGCTGTCGTATTGGGAATGTGCAACTCTATTTTTGGCATCAAATTAAATTTCCCCATTCCCAATTCAATTTAAGTTGATTATTTACCTTTAATCTTTTCGTTGGAGCGATTATTTAAAGATACGAATCAACACGAAGATTATGAATATAGTATGTATGAAGGCATAATCCTTTTTACGCAAGCACTAAATTCTAGTATTAATTTTCGAAATAGAATTGTGAACCGGCAAGAGTGTCGTTTTCATTCCGTTCCCGTCGCCACATATTCTCTGTCGCAAAACTCAACGAAAGCTCTCTTTTTTTATTACCAAAAACCCAAGAACACGCGTCCCTTCTCTCTTTCCTCCTCGCGAACCTCGAAGTCAATTCGACCCATCAATCGTATCTCGTCTCGTCTCTGGGATTCGCTCGGACACCCACTCCTCCTTTTGACTCCATTCACACCCATGTTCTTGCTTTACCATTCCGACCGTCTCTCTGTCGCTTTCGTTCCCATGGTGATCGTCACTCCGTAGGGAAGAACCCGCAGTGATCTGCACCCTAGCGAACGTACATTGTCGAACCCACTAAGCAGAACAAGTTCGCGTGGACGATGAACGGAGGGAACGGCAAGATTTGGAGGGGTTCAAGCTACGACTTTGGGAAAGACGAAGAAGTTACCGGCAGTAACGCGAACGGTGCTAAGTCCAAAGTTAATAACAGCGGCGAGTTCGATTTCCGGCGGAGCGGCGGGAAG
Source organism: Metrosideros polymorpha var. glaberrima (assembly GCA_001662345.2). Classification (NCBI taxonomy): domain Eukaryota; kingdom Viridiplantae; phylum Streptophyta; class Magnoliopsida; order Myrtales; family Myrtaceae; genus Metrosideros; species Metrosideros polymorpha. The sequence goes on along the minus strand of BCNH02000002.1, from coordinate 19,195,086 downwards.
GGCTTGGAAGATCCGCCGTCGAGGCTGATCGGTCATTTCCTGCACAAGCAGCGAGCTTCCGGCGATTTCTCGCTCGACATCGATCTGGAGATGCAAGACGACGACGACTTCACGCCGCTGCCAACTTTGAAAGAGTCGCCATTGAAGAGCCCGAAGGTGTCCTTCGACGAGCCCGGCTCGAGCGAGGCCAAGACCACCAAGGTTTCAGTGGGGAATCAGCAGCGGCAGCAGGAGGAGGGGAGCGAAGATGGGCAAGTCTTGAGGTGCACGTCGAACGCATCGTTTCATAGCAACAGCTCGTTCAAGAGGAAGTCACGGCTTCTAGCTCCGGCGGCGAAGAACAAGTCGAGGCTCTTGGACCCGCCTGATCAGACGGACAAGAAGTCGGATCGGGGCTCGAAATTAGGGTTGTCGCCCAAACGCGGCGGGGACGAGGACGAGGACGACCCTTTCGCGGAAGAGGACTTGCCGGAGCAGTACAAGAAGGCCAGGCTCGACCTGGTGGTCCTGCTTGAGTGGGTGAGTTTGATCTTGATCGTAGGTGCACTAGTCTGTAGCCTCACCATTCCTTATCTTAGAAAGAGGACTCTGTGGAAGCTCATGCTGTGGAAGTGGGTGGTAATGGTGTTGGTGTTGATATGTGGGAGGTTGGTCTCTAGTTGGGGCATCAGGATCATCGTGTTCTTCATTGAGAGGAACTTTGTTCTGAGGAAGAGGGTTCTTTATTTTGTTTATGGGTTAAGGAAAGCAGTGCAGAATTGTCTGTGGTTAGGGATGGTCTTGGTGGCATGGCACTACCTATTTAATAAAAGGGTTGAGAGAGAGACCAGTAGCAAGGCCCTTCAGATGGTGACCAAGGTCTTGGTGTGTCTCTTGGTTGGCACATTGATTTGGCTTGTGAAGACTCTTATACTCAAGGTCTTGGCATCTTCCTTCCACGTGAGCACCTACTTTGATAGGATTCAGGAGTCTCTGTTCAATCAGTATGTGATCGAGACACTTTCAGGCCCGCCATTTGTCGAGATGAGGAAAGCGGAGGAAGAGGAGGAGAAGATTGCAGTCGAAGTTGAGAAGCTGCAGAAGGCGGGGGCTGTGATACCTCCTGACCTTAATGCAGCTGTATTGCCAGCGAAAGGTAGTGGGAGAGTGATAGGTAGCGGGAGAGTGCAGAAGAGTCCTAGAGGAAAGGACAAGGGGGAAGAGGGGATCACAATCGATCACCTGCATAAACTGAGCCCGAAGAATGTATCCGCCTGGAATATGAAAAGGCTGATGAATTTGGTGCGGTATGGCAACCTCACGACATTGGATGAGCAGATATCGGGTCACGGTGATGAATCTTCGAAGCAAATAAACAGCGAAAGTGAGGCGAGAGCAGCAGCGAAGAAAATTTTCCAGAATGTGGCTCAGCAGGGATCCAGGTATGTCTCATTACTGTGATCTTTTAAATTTTGTTGTTCTACTTTTCACTGTCCTGATGATCTTGTGCACATATCTAACCATGTCATTGTCTTGGCCATATTAAGCCTTTCTATTACTTGTAGGTGAAACTATTCGAGAAAAAGCCCCAAATTTTATCCTATCTATCAATTTTGGCATCATCTTGCAAAATTATTCTAGGAGCTGAATAGTCTGCTTTGCTACAATTCTGAAATTCCCATTCTGCATTAATCGATGCTGTGTCTTTCCATCTATGTGCTCTTTGTATCTCTATCAGTTGAATGACCTTTTTTAATCAGTGGTCTTGTTTTTGATTGGTCTTTCGACTTGCTGCTTGAATGTCAGGCACATATACCTACAAGACTTGATGCGGTTTATGCCAGAAGATGAGGCTGTAAGGACAATGAGTCTATTTGAAGGGGCATCTGAGAGCCAGAAAATTAGCAAATCATCCTTAAAAAACTGGGTGGTAAGAGATCATACAAAGCGTGTCTCGACTTTTTTAGCACTTGATTGAAAGGTTGGTAGAAGTCAAATGGGGTCGTATAAGAAAGAAGGAGTTAAAGATGATGCACTTCCGAGCTAAGTCATGGAATGCTGGTATATAATTAGGCGATAACTAATTGTGACCTCATCCATGGACCTTGACAACTGACCAGCCTAAAAGTATACAATCCATCACCATTAGAACCTCTCAGCTCTTGTGTCTAGGATTGCATTTAGATGGTCATTTAAGATTTGATGAAAATCCAGCAATTTGTTCAATGTCTCACCATAAGTATTGAGCAGAACAGCTTTTTATCAGATAGTATATGACCCTAGAAGACGCCAGTTATTACATATTTTACAGAGGTTGATCTACCTTGTCGAACCAAAGTTCAACAGATTAATCTCTAGAAATATAGTTAGTTTAGTGGATGTTAAGGTAGTAGATCCTGCTCTTGATGCAGAAGGAAAGGGGGGCAGTTTGGAATTATTGTTGCTAGTTGTGAGTGCTCATGAACAAATCTTCTTACTGAATTAATATTTTCAGTCGGGTCAAAGTACTGCCTAGTTTTAATTTAGATGCAAAATGAGACCGTTTTCTATTGCTCAAATAGCAAAAAACTAGTTGGTGCTTTTTAAAAAATATGGACATAATGAAACCAATTGGTTGCGCTAGGCGTATAAATGCAATCTTCTCGAATTGGACCCTGATAAAGTGGTTACAATGTCTTTCTACATGGGTTGAACTTCTGTAGTTGCAGTGTCTACTACTTGAGCTTTAAGGCTTTATTTGGATGTAATGCAGGTTAATGCTTTCAGGGAACGAAGAGCACTAGCTTTGACACTGGATGATACTAAGACAGCTGTGAACACACTCCATCGGATGGTGAACATTCTAGTTGGCATCCTCATAGCCATTATATGGCTCCTCGTACTAGGAATTGCCACAAAAAAGTTTCTGCTTCTCATAAGCTCCCAATTGCTACTTGTGGTATTCATATTTGGGAACACTTGCAAGACGACATTTGAAGCCATTATTTTCTTGTTTGTGATGCATCCATTTGACGTCGGCGATCGTTGTGAAGTTGACGGAGTCCAGGTACACAAGTAAATAGAGCTCCGTGCTTTCGATAGATGTTCACAATATATGTCTCTAAACTATGATGCATTGTGTTTCAGATGGTGGTGGAAGAGATGAACATCTTGACGACTGTCTTCCTGAGATACGACAACCTGAAGATAATAATTCCAAATAGTGTTCTTGCTACTAAGGCCATCAGTAACTACTATCGAAGTCCTGATATGGGAGATGCAGTTGAATTCTGTGTGCACATATCTACACCAGCTGAGAAGATTGCCACAATGAAACAGAGAATAACATGGTCAGTAGCTATATTATTAGCTAATCCATTTGCCCCCTTTTAGTTATCTACTTCCCGCTTTCCTAAAGACTAGATGATTGAGTGTCAGGATTTGATGAATTTACTAGAGAAGTGTCAATTTAGAACAATTGAGGATGTTGTTTTGGTTTGGGATAAGTGCATTGGAAGTTTTAAAACTTGTCATGAAAGTGCAATTAAGTCCTAAAATTTGTCAAATTGGTCCAACCAAGTACTTCTATTGATTCAATTTTTGAAAAATTTAGGTCTCGATTGCAATTTCGTGACAAGTTTTAAGATTGGATTGCTTTTTGAAAGTTTAAGGACTCCATTGCATTTTCGTTACAAGTTTTAGGACTTAATTGCTCATTTTAATAGTTTTAGGAATCAATTGCACTTTCCAACAAGTTTAAGGACTTCTAATGCACTTATCTCTTTTGGTTTTAGAGCTTTTGGCCTTGTACAGTGATGCATAAGTAACAATTATTTGGTCTATGCAGCTATTTAGTCCCTCACGGAGTATGTGCAATTCATACTGGCACGAGACCCTATTATTGCCTATACGATCACGGTTCTTCTCTGCCAATATATTGATTCTCACAACTGGTGACCCCATAAGTATAGTTATGGCGGATATTTTATGTATCCACACTTTAGTAAAACATCTTATAGAAGTGGTATTAGTCTACTCATATATGACAACTTCTTGGTAAATCTTTTTTTTGTCACGGAATCGTGTCTAAGTTGGTTTACATTGCTATCTTAAATGCAGTTACATTGAGAACAAGAAGGACCACTGGCACCCTGCACCAATGATAATATTCAAGGATGTGGAAGATTTGAATAGGCTAAGAATATTAGTTGGGTTGACGCACAGTATGAACCACCAGGATATGGGCGAGAAATGGGCAAGAAGAGCCCTTCTGGTGGAGGAGATGGTCAAGATTTTCAGGGAGCTTGACATTCAATACCGATTACTACCCCTTGACATCAACATCCGTGCTATGCCTCCAGTGACCTCAAGCAGCCCTCCTCCTACTTGGACTGCACCTTCCAGCTGAGTGCATGCGGGTGCAAGGGGTTTGTTTTAGCAGAATGGTAGATTCAATTAGAAAATTGAGTGATCAGATATTTTACAATGCCTAGATGCGAGAGCAATATGCATGGAATTAGCTTTGAATGGGATTGGTTGTTTCCAATATCTTGGCTGGTCTAATTCCATTTAGTTGAAGTACAGATAAACTGGAGTAAGAGCTTCTGAGCACGTGCAGTACTAGATTCTTCTACATTGATTGCTTTTTATACACATCGCATCTTCTTGAATACATTTTGCAACTTTGCTTAACTCTTCCTCTCAAGCTATTATGCGCAAGTTCGTCGTTCATCACCGAGAGGTTCCATAAAGGATCTCTATACAAAGAAGTTTGGACACTTGGTTGGAGAGTAAATTCTCCCTTACAAGTGTGTGTCTGGGAAGCAATCCCATGCAACCCTCGATACAAGTTCTTAACTGGCTGATGAGATCTCCGACCTGATCACAGCAGATTAATCGCTCAATCAATAGCCAACCAAGGAACCGATGACAATGACGACACTTCAACATGTGAGTTCTGTCCAGCTTGTCTTCTGCTCTAGAGTTTACGTCATTGATCTCAAGCTTATGCTTGTCATCTCCTCCACCTAGGACGGGAAAACATCATCTCTACCTTTATCGCGACATTTCGCGCTGGTTCATTTCTTGATCATTAACCGAACCTGAAAACCATGCCACTGACTAAGCTGACTCGACTTTTGTAATGGATTGCGCTTCTTCCGTTATCCCCTGGTGTGCATGTATAGGCATATGCAAGCACGAACTTTAACAATTGCAAGCAAACTAGTCCAGCAAGACAGTCTAGTCCAGACTTCTTCTCTATCTGATATGTACATTCAGATAGAGACGGTCGGTCCGGTACTCCCCCGGAAACGGGACCGGAGCCCTCGAGAACCAGACCCAACTAGCCGGTTTGGTCCAGTTCGGGCGCTTCATTATGCTTAGCCCTAAAAATTAGGGTTGTCGTCGAAACGTGGCAGGGAGGACAACGAGGACGACCCTTTTGCGGAGGAGGCAGTACTAGAAGCCCAGGCTTGACTGGTGGTCCTACCTGAGTGGGTGAGTTTGATCTTGATCGTAGGTGCACTAGTCTTGTTAGAAAATCGAGCCATCGAAACAATAAAATTGACGGAATAAGGAAATAAATCGAACACCACATTTACGTGGTTCAGTCGTAGAGACCTACATTCACGGAGAGAGCAGCACAAATTTCACTATAGATCAAGCGATACAACGGAAATTACAACCGCACTCGATTCACTCAAACACTCAGTGTTTCCCAAACCCCAATTACATTCAATAATCCACAAGTGTTTAGCCCCATAATTTATTACAGAATTAATCTCTCAATCTCACGAAGGAATTCACAAATCTTACATGAAAATTTAATTAGCTTCAACACTCTCTTCAAATAGAAGCTCCTCTTTGATAATCTTCACAAAGAATATCTGCTTCTTATTTATTGGCAAGAGCATATCCAAAATAGGAAACCTTCTCTAACTAGGAAAACAATTCAATTAAGAAATCTATTCAAAATAAGAAACCTACTTGAATTAGGAAAGTTTTCTTTTCAGGCTCAAATTTGATACATATCTTTAACAAGTCTGTAGCCTCACCATTCCTTATTTTAGGAAGAGGACTCTGTGGAAGTTCATGCTGTGGAAGTGGAGGTAATGGTGTTGGTGTTGAAATGTGGGAGGTTGGTCTCTAGTTGGGGCATCAGGATCATCGTGTTCTTCATTGAGAGGAACTTTGTTCTGAGGAAGAGGGTTCTTTATTTTGACTATGGTTGGGGCTGATCTTGGTGGCATGGCACTTCCTGTTTGATAAAAAGGATGAGAGAGAGACCAGTAGCAAGGCCCTTCAAATGGTGACCAAGGTCTTGGTATGTCTCTTGGTTGGCACAGTGATTTGGCTTGTGAAGACTCTTATAGTCAAGGTCTTGGCGTCTTCCTTCCACGTGAGCACCTGCTTTGATAGGATTCAGGAGTCTCTGTTCAATCAGTATGTGTTTGAGATGCTTTCAAGCCCACCGTTAGTCGAGATGAGGAAAGCGGAGGAAGAGGAGGAGAAGATTGCGGTCGAAGTTGAGAAGCTACAGAAGGCGGGGGCTGTGATACCTCCTGACCTTGGTGCGGCTGTATTGCTAGCAATAGGTAGTGGGAGAGTAATAGGTAGCAGGAGAGTGCAGAAGAGTCATAGAGGAAAGGACAAGGGGAAGAGGGGATTACAATTGATTAGCTACATAAACTGAGCTTGAAGAATGTATCTGCTTGGAATATGAAGAGGCTGATGAATTTGGTGCGGTATGGGAACCTCACGACACTGGATGAGCAGATATTGGGTCATGATGATGAATCCTCGAAGCAAATAAACAGCGAAAGGGAGGCGAAGAAAATTTTCCGCAGTGTGGCTCAACAGGATCCAAGTATGCCTCCTTATTGTGATCTTTTAAATTTTGTTGTTCTACCCTTTCACTTAACTGATGATCCCTAATCGCATCATTGTCTTGGCCATATTAATCCTTTATATTACACATAGTCCAATATATTGGTGAGATTTTATGAAATTACTGCCAATTGTACTACAAGATTAAACTGTTGTATGAATACATGATTTAATATTTTAATATTTTATCACTTCTCCTTACGCTTAGTCTGGTCTTTTTGCCTAGTACTAAACGTTGACATATTTAATTAGGGAGGTAAATGAGATTTGAATTCATTTAATTCTGCTCTCATACCATGTGACCTTTTGCTCTTATACCACTAATTTGATATCATGCATTTGCACGTGAATTGCACGTGACTTGCACGTGAATTGCACATGAGAGAAGTGTTGAAGTTTCGTCCCACTTCACTCACGTGCAATTCATGTGCAGGCAATGTCGAACGAAGTAGGACAATATTTCAACACCCCCTCTCACATGTAATTCACGTGCAAGTCATGTCGAGGGATGTGAGACAATATTTCAAAACTCCTCTGACGTGCTAATCACGTGCAATTCACGTACAAATGCATGATATTTGATTAATGGGATAGTACTGACGTTGATATCATGTGAAATTTTATGGAACTATTTCCAACTATTCTAAAAGTTTAAACTAATAGATAAATGCATGATTTAATATTTAATTATTCTAATACTATTCGAGAAAAAGCCCCAAACTTTATTTTATCATCAATTTTGGCATCTTCTTGCAAAATTATTCTAGGAGTTGCATAGTCTGCTTCGCCACAATTATGAACTACTCATTCTGCATTAGTCGATGTTGTCTTTCCATCCATGTTCTCTTTGTATCTCTATCAACTATATGAGCTTTTTAATCATTGTTCTTGTTTTTTTTTATTGATCTTCTAACTTGCTGTTTCTCTGTTAGGCACATATACCTAGAGGACTTCATGCTAGAGGTGAGCAAAGTGGGTTGGGACCGCCTGAACCGGACCAGGACTAGGACCAAACCGGCTGGGTTGGTCCGATCATTGAGGTTACCGGTCTAATTCCTAGTTCCGTGGGGAGAGGGATGTGACCAGACAAGTCCAAATATATATAATATATAATATATATACTAGTTTTGTTATTTCGACCATTAGTTATTTATTTATTTTAATTCAAAAGAGTTTTTTACAAAGATTCTTTCCTAGGACCAATGGAGAGTATATGTCAAGTGTCTCATTGAGCTTTGCTCTTCTCAAAAGTTGTCCGTGTCTACTTCTTGACTTTGGAAAAATGCATTTTTCTTTTTTTTTTGTCCCACAAATAGATGTTGATGATGTCTATATTCATTATCCACCAATCACAGAACTAATTACAGGAATGAACATGAAAGAAAAGCCCCTATGGAGTTCTAAATTGGACTCTTATTTTACATGTCGACGGTAAAAAAAAAAGTTGAAATGCAAAAAAGGACACGGTATTGCAATGGAAGTCATTAATTCCTTTCATTAGCATAGTAAGTGAATTATATGACCGCCATCGGATACGTCGCATGTATAAAAAATTGAAATACAAAGAAGGACACGGTATTATTTACCGGTCCCACTGGAACCAGACTAGACCACTGGTCCCGATCTGGTTTGGTCCCAATCAGGTCCCCGATCCCAAAAATTTAGGGATTGGATTACCGATCCGACCCTTGATTCTATACGGAGACCAGACCAATTCGGACCGTGCACACCCCTACTTCATGCAGTTTATGCCAGAAGATGACGCTCTAAAGATAATGAGTCTATTTGAAGAAGCATTTGAGAGCTAGAAAATTAGCATTTCATCCTTAAAACGTTTCAGCTTCTCATAGCCATTATATGGCTCCTTATACTAGGAATTGCCACGAAAAAGTTTCTGCTTCTCATAAGCTCCCAATTTCTACTTGTGGTATTCATATTTGGAAACTCATGCAAGATGACATTTGAAACGATTATTTTTCTTGTTTGTGAAGCATCCATTTGACACCAACAATCGTTGTGAAGTCGATGGGGTCTAGGTACACAAGAGAATAGAGCTCTATGCTTTTAACAAATGTTCAAATAATATGTTTCTAAACCATGATGTATTGTGTTTCAGATGGTGGAGGAATAGATGAACATCTTAACAACTGTTTTCCTCATATACGACGGCTATAAGATAATAATTCCGAATAGTGTTCTTGCTACTAAGGTCATTGGTAACTATTATCGAAGTCCTGATATGGGAGACGTAATTGAATTCTATGTGCACACATCTACACCAACTGAGAAAATTGCCACAATGAAACAGAGAATAACAAGGTCAGTGGCTATATTATAAGCTAATCCACTTACCCCTCCTTTAGTTATCTACTTCCCGCTATCCTAATGGCAAGATAATTGTTGAGCGTCGGGATTTGACGAATTTATTGGAGACGTGTCCATTTAAAACAATTGACGATGTTGTTTTGGTTTTGGACCTTCTGGCCTTGTAGAAGTGATGAATAAGTAAGGGCCCGCATGAAAACTTTTCTTGCCAGAATAAAAATTTTGGCAAAGAATGAGAATTTATGTTTACCAAACGTACTCTCATTCTCATTCTACTTTTAGCAAGTTTACCAAATGGCACTTGAGGATCGGCGTCCGGCGGCCTATGAGCATGAGAAGGAAAATGAGAAGTGAAAATAAAAAGGGAAAAAACCACCAAAAACCTCAAATTTATGATTATGTGACACATTTACCCCACTTGAAATAAAAAGACGCATTTACCTCCAATTTCTTTTATTTTCACTTTTTTATTAAATATGAATATTCAAAATATTTAAAAATATTTTTTAAAAAAGAAAAATTGGGGCCTGGGTGACAGGCCCTTGCCGCCGCTAGCCCCGTCGCCAGAGAGGGCCGACGACTCTCGCCAACACTAGGCGAGGGCCGGTGAGCCTCACTTAGCGCTGGGCGGAGGGTCGCAGGGCCCTCACTTGCGGCTGGGCGAGGGTCGCCGGCCTTCTCTGGCAACAGGCCGGCAGCAGCAAGGGCCTGCCGCCCTTGCCCCCGACGCCCTTTTTTATTTTTTATTTTTAAATATTTTATTTAATAAAAAGGTAAAAGAATCACTTCTGGCAAGAATTAATTCTAGCCCTAGAGAATCACTTCTTTACCAAACACAAATCTCATTCAGAAGTAGAAAACTGTTCTAGAAGTCATTTTTTACCAAACGCATTTCTGCTTCAGAATCACTTCTAGCAGAGAATTAAAAATTCTGGTAGGTTATCAAACGCACCATAAATATAATCTACTATATGTAGCTATTTAGAATGTAGAGGGTCCCTCGCGAAGTATGTACAATTTGTACCAGCACGAGACCCTATTATTGCCTATACGATCACGTTCTTCTTTGTCAATTTACTGATTCTCACAATTGGTGACCCCATTAAAATAGAAAACTGTTGTTGTGGCGGAATCGTGTCTGAGTTGGTTTACATTACTTTCTTAAATGTAGTTACATTGAGAACAAAAAGGACCACTGAAACTTGTACTAATGATAATATTCAAGGATGTGAAAGATTTGAACAGGTTAAGAATACCAGTTTGGTTGACGTATAGGAAGAACCACCAGGATATAGGCGACAAATGGGCAAGAAGAGCCCTCCTGGTGGAGGAGATGGTCAAGATATTCAAGGAGCTTGACATCCAATACCAATTACTACCCCTCAACATCAACATTTGTGCTATCCAGTGGCCTTAAGCGGCCTTGCCCTCCTCCCACTTGGACTACACCTTCCAGCGAAGTATATATGCAAGTGTAAGGGGTTTGTTTTAGAACGGAAGAGTCAATTAGAAAATAAAGGGGAAAAATATGCCAGAAGTGCTAAAAGTTTTCGCCGGCTCACTTAAGTGCCAAAATTAGAAAGAAAAAAAATAAAAATGATCACTTTAGTGCTATTGGCGAGATATTCTGGCCAAAAAAATTATATTGAATTTTTAATTTTTAAAAAAATCCAAATCAACTTTTCTTTTATTTTTTCTAATTTTATTTTTAGAAAATTAGCTAAAAAATCTATAATAAAAAAATAGAAGGAGAATGCAACGATGAGGGTTGCACAACCCTCGCCGCCGCCGCCCCCACCCTCGCCCACAATGACTGATGAAGGTGGGGGAAGGTCGGCGAGAGTCACTGAGCCCCGGTTAGTGGCCGACGACTCCAGGGGAGCCAGACAAGGGCGAGCAACCCTTGCTAGATCTAGGCGAGGGTTGCTCGCCCTCGCCCAGGCCTAGCCAAGGGTCGCCACTGGCGGCCAACCACCCCTCGCTAGTGGTGGCCCTTGGCCAAGCTTGGGCGAGGGCCAGCAACCCTCGCCCGGCCCCTTTGCTGTTGGCGAGAGTCGCTGGCCACTAGCAGGGGCTCGGCCACCCCTGCCGGCCTTCCCCCACCCTCGTCACTACATTTCCCTGCCTTTGTTTTTTATTTTTTAGCTAATTTTTTCAGAATAAAAATTAGAAAAATTAATAAAAATAAAATGAAAGCTGATATAAACTTTTCGGCTAGCCACATCAGCTTGAAAAATTAATTAAAAAAATAGCCACGTAAGATTTCCGGCGAACTTGGCACTAAAGTAATCATTTTTTACAATTTTTGGCACTAAAATGAGCCGAAAAAAACTTTTGACATTAAAATGACCTCCGTACACAACTTTTGACACTTTTTGTGTGCTTTTCCAGAAAATAAAGTGATCAGATATATTACAATGCCCAGATGCTAGAGCAATTTGCATGAAATTAGCTTTGAATGGGATTGGTTGTTTCCAGTATCTTGGCTGGTCTAACTCCATTTAGCTGAGGTAGAGATAAACTGGAGGAAGAGCTTCTGAGCATGTGCAGTATTAGATTCTTCTACACCGATTGCTTTTTATACACATTACATCTTGTTGAATACTTTTTGCAACTTTGCCTGCCTCTTCCTCTCAAGCTATCATGCGCAAGTTCGTCGTTCATCACCAAGAGGTTCCATGAAGGATCTCTATACAAAGGAGTTTCGACACTTGGTTGGAGAGTAACTTCTCCCTTACAAGTGTGTCTGGGAAGCAATACCATGCAACCCTCAATACAAGTGTTCTTAAACGGCTGATGATATCTCCCACCTGATCACAGCAGATTAATCGCTCAATCAATAGGCAACCAAGGAACCGATGACAATGACCACACTTCAACATGTGAGTTCCGTCTTCGATCAAAAAAAAAGAGAGACATGTGAGTTCTGTCCAGCTTGTCTTCTGCTTAAGAGTTTACGTCATTGATATGCACGCAGGAACTTTAACAATTGCAAGCAAACTTGTCCAGCCAGACTGTCTAATCCAAACTTCTTCATTATCTGATATGTACATTCAGAAACCCCCTCGTCCTGTACCTCGCTCTGAAAATGAATATCCCTTTTTGTTAGTTAGCCACTCATTGAGAAGATCCTGTGAAAGAAGAACCTTTCCACATACTCAGCCTCATAAAGCTCTTCTCATGATTCAGCTGCTCTGTTTCTCCTCCTCTCCCGAGTCGCCATTTTCTCACCATACCTCTCGAGTATATCAGCCAAATCAACCATGCCCACCTCTCTTAGTCTCTTGCTCGCTTCTTCAAACATGAGTGTGCCATCCTCACTCGAATAGTAATGCAAGAACTTATTGTAATCAAATCGAGGCACCTCGAGTCCTCTATTCAATGTTCGCTCGACGTACTTGGTTGCTTCCAAGGACCTCCCTGCTTTCACTAATCCCCCCACGAAGATGGAGTCGAAATTTGCAAGCGTGTCAGGTCCTTTCCTCCCCCGCCTCCCCAAATGCCCTTGCAATAACATGATATACGTGTGCATTATGGGCTCGCACCCTCGCCTTATCATCTCTCTGAAAACATCGGTCGCCTCACTTGCCCTTTTTAGTTTCAATAACCCCTTGATCATTCCATGGTACATGTTAATGTCTGGCCTCTCAATCCCTTCGACAATCTTATATGCCTCTCCCACCCTGCCTCGTACCAATAGTCCATAGACAAGTGACCCCGCCGTTAATGCATCTGTCTCGATCCCTCTCTTATGCATTTCTTCAAACACCATATAAGCTTCACTCACCCTGCCCCTCTTACACATCCAACTGATCACAAGCCTGTAGGTGGAAACACCCAACCGATCCAGCATCCTCATCCTCATCGTCCCCAAGAGCTTCATCGCCTCGTCATACCGATTACTCTTGAAGAATCTCTCCATCATCGCCTGGAACGCCCAAACCTCCGGCTCAAGCCCTTCATCCACCATCAAGTTCCAAACTTTGGAGGCCTCGATCAAGTCACCCACATCGCAAAACCCTCTGATCAACCACCCATAAGTAACCCCATCAGGCCTAACCACGTCCTTTAACTGAAAGACCACATATTTAGCCTCCTCCACTAGCCTGTCCCTGCACAAACACTCCACCACCATATTCAGAGTCTCTACACCGTAACCCCAACCATTCTCATTCATCAAGTGGAAGAACCCCACGCACTTCTTCAGCTCCCTGACCTGAGCCAGCGTCTTCAAAGCGATCCTGAAGGTCTTCTCGTCGGCCAAACGACGTCGGGCCATGTCCTCGAGGACTTCCCAGAAGAGGGCGACGTTCCGGGACTTGCCGACGACGTCGGCGAGCTTGTTGAGGGTGAGGGAGGAGTGGGGGAAGTCGGGGAGGGTGAGGGTGAACTGGTAGAAGCGGTGGACGGGACGCCATGAGAGGGGGAAGTTGTTGCAGACGCGGAGGAAGAACTCGGGGGTGATGTGGGAGGGGAAGGAGCGGAGGGAGGCGCGGAGGCGGGAGTCGGGCGAGTACTGCTGCTGGTAGAGGATGGTGGAGACGCGGAGGAGGTGGGAGGGGTCGACGGCGGTGGTGGAGGTGGAGGCGGAGGTTAATGGGCGGAGGTGGAGGAGGACGGAGGTGGAAGGTTTGGGGAGTTTGGCGAGGGTGGCTTGCATTTGGTGAGAAGGAGATGAGGAGATTCTTCCAGTTTTTTAGATTAAAGTGGCCGTTTTTTTCTTCAATTCCTTTCTACAGACTTCTGTATATAGTACATGAACCCCGAGTCCCAGCCAGGCGGCCACCATCGTCATCCTGCCAGAGCTGCTGCGGCGGTCGCTCCAATGCCTGATCCCTTACCGCTTGATGTTCGCAACACCAAACATCTCTCTCGCTCTGGCTCGCTCACTCTCCGTGACTGAAAAGGCACAATCTCCATGATGGTCTTACCTTTTTAAGACCTTGCTTAAGGCTACTGAGGCGATCTCCATTGCATATGGTCACACAATCCACAAGTATGCACGAACACGTACACCGAGAGTACCTCGGCAGAGGTGGCTAGAGCCTAGAGGTGACGGGTTGACAGTAGCAACAGCTAGACAACACGCCACAGAGAGAAGGAGAGGGAGAATATGGACATGTATTTGAGTTTCGGAACGAACTTTTGATTTTCTTTTCGTGCGTTTCGTCACGATATGCAAATATGTATATCACAATAAAGACCCACTAAGGTGATGATTACTTTAGTGATCAAGGATTCATCCATATTCCACGGAATCGCGAGTTAAAACTCGTCAACCTTGACCCCTCAGTTCTAAATAATTACGACTTAATTCCAACATTCCATAACAGATGGAGAACCCTTGTAGAGACGCTCCGAGAGGATTGTTAGCGCCGGATCGGAAGGAAATTTGAGAAGAATATAACCCTTGTTCGCTTCTTGATATATGAGCGAGGGTCGTGCTTATGCTCAGATCCCATTTACTCCACTGAACAGAGTGCAGAAAATAAAAAATCGTCAATGTTATCCTCTTCTCCTGTCAAGCATTGAAATCAAATAATCACTTCCCTCCCGGAGCATTCTCATCCTCCACCTCAAGATATATATATGCCCATGGATCAATATGCAATTCAATGCTGTATGATAGTATTTAATCTAACTAGTCGCTTCTGAAAAATGGTTTCTTCTTGTTGTTGTCATACAGATGCAGTAAGAGACTAGAGCTGGTTCAGTTGAGCTTCTCTTTCCTTACCACCAAAGCTAACAAGCTCAAGATGGAAGATCAGCAGATCAATTTTGCGAAAAGCAGATATGAAGTGGGAAGTAATTTGTGCAACATTTATTCACCATCAACTGATTACCTCGCAAGATTTGCGTCACTGTCCCTCCGAGGTTCTCATACAGAAAGAAGAGGATGTAGAAAGCGAAACAAAATTACTGGCTCTAAAGACTAACATCCTAGATTAATTCTGTCAAAACTGAAAAAAGGTGGAATTGAATAATATACAAAAGAAAAGGAAAGATCAATGGTTACAGTACAGTTTGTCTAACAACAGGAAGCGGGGGAAGATCAGAGCCTTCAAATTTCGAGAGCCAAAATCAGCATACCTGCATGAAAAGAGCACTCGAAATTAAGCCAGCAACATCACAAACAAGACATATGACTGAGGCACTAGGCTTGCGAGGCATAAAATGAAACAGGAATAGCCCTAAATGAACTGTGGTGACAAATGACAAGAAGACGCAACCCAGCAAATCCTAAGCCAATCTATGCAGGGGATCAATACAACTATGCAACTGAAAAAGGATCCACGAAGCATGAAGTGGCAAAAGCCCTACCATTAAATTTCAAGCATACTCTGTGCTGTAATTAAGATTAAATAGCATGTCTCTGCGATTTTCATTGCCCATCCGTATTTTAAACTTCCTTGCCAGTGAATCCACCTGGTCATCGCTCTCATAGTCCATGTCTCTCATACATCGTCTTCTGACCTTTTTAAGCATCTCCTTTGTGGGGACGAATCCAGCAACTACCTGGCAAAGCATTTACAATTGAAAACATCAATATCTGCATCAAAAGCACTCGAGAGCAGGCCAGCTCAAAGTTTGGTCAATAGATATCATTACCATCTCATCAATCACAGAGAGAGCAGCTTTTGGATCTCGGTTTATCAGATGTGCATCCACGAGCAAAGCATATGACGAAGCATTTGGTTTAACCCCCACGCTTACTAAATGCTCAAAAACCCTTGACGCTTCAAATGTCTGCCACGGAGAAACTTCCATTTACTCACATTTGGCATAGTGACAAAGCATAAAATATAGGCTTAAAATGCATCTGCTCTCAATCCCAATAAACGTCCATGTCACACGTTAGTTTATGGAACAGATGAATGCTGATAGTGAAGTATCCACTGAAATGACATCACGAAAAGGACTAATTTGACAATCACACTAAGGCCTACCACGTGAAACATGCAAGATAATAGGAAATGGCCTAGTTCAACTGAAAGGGGAATCTGCATTCAACTTCGAATAGGCAAGTGAGAGAAGGAAGTATCATGTACCTTCTTGAGCTTCCCAAATGCATATAAAAGCGCATTATATGAATGAATATCGGGGGTCAAGCTAAAAGTTCCACCAATTGCCTCAAATGTCTGGTATGCACGGTCAAGATCCCATATATTGGCACAACCTAATATTACACAATTGAGAGCAGCAACAGATTTGTATGGAGGATCTCCCCGGTTCAAATTCTCCAGTTGAAAGTACACCTGTGAAATTTTTCGAAGTGAATCAGCAAAAAGGGTTAATTGTGTAGGCAGAAACTTCTCAAACACCATGACAATTATGCCAGCAATTCTTTAAAACCAAACTGGGTCCAAACTGTTCAACTAGTTGGACCAAGAATAGTTATGCCAGCAATGCTTCAAAACCAAACTGGGCCAAACTGTTCAACTAGTTGGACCAAGAATAGGTTTGCAGAACAGTCCGGATTTATCATATGACTCAGTTCAGCCAAGAATCAGATTGAATTGAGTTTGATCTGACTACACTGATGAGTTCTTTGCATATTCAAACCTGAGATTCGAAAAACTTAATCCAAGCCCACAAGGAGGATCAATCTCAAAATTCAGACCACAGTTGAAAGAGTTCCTAGCCACTAACCTGCATATCGCCTTTCGCTATATACGTGCCCCACATATTCTTCTCTCATTTTTTGTGGGTTTTGAAAAGAATCTCAAACGGTAGAAGGTGAGATTCAAATTCATGATAGATCATTCAATGTCAGCACACCTGGAAAAACCAGGCAAGGAAGCCAGTCTGGTCACATCTTCTATGGTACAGATTAGTAGGCCAAATTCCCTAAAAAACCCCAACCTTTAAGTCTAGTCCCAAGTCTGCCCTAAACTTTTTTTTGTCTCAGGAAAAGCCCCAAACTTTAGGTCCAATTTCAAATTTGCCCCAAACTTTTTTTTATCTCAGAAAAAACCCCAAACTTTAGGTTCAGTCCCAAATCTACCCCGAATTTTTTTTGTCTAAAAAAACAACCAACTTGCAATCTATTCTCAAATCTACCCTTATGGTCCAGTTCTAACTTGATGTGGCATTAGTACATCAATAACAAATTCACATCAATAAGGTGACACAAAAAAATATCTCCAAAATGAAATTGTTCTAAGATATGAAAATTAAGAACAACTAATAACAATTTTTTGACAACCTGTTAATGTAGGTAGATTTTGGACTAGAGTAAAAATTGGTGATTTTTCTCTAAAACAAAAAAAAAAGTTTGGGGTAGATTTGGGACTAAACCTAAACTTCGGTTTTTTTTTAGATAAAAAAAAAGTTCGGGGTAGATTTGAGACTGAACCTAAAGTTTAAGGTTTTTTCTAAGACAAAAAAAAGTTCGGGCAGATTTGGGACTAGACCTAAAATTTGAGTTCTGAGACAAAAAAAAAGGTTCGAGGCATAATTGGGACTAAACTTAAAGTTGGGGGTTATATGTGGAATTAGGCCCAAATTAGTATATTGAACTACTTGATGACGTCAACATTTAATGAACTAACAGTTCTACCTATTGAACTGCCAACTTCTCAGTGCCCATCTGAAAAGTTGTTAGACCGGTCTAGTTTTCAGAAGATTGGAAGCAAGCCAGAAATCTAAAGCTCATTTAGAAACAGATAACATGAAGATCAAAATGACAGCATTAACATGGACATTAAAATGACATTTACAAGCAGCCAACCTGCTGTGATTGCTTATTGAAGTTAAAATAGATCCTGCTGAAAATATATTCAAAATAATAAATATAATAAATCTAGAGGATCTGCATCAACAGTGACCAAAGCAATGTACCAAGCTGCAACACTACAAGAGATTGTTGATAACCATGAAAAAAAAATGTTCAGGTAATACTCACAGAGTCCAAAGTTTCAAAACCATTCTTGGAGCATGCAACCACCAATGGATTTAGAGAAGTAAATGGAGAGAAAAGATCTTCAGCTTGCTCCTGAAGATTTCCATAGGCAGTCTCAAACTCATGCAACGTACTAAAGGCCCTCTGCAAATTACCCAGAGAGGCAAGGGCATATATCTTTCCAAGGTACGATGCTGGACTAGGTGTATTCTTTTGCCGTAAAGACCGTCGCAAGATTGCCCAAGAAGCATCTAGGAGAGTAGAACTAAATGTTCTACCAGCAGTTCCAAGTGCCGATAAAACCAGCCCTTCATCCACGGAAAGATGAACAGGAGGCCTTGCCATCTCGCCTCTAGCAATCCATTTCGCCATAAACTCCAATGCATAAAATGCTAATTTGCTATTGTCATCTTGCATCGCAACTTCAGCAATGTAATTGCATACACTCCACGGTGGACAAAGAGCTTTATTCTGATCCATTGCCTAAGAACATTGGCACGAACAAAGTCACAAATGGAAAAGACGAACCAAGAAATGCACATATACAAGTGCAGAACCTCAAGGATCAGGACTGAACATATTAATGGCATACCTTGCACCTCTCAATTATCAACACCAATGTGTCCAACCTGCCTTTCTTAACACAGCTTTGTACACATTCAGAGAATACATCCATCGACAACATATAGCCAGACTTCAGAGTTAGATCTACATATTTCAAGGCAGCATCTATTTGATCCGCCAAAAGGAGCAAGCGAGTTACCAATCCATACGACTGTTCATCAGGCTGAGATTCTTTTCCTGTCTGCAGCATCCTGGTGAAGGTAAGAATTAGATTGTCCAATTAAAAGTCAACCATTTGCCAGCTAGAGTATGAATACTATGAGGAAACAGCCAATTCATCTTCCATGAATGATGACACAATCCGCAGCAGCATGCACAACTAGTCCCAAAAAACCCAATGTAAACTGGATTCTCATAGGGAGTGCCTTCATTGAGCAATAAATGCAAGTCATACTGATCCACAGTTGACAGCAGTTCTTATCACATATGCCCACCACTTCCATTTACTTCTGAGGAAACATAAGAACATTGTTAACTATTATGCTTACAATTTTGCTCACAACTTGTCATGATTTTCCAAAGCTAGAGCACCCTTTTTGCCTGACAGATCAGACAGAATTCCACTAATCCTCAAATTTTGGGACCTGGGCAGCGATTCGATCCTATAAACTCTAAACAACGCACTTAAACATTGAGTCTCCAAAGCAAGTAATCCAAGTCATAAAGGCAACTAATAGAAGGGTTGCACTCAGTCCTAAAAACTGAACCTTGCATGATAAAGATCTCAACCTCACTCCACGTTCAGAAACAATTTTACTTGGAAACAGAAAAAACCAGTCTTCTGAATCAAATCCGGCCTAGATTATAGCAATGTTATACTAAAGTAGCTCCGCTTCCATTAGGGACATTGATTGACCAAGTCTACGAATATGCTGAAAAGGAGGCAACAGATTGAACAGAAAAGTGCTCCTTTCTATAGCAGACTTCAGATGTCTGCTTGCGTCTGATGTGGGAATGTGTAAGGTACAAGAATGTACCGTACAGCCTCTTTTTTAAAGACCAACAGAACAAAAAGGGTTACGTATCCAACCTATCACGACGTTTATGTACTCAATTTGACGATATGTCTTAATGCTGTATTGTACATAGAAGTACCGCATTTCTGCAATAACTTACTCTTGCCTTAAAAAGAACATAGAGCATGAACATGATGCAGATAAGATTACCTTCTTCTTGTCCTACATATCATATATACATAGATAAAGACAATACCTTGATAAAAACCGTATTCATCAGTATATTCATCAGTATATGCACATCCAGAGTCGTATCATTTCGCAGTCATTTAACCCATATTAACAGGACGAACAGTTCTAACCGTTCTAGCAACTTCTCCGCAGCCTCGGCCTCCCGAGCCTCGTACATTGCCTTCAAAACGAGGTTAAACGAAGCCGTGTTGGGCTCGATGGAGTATTCCTCCATCTGAGCGACCAGGTCCAGCAAGTCCCCAGCCGACGCTCCAGTCATCAGGTTCGCCCTCAGGTAATGGTTGAAGATATTCACGTCGGGCCGGTTCGGCTTCCCATTCTTGTCCAGGCTCCGAATCCAGAACTCAAAGAGCTGCTTCATGTCGAACCACCGCTGCGACGTCATCCAATCGGCGAAGACGTTCATCAGGGACTGGACGTCGAGGGTCTGCGAGAGGGACTGCATGCGGGAGGCGGCATGGTGGAGGAACCCCTGAGGGATGAGGGACTGAACGGAGGCGGCGGCGGAGGCGGAGGCGGTGTACGGGATCGGGCTGCGCCAGTTGGAGGAGTAGAGGGGGCTCCCGGAAGCCGGATTCGGAGGGAGCGGCGTCGAAGGCGCGGGATCGGGGCCAGGGCTGGGGTTTGGGGACGGGTCGGGTGATTCGGCGAGCTGAGGCTGCTGAGAGAGGAAAGCGGAGGTGGTGATCGATTTGGCGGAGTGAGGAGCGGAATTGGCGAGGGCGCTGAGGAGGGTGCGGGTCCTGGTGAAGATCGACGCCTGAGACGCCATTGATGGCAGCTTGGAGGAGGAAGACGATGGTACGGCGTCTGAAAATTGAGGGAGGGAGGGGGTTTTAGGGTTCTTGAGAGTGGAGCCGAGAGAGTGAGACGAGTTTTAAGGGGGGGGGGGGGTTATCTCGTTGGACGGATGGTGGCGGATCACGGCAGATGGTCAATTTGGTAATTTCGATACCAGTCAATGGTGAAGAAGTGAAGTGAAGTGAAGAGAGAGGACGCCAATCCTAGACGCCTTGGACTGCGAAATTCGAGGGAAAATCAGTAATTTCGACTCCGTTCATCCTTGATTTTGGGAGAAATTTCAAACAGGGGCTTCAAATAGATGGATTTTCTCAAAATAGGGTCTAAGGTGGTCATTTTAATCTCAAATAAGAGCTTAAACTCGCCTACCGGCCGATCAAATCTTCGCCAACTAACGAGCACATGTTTATTCTGACGGCATAACCAAGGGCATAATCGTCTAAAGACATTTTTTTTCTTTTTTTTCTTTTCACTTTTTTCTCAACTTCCTCCTTCACCCACGTATCTCTCCAGATCTTGCCTTCTTCCATGGTCGTCAGCCTGCGTTCAAGCATCTTCTTGGCCATTCTTCATATATGGTCGTCCATGGCCACCAACGCCAAACGTCGCTCGTGGCCATGGTGAGCATTGTCCGAGTTGGGTAGGTTTAATACCTAACCTAGGGATCAACCCGTACAATGTTAGTCTCCAATTTTTGGGATCGAGGACCAACCCTATTAAGCCTGAGGCTAAGGATCAATCAATCCTATGAGTCCGGTCTGGTTCTAGGGTCAACTCGAAATCAATTAATTCATTTTTTGTTTCATTTTTTATATTTCTTTAAAAGACAAATGTACTCCTCAAAATTACATATCCATTGACATGAAATTAAGTAACTATGTTGTAAACACCCATACAAATCAAGCAAAAATCTAACATAATGCAACAACATAAATCTTCATTTGCCAAAAGCAACAAACCATCGAAGACAAATACATAAAATAATATAAATAATAAAAATTTCAAAATATGTAACATAAACCACGAATTAAACAAGTTCATATCTTGTTCATTCTTAGATGATTGCTTCATATTCTGAACACCTAAAAATAAAATAAACAACAAACATAGTTAATACTTAATAATAGTTTTAAACTGAAATAACTATTAGTGTAATTGATAGAACATCTCACCACTTATACTCATTCAATTTCAACATGTAGACTCTATTTATCGATGGTAATCTCCTTGATAAGACACTCAATATCTAAAAAAAGAATTCGTTCATATACAAAGGAATTAACAAATAAAAAAGATATATACATGACTTAAACAATCCTAGGGTTTGAAAAAATAATATCTACATGACTGGTCTAGGTTGGACCAACCCTAAAACCTCAAGACTAAGGACCAACTCGTATAATACAGGTTCCAGCGGCCTCAGGACCAAAGACCGACCTAGTCCCTCTAGGAACCGGACCAGGACCAATCAGGTTGGGCTGATCCAAGGTTGGTCTAGGGTCAACCTTGGACCAATGCTCACCCCTACGTGGCCATGGCTTGAGCCGATCTTCGTTTGTCATGAACTCCTCCATAAGCAAGTAGTCCTTGATCTACTCTCGCTTCAGCAGCAGGAGCTTGCACTTGGTCAGCATGCGTGAGGTTAGGACTCGCAGCGACCTCTGGCCCCTTCTACTAGTTTTGACTAACGTGTGAGGGTGGTGGCGCCGGCTCAAACTTCTTCTTCTTCTTATTGGAGCTGTGCTGCTTACGATCTCTGGACTAACAGTTGAAGGTTTTCTTGTCAGAGCTGTCCCATGGCTCTTTAGGGGGTTTTTCGAGAGGTGAAATCAAGGTATCGAGAGAGAGATCAGTTTTGATTTTATCGGAAGCTAGTTTTGGGAACAAGTTAAATATATGCTTTTAAGTCTAGATAGAGAGACGACGGACCATTTGGTGTCGGTGGCCATAGATGGCTAGATTTGAAGAGCCGGCCAAGGTGATGCTTGAACCTGCAACTTCCATGGCCAAGGTAGTGCTAATGGCCATGGAAGACGGCCAGATCTTGAGGTGAGCTTGAGACCTGTAGCTTCCTTCCAAGCAAGAAGATGATGAACAGTGAAAAGATAGGAAAAGAAAAGAACACCAAAAAAAAAAAAGTGTCTTCGAAGAAAAAATACCCTTGCTCGTGCTTCAAAATAAGCATGTGCTCGCCAGCCGGTGAAGATTTGGCTAGTTGGTTAGCTCAAACCTTTATTTGAGTCCAAATGGCCACTTCAGACTTTTATTTGAGTCAACATCCACTGCGAGCGTCTTTTGAGAAAATGCATCCACATCGGGCTCATATTTAGAATTTTCCCTTGATTTTGAAAAAAATTCTTAAATTTAATCATCTATATTTCTTAAAAAAAGAGACAATGAAAAGTATTTTCATTATTAACAAAAATGTTGATGCATAAATTATATTGTTAATAATGGAAATATGTTTCATGACTCGTTCTTGTAAGTGATAACAACAATTAAAGTTTGGGGAATATTTTTTTAAATTATTAATTTTCTGTAAAATGACGTAGCCATTCAAGTTTTCATAACTTTTCTTTCCAATATTAAAGAAAAACATTCAATAGTTCAATACTTATAAAAGTATGAGTGTAATTTTATCTTCATGGCAATTGTAAAGATTTGAAGAAAAGGTAGAAAAATTAAGTGATTTAACAAATTTCATGACATTGTCATTGACATGAGTATGACGTTGCTCATCAGAGTTGTCGAAAGTCCCCAAAAATATGTGCGAAAGAATAATGAAGGGCCTTTAAACCTCGTAATAAGAAAATTTTAAAAGAAGATTTCCGGAATAGTTGCTTTTTCAATTGTTTGGATTGCAAAAATTTTGGCCGTCAACAAGAGAATACTTCTCATTGATGACGGCGAAATTTGGCCATCGACGCTAGTCACTAGTGGCATCGAATAGAACCGGTGTCGAATTCTTAAATATATATGGTTGCAAAATTTTGCCATGACTGGTGACTTGGCTATCGGCAATCAGTGACGAAATTTGGCTACTAACAACAAAGTCATGTGGTGGCATTCCCCAACTAGTGACAAAGCCCGACAACCGGCGCTAGTGATGATTTTGTGATCATCAAAATGCCTAGCTATAACTAGTTAATTTGATTCCACATTTTTTGAGGAATTGTATTTTCACGCGAATCCAAGTCTAGACTTTAGATTTTTCTCCAAACATGAAAATAGTGAAAGTCGAAATCCCATTTCTTAAAGAATCCGAGACCGCACCGAACCTAGCGGGAAATTCCCAAATGGGCTTTGAGGTCAGACTTAACAAAACTGTGTAGAGTTGGGCGACGGGCTTTGAGATTTAGTTGGATACTACCGTGAAACCTCAATCCAGCTAATTATATTATCAAGACTCAATTTTTTTTCTAACGTAAACTAGATTATATAGGTAATTATTATAGGCATCTCAGTTGATATAAATTCATTCAAATTAAACAACAAATATAGATTAATTGGGATACTGACGGATTTTCATTTTCTTTTTTCTTTTTCTTTTTTTAATTTTTCGATCGGCAAGCCTACTGATGTTTAATTAGATAAAACATTCTATAAAAGGAAGAACATGACTCGTCCAAGCTCCGATATGTCTTTGGACTTGGGAGATATCTGATGGAAAGAGATCTCTTAACTAATGATGTGAAGAAGATGTAGCCTAAGCGATGGAAACCGGTATTCGCAGCTATAAAAACGTTAATACTCATGCATTTTTGTTATAAGAAAAAAAGAAAAAGAAAAAGGGAGGGACCATCGGCACTAGCAATCCCCTCAAAAAGTCTCCGCATCATTACCGTTTGACTTCGCTACAAAATGTTCAGTATGAGTCATAATTGTTCTGAATCATCTATGACCCGAGTGTTCGAGGTTGGCAAGCCCGTCACTGCAGTCTCATCCAATAATTTAATAATCGGGAAGTCTCCGCTCTCTCCACGCTAGATATGCTGCTGCAGTACGAGCAATTCGGTAGTTCGATCACGATATGAATCAAACTTGCGACATCATGTAACATGGGCCGCCCCTTTCATAGCAAGGCCTCTATTCGGTAGTCATTTATCTATGTTTAAGTGTTGAACTTTTCTTGTCGTCGATTACTTTGGTCATGGTACATATGTTGCATTGAACTTGGCCTGTTAGATAGAGATAGGATTTTTTTTTAAAGGGCGTGTCGTACCATGTTTATACTACTTTCGGCATTGTCGGTGGTGGGAAGAATAGCATGTGCATGTGAGAGAAACCTATTTCGTTTTGGAGATGAAAATTCAAAGCATTTTACATTTATTGCTATTCATAAATAGTTTTTAACTTTTTTTTTTTATGTTCAATCCAATCTCTAAACTTCTTTTCATTTAATTCAGTTTATGAATCTTTTGACTTAATTCAATGTCATCTTTCCATTAAGTATACTAACATAAATTGTTGATTTAGATTGACTAAAGTCAAGCGACATTCAGTTTTGAAGCTGTCATTTGAGGTGTAGAATCGGATGGTCCAAATGCTTCCATGTTATCCATTGAAAGGGCCCACAAGACGATGTACGTCGTAATATTTTCTTCTTCTTCTTCCACCAACCATCTTTTTGGGGCGGACGAGCTCCGCCATCCCCATGGTGCAGCCGTCTTCCACCACACAATCGGCCTGCTAGGAACCACCGTCCTCCGTCACCGTCGTCCCCATCATGGTGACTGGCCGAGCACCACTACCACCTCTCGTCACTCCCAACAGGAAACCACCATCAACTCACTATGAAGGAATGGAGACGGATTAATCAAAACGAAGCTTGAGAGTGACTTTGAATTAGGGTCACGCGACCTCGAATCGAGTTCAACACTGCCAGATCAGTGACGACTCAGCACCACCAGACCAGTGCCGGACCACCACCACCTCAACTACAAACGGAGCCACCAGACTGGTGCAGACAAACCAAGACCTCGCCATGAACTATTCGACATGGAAATGACAAACGTATCAAAACGAAGGTTGCGCAGCCTCTGTCACCATTTGACTGAAGAATTATTGAGAGAGAGAGAGAGAGAGGCAAAGATGGTGGCGGAGACAAAGAAAGAGCAACGCAATGGGTCCTCGATAGCGGTTGTGACGATAGCACGTTCGGCGGCGAGGATGGAGTTCTCGGGGACGACGACAGTGGTGGGGTTCATCGGCCAAAGAGGAAGAAATGAAAAAAGAAAAAGAAAAACAGACGATCCATTGAACAAAAGGGTTACAACGAGCCAACTTTGAAAAGTTCAGGGACTTAATTTAGAATTAAAAAAAAATTCAGAAATTATACTGCACATGGAGCGAAAAATTTAAAGACCACCTACGATGTTACCTCAAATTAGAGCAAAATATTTTCTTTTTTGCAATAGCCAATGTCATGTCCACGAAACATTCCAACGCAAGATCAGCACGCGTGGGGAGCAACCCTTTTGGGCATCGGACACCCTTTCCCAGAAACGATAACGAACGAATCGAAACGAAAGTTAACGAAGAAAGAAAGTGAAAAAGGTAAGGGGAAGAGAGATGAAGAAGAATACAGGAAGAAGCATCTATCTTTCTATAGCTTAGATAGATGCCCTTTTGAAAAGATTTATAAAAAAAAAAAGAAAAAAAAGACCAGTTCTCAGAATTCCTGGTTCTTCCTTCTTCTTTCTTCCCTGAAAATGCTAAATTATCACCAGTTGTGGAAGTATGATCTTTTTCAAAAAAAATATTTACTGTTCTTAGTTGATTCGTGATAACAAAATATACATAGCAGATAAGAGCTTGAGCTTAATAATCAGAAAGCTTGCTTAGCCTAAATATTCTTACAGGCCTACTTTAGATAGACAATTTAGATGTAATGATCCGACCAGTTTCAAGTGGACCGAGTGTGAAATAAGTCTCGGTTTGGGCAATTTGATACCGTGACATAATTCAATTGCCCGTGACAACTAAGAATTGTAGACATAACGCGTCTTAAATTCATTATAAGACCCCTCGAGATTGGATTATAGGTTGAGGCATTGAGGGATTTCCAGCTCGGAATCTTGAGATCATCTATTAGAATCCCACGAATTGTGTGTAAGTAATTATTGGTTAGGGTCACATGCACGGGTCAAAGGTCCGGGCTAAATTGGTTCGTGGGGCTTGTGCGGTGTTTCATGGACCTTTAGGTAGCCCGATTTCTACACCCATATCTAGAATTATGAAAAAGAAGTAGAAGAAGAAAACGGCAAATTATCAAAAAAGTCCTAAATATATTACACTTGTGCCAATTTAGTCTTGAACTTTTTAATTGTGCTAATTGAATCCTAAACCTTTTTATGTTTTGCCAATTGAGTTCATCCAGCCAATATTGGTTGGAAATCGTTGACGTGGACGCTAGTCATCCTATGTGGCACGACCAGTATTTTTAATAATATTTAAATGTGTTTTGGATTTTTTTTCTTTTCCATTCTTTCCTTCGGCAAAGCCGTCGCAAGCCCTCGCCTTGGCCTTGAGGGCGTCGTGGCCCTCATCGGCCAAAGGTAGTGCACGTGGCTCCTCGCCTAGATTTGGCAAGAGTTGCGACACCCTCGCCAGATTTGGGCCAGGCGAGGGTGCCACAGCTCTCATCGGCCCTAAGTTCAAAAAAGAAAATTCAAGAAAATAATTAAATATTTTAAAAAATGTCCACGTCAGCATCGATCGTGCCATGCAAGATGCTCAATGTCCATGTCAGTGATTTCCGGACAGAATTACCCAAATTGACTCAATTGGCAAAATGTAAAAATATTTATGATGCAATTGACATAATTAAAAAGTTAATAACTGAATCGGTACAAGTGTAATAGATTTAAGACTTTTTCGGTGGCTTTTCCTAAAATTAATGATACCATATCATAACGCCTGGATTCGAACAGTCAACGATCTCCTCGATAATACCTAATTATATCCCCGGCATGAACGCAAACGCATGCTTTCTACAAAATTTACCACTGGAAAACAAAGTCTAACCACCGTCTCCTTCCCTACACATTTCTTTAATTGCCAATCATTCATTTGACAGCACGCCACTCAACACTTAATCACAAACTGAGGGGGCGACCTCTCGTCTTTTCTCTTTTGGTTCATTTCTCAGGATTTCAGGCTGTTGCGTTGATCCTATCGAAGGGACTGATTCAATCAAAGCTGATCAAGAACATCAGGAAAAAAATCAAAGGCACGACTCTCATAAAGTGCACGTTGAGCGTTGACAACTTGACAGCCTCCATATACGGCCAAGAATCCGCAACATCATTCTGTCTTTCTACGCTCACCATGCTGCTTTCAGCCCTCTGCCTAACAGTCGGTCTGCCTTAGTGATGAGTCCAACTTTTTGGCTAGTTCGTCGGCTTCAAATCGAGGGTTCAAACGATGATACCACGACACGAATCACTAGTGATTGGTCTTGTTATGACGCACAACATGAGTTGCGATTGATTTCGACCGTTTTGGATCAAAATGGAGACCAGCATTTTGCCCATCGGGAGAGCATCTCCGCCTTTGGTCGTGGTCCAGATATTCTTCATTCGACGTGCACAGAATTTCAAACCCTCAATCAAAGACTTTTTATTTTTTTCTTTTTCTTGGGGGGGGGGAGGACCCACGGAGAGGAGATAAAGTCGCCCAAAAGCAACCACAGATTTTCAAAGAATACTTGAAGCGTCTCTTCCCCTTTATGTGGGCTGCACCTAACCCTAAAAAAAAACACGAAGGAAGGAAGTGTGACAGCTACATTTCTTACGCCTCCCACTTTCCTTTCTTTGATTCTCTTTTCCACGTGTCGATTGCTAACTCATTCTCTCATTATTGGTACTGGTCATTAGAC
>BCNH02000002.1:19123388-19165848 GCA_001662345.2 Metrosideros polymorpha var. glaberrima | reverse complement strand
AATCGTTGTCTATTAAACACGTCCATATCTCTTTACACAAGTAATCATGGTTATGATTACTGTCAAATGCCTTTCCACTTGTAATCATTGTAAATCATGTTTGGGAGATTAAACTACATGGTACCTTTGCCCTAGGATTCTATCTAATCAGTATGGACTAACGAGGTTTGAAAGCTGATACAATCGTTAATGAGAGATGAAAGCCTAGCAAGCATTGGTCAAGGACAATTACGAGCATCTAATTTAGGGTTAGGATGAGCAAGATAGGGAATTAGAGTTCTATCGAGACAAAAATCGATGTAGTAATTTTCAGATTTGTATTCGCTTACGGTTTAATGATCGGGAGATTGCGAGATGCGTGTCTCCAGTAGTAACAGTATGTACTTCGCATGCATGGGGTAGTAGTTAGAGGAGCTTTGTCGATGCCCTTGCCGTCTTCCATCATTGTTGATCGACGACCTCCTTTGTCTCCGGTAAGCTTGAGATAAAGAGATATATATATATATGAGACCCATCTCCAAATAGGAAAGCTTAATCAGATTTTAATGGGCATGTTCCTTGTTCCTTATGTCTTCTTGTAGTAAAATACTTGGCGATTTACGATAAAGAAAAAAAAGCGAAACCTTTTGCGAAAGAAATGAACAAAGTATGGTTAAAGGTACAGTCCCTCGAGGTAGATGCTGGCTGGACCCTCTGTTTTTGTGCACAGTGCACATGGGTTTGAGACCGCTCGAGAGGAGTGGACAAACAGTGTCATACCTGGCTCAGGTTGGGCTTCACCGTTGCTCCAATAACGGACAAAAATATTAATAGCAAGATCAGAAAAACAGAGAATTCTTCTGCTGGACGGAGGAAAATGTATAAAAAGAATGAGAAGGTTGGGCTTTACTCTAATGTCGGTTCACCAGTCTCGGACCGTGTCACCCACCTTTACCAGAATTATAAATAATGGCGGATGGTGCTAATTACGGAGGCTATTTAGTTAAATACATTCTGGGGAGACATAAAAGGCCTGAAAGAAAGGAGATGCGGACACTACCCACCATAGCCACTCACCGTCACTCTCATATTCTTGTCTAGAACCCTCTCTCTCTCTCTCGATCTCTCTCGAGCGCACACGCAGGCTCGAAGATCGCCATCTTCCTATAATCAATCTCATCTCAGGGATCTCTCAGTCTGATTGTTGCCAGTCCAGCAACCAGAGATGGCTTTCTTAGCGTTTTTTGTGCTTCTCTTGGCCATGGCCGGCTGTTCAAGTAAGCTCCTATATCGTTCTACCTCTTTCCCTCCCTTCTTTTTGTCCTTTTTAATTGCCTGAGCTACATAAGCTATGGAGAGGAGCAATTCCACTCTTCTTCTGAAGAGATCTCTTTTGCTCTCATCTCATTTTTTTTCTGTCTTTGTTGAGAAACTGGTCCCCGTTAACGGCCAAGAAACTAAAAAAATATAAAATTATTAGCTCCGGGCAGAAAAGGGTTTTCTTTCACCCAGTTGATGGTTGGTGACAGAAACAGAGCATGTCCAGATTTCTCTCATCCCCTGGATTAGCAGAAAGCATTTCTTTGAGAAGTGATTCGGTCCTTGTTTGAAGCGACTGTTCAATGATGGTCTTTCTTTTCTTCTCTTTTCCTTTTCTTTTTTTTTTTTTATCTCTTTTGTCTCTGCCTTTACTTAGGTGCAACATACTGTATCTGCAAAGACGGGGTGAGCGATTCATCTTTGCAAAAGTCCCTGGACTATGCTTGTGGAGCTGGTGCTGATTGCAGTCCAATCCTCCAAACCGGGGCTTGCTACAACCCAAACACTGTCAAGGATCATTGCAACTATGCTGTGAACAGCTACTTCCAGAAGAAAGGCGAAGCCAACGGTAGCTGTGACTTCTCTGGGACTGCCACCACTGCAGCCTCTGTTCCCAGTAAGATCCATCGAGATTCTGTTTTCTTGTTCAATCGTCTGGGGCTGTTTATTTTCAGTATCTTCCTTCGGTTTAATAGTGTAGAATCTTTGATGGGTTACCAATGTTTTTTTGGTTTATTTTCTTATGTGTTTGAATCTGATGTGTATGTACAGACCAAGCTTCTGGGTGTCTGTATCCTGCAAGCGCCAGGTATGCTACTTCTAGTTTCTTGATTCTCCAGTAAAGAGATAATTCCCAAATTACCAACCCATTACTAGTCGGCAGCACAGATCATCATCATCATATAAGAAAAAAAGAATCATTTTTCTCCCCCTTACAAGGGCTCTTGGTGAAGAAGAGACCCTTGTGCTCAACTTCCTGAGGAGAGAAAATCTCATGCCCAGATTAAGTTCCTACTTTCTGGAGTGAACCTGATGGCTTTTAGACTTAGGGCTCAAAGATCAAATCTTTTCCAGATATTCTTGTTGGTAAGTGGTGGGAAAACATGAAGAGAGCAGCCAGAATCTGAATCCAGTTCCTATTCTTGGATCTGCGCTTGCTCTGTTTTTCCCGGCTTCTTCTCTAGAAGGGGCTTGATCTGTACCTACACGAGGGGTTTTTTCTTGGGGTATTTTGCATCCCATGAACAAAGATGCCATCGAAGGCCTTCTTCATCACGAGATGAGAATTTCGGTTCAATGGGTTAGGAAAGAGTGAATATCCCGTCCCTAATTATTTTTGTTGTCCCATGTCGGTTGCGATGTGAGCTGTCCCTGATATTGATTTTTCTCCACACCCTTTGTCCCTTTCGTTGTTATCTTCACATGATGAGATGGCATCACGTTTGATTTTCTTACTCAATCTAGAGAAGTAATCACTCGATGAACTCTAGCTCTGTCTGTCATCATTTACTTGATGACCTCAATTGATACCTTTGTTTTGTTTTTTTATGTAACTTCTTTTGTTTCTTCTTTTGATACAGTTCTGCGAGCACCACACCGACCACCACTCCTTCAACGAGCACCACACCGACAACCTCCACCACCCCAACCACCTCCACCACGCCGACCACCACCACCACCACCACCCCGAGCTCCACCCCGGTGTTCAACAGCGGCACGGGACTGGGTCCCTCTAGCATCACTGACTCCAATGATGCTGCCGTGCCCATCCAAAGAGCAAGCGCGGTCCTTGCCCTTACCACCGCCTTCTGGTTTTCGCTCTCGTTGGCGTTGTGGACCTGAAGGGGTCCACCGAAGATGGAAAAAGATAAAAGAGAGAGAGGGGAAGGAGGGGAGGTACAATCTTTGGGGTTTGATCTGCGGAGGAGATTCGCCAGGACGGCCATGAGAAGGGCATTATCTTTTGGTATTTGGGGAATCATATCATCAAGAGCCAGACCCCACTAGGGTTTTCTTGTCGTTTTCCTCCCTGTGTGAATAAAAAAAAGAAGGTTGGGAATTTGATTCCTGTTTTTCTTGTGGGTGGTGACATGACCACCAGTGGGGGCAGAAGAGAGCTGATCTTTTTCTTTTTAGTTTAGAGATTTATTATTGCTGTATATTTAGGGAGTAGTAGTAGTAGTATTTTTTGTAATGTAATAATGTATAACTGGTGGTGCTACTACTGTCCTCTTTTTCCTCATGTCTTTGGTAAGTTCCTCGCCGTTTGAGCCTTTTTTAAGTCCCTGGCGAAGTGACGGCTGACCTAAATGATAAGATGATAGGATGAGAGAAGAGAACTATTGTATAGTATTAGAAGAAATGGGAATGTGAGGTAGGAAAACAATAATAAAGGAATAGCTATGACACAATAAGTAAATTATCAGAGAAATCGAAAAAGTTATTATATGCAAGGAAATGACTGTCTACTATGGCATAATTGGAACACCAAAATCAGGTAGAGTTTAGATTAAAAGCTACTAAGAAGTAATCGTTTCCGTTTTGTGTCCAATGACTCTTCAGCTAGCAGTTTGAACATGGGGTTCACGCCAACAGACACCTGATTTGACCAATTCACGTGGATCATTAGGGATTTTATTTTTCTTCCGGATAAAAGCGGGCGGATGACTATCAAGCTGTAAATGTTAGGGCCATCGTATGGGTGGATCGAGTCGGGTCGAAAATGGTTCGACCCAAATCGACCAATTACCTGTTTAACCCATTTATATGCAATACAAATTCAGTGACCTATACTCAATCCAACTTGACCTATACTACTAAAACACATCCATAATTGATTCAAGCTATGAAAAATCGTAACTACCTATGTAAACAGCTTTAAGCTCTTCATGTGTATATGTTACTAGGATAAAACTTTCACCATATCATAAAAATACATTAACACAATTAAAAAGTTAATAAAAGTAAAAAACGTAAAATTAAAGTAAAATAGTGCCAGATGTCATTGTTTTTACGGAATATTATATTCTGCCCATGCTGGTTAAGCACTTTCAATCAAGGAAAGATATTGACGAAATATTATATTCTATATTTTCAGCACGTAGTGACAGATGTCATTATAAGACATTTTCAAGAACGAAGAAAAACCCCATCAGACGAATTCTCACCGAAAATGAAAATGAGGAGCGAGCGAGCTTCAAGAGATGACTGCATGTGGGTAAAATGATTGGATTTCACAGTTCAAACCCATCACAACTCATTTCCTAAAATTAGGCTAACCCATGTATGACTCAACTCATCATATATGGCTTAAAAAAATGGGCCTTCAACCCACTTTGACACATCTAGTAAATGCTCTAGTAAATGTCAATCTATCCTGATGAACATGCATAGTCAGACTTAGCAGTTTTGGATTAATGTATGAAATGAAAATGCGATTCGAACGATAGTTAAGTAAGGTCGCGGAAATGGAAGATTCAGAGAATGGAATACCGTATATGTTGCCGATGATCCCTGTGACGAGCACAACCAATTCTGTAAGAGCTAACGTCGGCAAACAAATTTCAGTTTAGAGAAACAAATTGAGCTTCCTTAGGACTATCTTCCTGCACAAAGTCAGCTATCAAGTTGGCAACGATGTTTGGCTTCTCCACATGAGGAAGATGCCCGCAGTCTGGTATCTGGCGAAGAATTGAGTTCGGCAGCTCAGCATGCAATCTCTGCATCAAGTAGAACAGAAATTATTTTTCTACAACTGAACATGGAACCTTTGGAGTTGAATGGTTTGATGATAAATTTGAAGTAATCCGGTCAATTGGTAAAAGGAGGACGACATAAGGATTTTGGAAACAAGATAGGGATTTTAATACATTGACACTCTAGACTAATTGAAAGGGATGTGATGCAGCTTGGTGGTGCGTTTGTTTTGGGTACAAAATGTCATGGGTTCAAATCCTGTCATCCCTACCTATTACTTCTCGTCTGAGCAATAAGGAGGGATTCATTGAAATCGATTAAAATCAGGCACACATAATCTTTTTATATTATATCATATTCTATAAGATAGTCTTATGCATACAAGATGTATTCGGGTTAGAAAACAAAAATCCTATTTTTTTTTTAGCTTTATCTAGTGTGATAATGATAAGAAGATAAGAAAGCGCTCTTAGTTCAGTTCGGTAGAATGTGGGTCTCCGAAATTATTTTTCTACAACTGAACATGGAACCTTTGGAGTTGAATGGTTTGATGACAAATTTGAAGTAATCCGGTCAATTGGTTAAAGAACTCTCAAAAGCTTTCGATATACTACTCAAAAGCTTGAAATGGATGATCATCTCCTCCGTAGTAGCTAGCTAACTATATTTTAAGAAAGAGGACAAGAACTGACCACGGCCAATTTGTTGCTGATAATTTTGTCGTCCTCTCCCCATATTATGAGTGCTCTCTGCCTCACCTGCAATAGCAAGTTATAGTCAGCCACCCAAAAAAACTACAAAAGCATATGAAGATTGATCAACTTCAAGGATACCTTTCTTGAACTTCCAAATGAGACAAATAGACAAGCTCAATGATTGAAGGTCAAGAGCAACTTTGCTGCTTGCATGCGAGGAAAGATCCCCTAAATCAGTCGCTCAATTTTAACGAAAGAGTTCCAGCAGACAAGAAATGCAAGCTATGAACTGAAAGCAGCTGTACACATTCTTCAAACTCTCCCAGAAATTGAGAGAGAAAGGAGCTGAAGGGAGGCGGAGAAGACTCATGAAACCGGCATTTCAAGTAAATTATCTAGTAATAGAATTTGCTTGTGTTACAGCAACTGATGCTCTTACCAAGGGAAAGATAGCGAAGATTCAATTTAGTATTTCGTAAGATAAAGTGCATAATTAGAAGTGAAGGATCTGCAGCTGGGCACATATTGCAGCCTCAGGCTCGGGGGGGAATATGAAACAGCAACACTTTGGAATCTATGACATAATGTTTGTCTTTTCTGATAAGAAGTTAATCGAACTTGGAATTAGCAGAGACTGTCATGCTAGATGCAAAATAATCTGCCATTGTAGCTTTTAGATATGATGATCTCCCATGCTTTTGAGTCTGGGCATCAGAATATCAGGAATGACCCTTCACTATTTGCTTAATCTTGGTCAGAATGAATTCAGGGAATTCTGTAAACCATAAACAAAGTTGCCAATAGATGGGAATTCACCATACCTGATTAATCTGGTCAGTCACATTGTATCCACCACTTAGCATGAAATCAACTGAAGCATCCTCCCACCAAGGATATTGGCAATGCAGGCTCCCCACCTAGATTTGATTAGGATAAAATACAAATTCATCTCTTCAGTATCTTGAAGGTGCATGACTGGAAAGAAGACCCGGGTATGATGAGTGAAAAGGCCTCGTCTCACGAATAATGTGAGGAAGACTCACATTAGTCCAATCTAAGTTGGTGCTGAGTGGAAGATCACTGAATGCCAAAACATTTACATAGAAGCGGAGAGGAAAGCTCTTCAGTATAGATACCTGTATCAAGAACAACTCTCTCATCTGATCTACTGAATCTCAAAACATCATATTCAGGGGGAAGTATTTATATGGTAAATCATCTCATTTAGCATACAGGATCATAGGCGAACTCTGCTCAGAAAGATCAGGCTTTTTTGTTCTTGTTATTGCAGCATGAAGGAACTAGAAACTGTTAACTTTGCTCCTTCTTTGTAACACTATTTACGTGTGGAATTTTTTTCTTATGTTCCATAGTTTTGCGTGGAAAGTGATGTGATTACTTTGATGACATATTAATTAACTAATGTGTTCCAAAAGCTGTCTAGAGTTTATTTAGTAATGACCTAAACTAGCAAACTCAACAGAGTTTGATTGGCCCCAAAAAATCAGCATGATTTGATTTGCAGATATATGAAATCCATTCTTTATGATGCGCTGAGGTATATTACGTCACAATATTTTTTGAAGTGGCCATAGACTGTATCTCATCTAACTGTAGCAACATCCTGTAACATATGCCACATTAAGTTCACGCCCTGCATAATATTACTGTAACTGTAAGTAATACCACTGGTTGTCCTATCAGCCATAACTCATTCCAAAAGTGAGCAAAGGAGGATAAGATAAAATCTGAACAGTGCAAGCATCGGCCATCAGCTCAATGATCAGCTCAAAAGCTATTTGAACTTCAGCATTTCCCCCTCCTCTAGTGATTGAATATATGATCTTTCCTGGATTTAGTGATCTAGATAAGAAGTATTGAATTCAGCCTCATCAGTTCAAGGACTTGCGCTTTGTTGATCTTCTTTTTTCTTTTTCTTTCTTTTTATTGGGGGGGAGGAAGGATATGCAGGAGACTCCTCAGTCCTCATGGAAACAAAAACTATAGCTCTAGGTTTTTTCCTCCCTTTTTTTTTCTCTGGGAACTGATGAAATTCTCAGTTCCAGAATGAAGCCATAGCTTCTAGAAATATCCAGATGACCTCTGCTGTTCTCCAAACCACGGCATAAGGAGTGTCTGTTTATGGGGAATTTGGCCCCCCAACTTAAAGCTTTTGACACAAAAGTAAAAAGCCATGCCACACTGCTTCAAGTTAGAGATTGTTAGAGGAAGGCTTAGTCAAGTTGTTAATTTGGATGGCCGAACGTTCTGGACCATTGGTTGGAATCACTGCCTATTCATTATGCAAAGGTAATAGTATCTTTAGTTATATTTGCTTTGAATTTGAAAGCGACGTGCAACTTTGACTATGATTAATCACATAAACTGGTACTTGTACAACTCAGTTTCTACATATCCAAAAGTCTAATTTAGGTCAAGATAGTACAATCTCAAGTTCTCAGCAAAGCCACACCGTAGATTTATTTTGATATCTTTCAGTAGAGCAAAAATGTGGTGTGATCTCTTGGGATAGCCAACTTTGGCGATCCGAAGATTCTGAAAATTAAGAAAATTAAAGTATCTCATATCGCTTATCTATAGGATTTATATGCTTTTTATGTACATGTGTCCATCCTTTACCTAGTGATTTAACCTTTTGGATTGGACTTTTTAATATGTATCAGAGCCATTCTCGCATGTGAGGCTTCCTATTCCTCAATTCCACTTGTCGTTCTTACTCTAGTTTACACGTGAGAGGGGGTGCCAAAATATTGCCTATCACTTGTCTGTATGATTTATATGCTCCTAATATACATGCAGTCTCTCTCCACCTAATGTCTTAAGCTTTTTGGTTAGACATTCCATCAAGGTGCAACCAAATTTGAAACATACTTGATTGCAGTTCGCAAGGGATAAGGGGTCTTGACAACAATGGGCCAAAGTCATACGCCAAACCACAGCTAACCCAAACACACACTCAATTGGTTTGTTAGTTGTGCAGCTACAACTATCTCCCTATCCTTAAACAAAGCCTTAAGTAAGTTCTTAAAATAAGCTAAAACTCGCCAAAAGTTCAGCAACTAAGAATCTGGTCACTGGATGTTCAAAGGTCCAAGATGATTGCATGAAAATCGATAAAAATTTTGAATCAAGCAGATAATAACTATGTCACCTTCACTAGAAGATGGACCGATTACATACGTATAAATGAAATTTTGAATCCTTCAGGAGTCGAACTTACACCAGCATAGGCAATAGCTCTAGGTAAGTTTGCCATATCCCCTGTGCCTTCAGCATATACACTGGCATCAATCAAAACTAGCTTTTCAACCTGGACAATTTGAAATGTTTAGCACAAGTAACTCTTTGTAATCCAATTTAAGTATAGTCGTTTACATTAGCAATGCTAAATCGTGGATATGGAGAAGTACTTACTGCCTCTGGATGGTTGGCTGCAAAATCAATTGCAATAGCTGCACCAAGGCTTGGTCCGACCAATATCATTGGCTTCTTGATGTAGGACTTCCAGAGCTACACTCCATACATAAAACCAAAAAAGTTTGACTGCACCAAACTGAATAAAACATAGTACGATTTTCAACAATAGGAGTACTGATGGCCACTTTCTGTTTGTATGTAGCTTTTCTTCTTAATTTAATACTGCAATTGACAGTTTGTTGAATTTTTAACAACCAGTAACAACTAGAAAACACGAATTGGCAGGGCCCTAAGTTAAACAAGCATGGTGCCACGAGCACCCTCTACCCTGTGAATGGGGTTGGGGTGCTTTGTCACTGGTGCAAAACCCAAAAAACAGAAGAAGAAAATGAGGTTAACATTATATTCACAAGTGATTTCCTAAAACTTACAGGGATCAATAAGGAAATAAACTGTTGAAATCTCGGTTGAACTTTGCGATTCTTCCATCAGTCAAAAAAGGGGCCCAGAGCTTTCTCAATAAAGAGTTTTCTTTCAGGACAAAAAGATGCCCTGAAATGAAAATACCTGATAAAAATGGTTGCGCTTATTCGCCACATTGCATGCTGGAAGTTGTTCTTTCACATGCAAAAGAATCAGAAAGAATCTTGAAACAACTTGCGGAACATAGAGAGACTCGGATGCTCGGAAGATTCAGCCAAGAGAAGAAGCATAAAGGTTCACCTAAATCAGAGAAACCCCAACCAAGAATGTCGATGGCCCAAGTCTCTAGACCGGCATCCTCAAGCAACGGATATGTGTATCTCCATTCTAAGCAAGAGCTGCAGGACAAATATGCATGAGAAGAAGAGTGACTTTAAGCGCACTCTTACACTACTCTAGATACACTAGGTACCTGTCAAAACCATGTAGCAGGACCACCAGATTAGTCTCTCCTTTAACTAGTGGCTTCACACAGCTGCTCATGATGCAATTGTCTGAGAAGTTTACCTGCATTGAGCCGAGCAACAGAACATGAAAGCTACTTGTCGACAATCTATTCTTAAAAGTGGAAAAAAGCTGATCTAGCCTTCAGCTTCCAATTTATAGCTATGTTGGATCGACAGCAACGAGAAGTTCCTTTTCTGGTCATGCCATCTCTTAAAATTATGCAGACCATGTAGAAATTGAATCGAAACAACGGTTGATATCCGACGCGGCAATAAGAATTGAATTTTCCACCGCGTAGTTTTAGAAATTGTCGTGCGGTGTTGGTAAGGACCTCATCCGGTGTCTGTCGTACATTTCCATTATAGTTGAACTGTCTGTCTTTAGCCAGTTCAGTGGAAAGCGATGATGGTCGAGGACTTGAGTCCGAGGAACTTGAGTAATCGATTTCTTCCACTTCCCGGAACAACACAACACATTATGCGCCTAATGTCGTGAGAAAACTCTGTGGCTATCTGCCTACCGTCTAAAATCAGCAACAGTCGAACAAGAAATTACACGTAAACCGAGACAACCTCAAAACTTTTGCCGTGATGGAAATCGAGGCATAATGCACGAAAGCACGAGTCGAAAAGCCAGAGAGAGAGAGAGAGAGAGAGTACGCACGGGAAGCCTCTCGATGCGAGAGGCGAGCTTGCGAGCGTAGGGGTCCTTGATATTCTCCACCTGTTTGGGAAGGAAGGGAGGGAACGCGTCAGCCCTGGCGCTGGCGGCGATTGGCAGAGGAACGGCGGAGAACGTCAGCATCCTCATCGTCTTCGTCGTCGTCGTCGCCGCCGCCGCTGTCGAGTGGGTAGATGCTCTTGTCAAAGCATCTGCGTTGTGGAAGCCGTGCGTTCCACGTACGACGAGACACGCGGAGACAGTGTTCTCTTGCGTGCTTCGTTTCTGTTACAAGCCAGTCGGTGTATGGTTCTCGCTCATCCACTCTCGCAGACGGATCGCACGCGCGGTGCAGTGGCGCGTGCTTCTTACGCCGTTACCCGGAAGTTTAACCGCTTCCCGCCTTCTTGCTTGGGCAAGTGAAGTTAGAACTGCGAAATACCGTTCTGAAAAATAATAAAATATTTACTGATTGAAAATCTATTAATTTATCCATAGGCTAATGCACGTTATGAATGAATTTTCTATAATTGAAAATGTAATTATTTGAACAAAACACACTCATAGAATTTGCTTTTTGCCACATGAAGAACACTGATTGGACTACAAACTTTGGTCGCAAGAATAATGGCAATTTTAATCGATATATTTAATGCAAAAGTATTACTTTCCATTCATGTAAATTTAATGGATAAATATTGATTATCTCCTTTTTAGCTTAAAACCGTAACACTTTACATCCTCTATTTCTAAAACTATCACTTTGCATCTTCTTAGGACAAAATCTTATAAAATAAAATAAAAACAGATTTGCCCAAATTCCAAATCCTAATTTCTCAAAATCCTGAAGCTTAAAATAAAGCAAGGCTAGAGTGTTAAGACTAGTTAATAGAATTGATTTATTATAGTGGTTTGTTAGAAGTGCGCCTTTAAACAAATAGGTTACTTTCAACGGTCAAAAATAATTTGACACATATTTGTAAACCAATTTTTTAAAACTAGTTTCGCATATCTGGTACTTCTCTTCTAAAAATACTAACTTCTCTCCACACCAAAAACTAGGCTTGTCAAACGAGTGGATCGAGTCGAAAATTGTCTTACTCAAATTGACTCCTCTATAGGCAATGTTATTTCCTCGACTCGATTCGACCATGGTCCGTTTCATTCCCAACCCAACCTAGGCTCCATTCTTAGTAGTTTTTCTTTTTAAATTGTTGCCTCTAAAGAATGGGGACTCCATGGACCAGCTCGTTGAGTTAGTGGAGGAACTCAGGGGTCAAGTAATGGACAGGGGCACGAGGGTGGTGTGACGCGAAGGGTGGTGGATCTTGGCTGGATGACTAGCAATGCCCTCTTGCTCTCATAAAGCAGTTCTCTTCCATGCATCTATTGGCCACACTGGCCAGAGTCTAACTGTTATCTTTCCATTTATACCTCCTCTTTTTTTTTTCCTATCCTTTTTAAAGAACGTGTTCTCATACATCAAATGATTTTTTTTTTATGTTATTTATAGGGATACGTGCACTATAAGTCCTAAAACTTGTTACGAAAGTATAATTGAGTCATAAAACATGCAAAATGTGCAATTAAATTCTAAAACTTGTCGAATTAGTGCAATCGAGTCATTCCGTTAACTTCATCCAATTAGACTAACGGAAAATGCTGACGTGACTTTTTTAAATTATTTTTTCCACTTTATGTGGCGTTGACGTACTAAAATTTGATTTTTAATATAAAATTTATTTAAATTAAATATAAAAAATAAGCTAAATAAATATTTTTTTTAAAAAAGAAGGGAACGGGGGAAAATCAACGACGAAGGGCAGCCCTTAGCCACTACCGCCACCCCACCATTGCTAGGAAGGGTCGACGATGGTGGGGGAACAATCAGTGAGGATCACCAGGCTCCGATGAGGGCTATTGACCCTCGCCCAAATTTGGGCTAGGCGAGGGTTGTGGCCCTCACTTATGTCTGGCCGAGGGCCGCCGGTGGCTGGGGTTGGCCGCTAGTGGCGGCCCTCCGCTAGACATAGGTGAGTCTAGGTGACCGGCGACCCCCGCCGACCATTCCCCCACCATCGCCGGCCTCTCAGCGATGGTGGGGCAGCAGTGGCTAAGGCTCAACCCTTAGTCGCTAGTTTTCCCTTACTTCGTTTTTTTTAGCTTATTTTTAAATTTAATTTAAATAAAAATTATATTAAAAAATGTTATGTCAGTATTTTTCATTAGTCAAGTTAGACGGAGTTAACAGAATAACTCAATTGGACAAATTTGATAAGTTTTAAGACTTGATTGCACTTTTTGGAAGTTTTAGGACTCAATTGCACTTTCGTGATAAATTTTAGGACTTCTAGTGAACATATCCCTTACTTCTAAGCAAACTTTTAGAGTCCATTAGGTAGTATCGCAGTTTTGTTGGTAAAGATGGCTGCGCATCACTAGATTCTGCTTGCCTTCTGATGCTTGATGACTAAATTTAGCTCTATGAATTGGTAAATTGCTAATTTACCAAATTATGGACGGTACGAAGGAATCATGTAACAGATTTTCATTTCTTTATGTCTTTTGTGATGTTAAGTAGAAGGCCACCAAGGTGACCTATTTTACTGATTCCTCAGAGGTTCTCTACGACGTAAATCATCCAAAGAGTTGTGTCGGTCAAATAATTATAAATACTTGAAAAAAATCAGATTGTTATAGGACTTGTGTCATGTCTCGTGATTCGATCTGAAATCAATATCTCGTGATTTTAAACAGGTTTGGTGAAAATTACGAAGAGTATGACAAGTGGACAGGAGCTCTCATCCGCTTGCCCTTCATCCAAAAGGTAGCTATAGCCATTCTCCACCACCAATCTGCTTTACAAACTCAGGATAGAGTTGATAGAGTTTCTTCGATCTGCATTCGAAAGGTCTTGCGACTTTCTTGGATATTGCAGAGTTGACAATTGCAACAAACTCGACCAGAAAGTAGGGAGGCCAGTCACGCCGGAGATAGATGAGTTCGGCCCTTCAAAGGGCCACTGGAGATGGGTGGCAGCGATGCCGGAGATAGGCGGTAGGAGTGGCAACGATGCCGATCACTCGAGATCAAAGAGGAGGGAGAAAGCTCGCGAGTCACGATTGGTGGAATCGAAGAGAGAGAGAGAGAAGAGAGGAGCGAAGATCAAAGAGGGACCGGGACATGTTTTCTTGACTTTACTATATTGATTAAGAGGGTTGAAAGTGGGTTAATAACAGGCCTACGAACACTTAACTTTTTAGACTTTTCTCTTTGGAACCCATTATGACTGTGAGGTTGGTTGGCCTCTCTCTATCACTCTCCACTATCGAGGTTGTCCAAGCCTTGATGCAGCTTGGGGGTAAGGCCGCTAGCTACCATAGATGGCCTCAGATCAAGGTCAGCCGCACCGTGGCAACGCTAACTTGAGGCCGTCCACAAGAGAGACTAAAATGCAAAGAAGGCGCAATTCGAGGAAAATAAGGCTGTCGTTATACTGCTATATTTATCCCCTCGTCTTATCCAACAGAGACCTGTTCATTGCTGAATCTCTATCCTAACCTGATGAACCAGGGCTTCGGCATGCAATCGGTCTATCATAACCACCATGGGCAAGCCTAAGACCAGAACGCTTTCTCTCTCTCTTTTAGACTACTGACTCCATGTCTCGCGTTACGAAGAAATGCAGAATGAAATTGCTCGGGTGGAGAACATGGCTGAGATGTTGTTGGTTCCTCCCTCCACTTTTTCCTCGCGTTTCCGTCTCGAGCGAGCCCAAGGAAATTGATACGAAGAGGTGACCGTCTTTTCGATGATGACTTCGATTCCTGAAGACTTCGACGCGTCAACAGAGCCAATGACCAACTTTTGTGTTTTGGTCCGATGAAGACCTTCCCATGTATCGACAAGGTTTCACCAATCCCTTTACGACGAAATTCACTCCCACGACTTGGAGCTTTTGAAATCTCTGGATATCTCTTGCAGTTGGGTCCTGGAGGGTTTTGTCCGAGGAACCTTCTCCTTGCTGTCGGAAGAATTTCGAGGGAGATGATCACGCATGTGTTTGGAGACTAACTGTTGTTGTCCATGTCAGCCTGGTTGGCCTCTCTTCATCTGACTTGACTCCACTTATAAAATTGAGTTCCAGCGACCCAGCGGGAGACTCGGGTCGGGTTTATTTTCCTTTACTTTACAAATATCCCTTGCCTTGAACCGGAGGGGCGCATTGGCTTTTTTAAAGTGAGAGAGTAAAGTTGCCCTGGTTGAAGCTGAGTCCGTTTCGACCAAAAGAAAGCTGAGTCCGCATTCCGCAACCGCCATGGACCCACTGAATCAAACCCCGCCTTCACCGCCGGTCGCGCCTCCTCCGCCGCAGGCGCCGGCGCCGGCGCCGCAGCAGCAGCAGCAGCCACAGCGGCAGCCGCAGCCGCAGCCGCAGCCGCAGCGCCCTCCTACCGACCAAGGCTCTGGCTTTCTCACCGTCCTCCTCTCCTTCGTCGCCATCGCGCTCTTTGTACCTAAACTCTCCACCCCTCAATCCCTCGGTCGCTCTTTCTTTCTTTCGGGCCTTTTAACAAACACTTTCATGATCACATATGTGCACCGCCTAGTTCCTCTCTGATGCTTTCCGTGATTCCGTGTGCTTGTTTCTTGCTCCTGTGATTTCACTTGCTGCTTTCTCTAGATTTACTGTTTGAATCCGGTCCCCCTTGCTTCTTCGATCGTGTCGACGAGTCTCTGTTTGTTGCTTAAAGCTAGGCAAGGGTTGTGTGACCTTTGTACATTGAAAATCCTTTTGAGTTTCTCACTGCCGTCACTGACAGTGGCGTGCCTCTTTTGCTTAATTGCTCAAGACGGCGACAGAATGTTGCACTGATGACCGAAGATTCCACTTAAATGACGCTTAAGATGCTGATCATCTGAGGGATTTGAGACTCGATTTGCCATATTTCTTGGATTTGAATGTCTAAGTTTCTCGTTGAGTGATAGGTGGCTTAGGGTTTGATAGAGTTACCTGTGATGTTATTTTCTGAGTCTCATGGTTCTTAGATTTCGTTTGTTACTTCATCGGCAAGTCTCTTGTTGATTGATGTCATGATTTGGGTTTCGTCTCAACCTAATTACACCATGCTGTCTCAACCTAATGTACCTGGCTCATTTCCATGTAAGTTCCAGAATAAGAGAAGATGAAGAGATAGAAAGTAAGAAAAGGGAAAGAATAGAAAGTTCATACAGGTGTTTCCT
The DNA here is from genome assembly GCA_001662345.2 of Metrosideros polymorpha var. glaberrima. Classification (NCBI taxonomy): domain Eukaryota; kingdom Viridiplantae; phylum Streptophyta; class Magnoliopsida; order Myrtales; family Myrtaceae; genus Metrosideros; species Metrosideros polymorpha. Next base: position 19,149,886 of record BCNH02000002.1, on the reverse strand, counting down.
ATTGCACAGCAGTAATATATGGTAAAGAATAGTAGTCCTTTCAATATATGCTGTTAAGTATACACGACATTGACAGTACACACACTGATCAGCCACAGGCAACTGGAATTTCTTACGTTTGAGGCATTCAAATGCAAAGTTTACACATCTATATTTAAGCTCTTGGCAACTGGGTCTGTTGTTTTCTGCATCTATTCAATGGATGAGACGAGGAATATACTAGAATAATGAATGAGGAGAAATCTTAGAGAAACTAAGATTATAATTGGGCTAATCTTTCCAAATTAGTATTGTGCAGCAGCCTCTTATTGACTCATGCTGTGGAGAAGTATTTCTTAGGTGCATGGTGTCTGCTCGTATTGTAACATGTTTGAAAGTAGCCTTTATTTTTCATCCAAAAGAAAACGAAAGAAAAAAAAGTTGAAAAGTGAAGCCTTTGTCATTCCATATGGAAGTGGAAGCGGAAGCAGTACTTTAAATCTGTTTTGGTTTCAGTTTTCTGACCTTATTGCCGCATGTCGCAGTGATATGTTGAAAAATGATAAAGCTTTGTCAAGCTAGAATATGCGCTTCAATTGGTGGTCTTGAGTGACTAACAGTGTATTATAACTTAATTACAGATCCTTATTCCATCAACTTCAACCATCAGAAACAGCTTTAGTATTCTTCACCAAGTGCCAGAAGGCCATGTTGGTGTATATTGGAGAGGTGGTGCGCTACTTAAAATGATTACAGACCCAGGTACAGCTTTGCACCACTTTTGGCTAATGGTTTTTAATCCATGCTTGCTGGCATAGGATTCATTGGATTGTTGCACTGCTTATTTTTAATTTTCAGGCTTTCATCTAAAGATGCCCTTCGTAACTCAGTATGAGCCTGTTCAGGTGACCCTCCAGACAGATCAGGTTGTGCTTCCAGTTTTCATCCATACGGCTGTTTGCTTATATTTAGCTATGTATTTCCTCGTAGACATAATGTTTATTTTGGTTTGCATCTCCTTTTTGGGTCCCCGTATGCAGGTGAGGGATATTCCATGTGGTACTAAAGGAGGTGTTATGATAAATTTCGAGAAAATAGAGGCAAGGCTTTTGAGTTGTATTATTTAACTTTATGTGTGTACCGTGATGTCTTTTCTAACTTGTGCATTGGCTATTACAGGTTGTTAATCGCCTCCACAAGGATTATGTGTATGAGACACTGCTCAATTACGGAGTGCAATATGACCACACATGGATTTATGACAAGATCCATCATGAAATCAATCAGTTCTGCAGTTCTCATTCCCTGCAGCAAGTGTACATTGATGTGTTCGATCAGGTAAGCGAGGAGACTATCGAGGCATCCTGCATTTACACGAGAGTGGAGAGAGCACTTACATTTACCATGGGACATGTTGCCTGCACACTGGCTCGTTCCTTATAGTGTTTTCACCTGGGCCTTTTGACCGGGTATCCTTGATACTATTGAGGCATCCTGCATTTAGACTGAGAGTGTTACCAGGGGACATGTCATCTGAACACTAGTTCTTTCCTCATAGTGGTTTCACCTGGGCCTTTTGGCCGGGTATCCTATTACTTCTCTTCTTCCTACATCCATACTATATGAAGAGGATGTTTCTCATGTTTGTCATATAATTTCCATTTTTACTAAATGTCATCTATGTGTGGGCTTAAATTAATATGGATTAAGTGACCAAACTGTCAAGTTAAACCTTTCCAGATTGATGAAAAGATGAAAGATGCTCTTCAAGGTGATTGCACAAGATATGCTCCAGGCATTGAAATAATTAGTGTCCGTGTAACTAAGCCTTCTATTCCAGATAGTATAAGGCGCAATTTTGAGCAGATGGAAGAGGAGCGTACAAAGGTACGCTGATCCTAAAAAAACAGAGTTCTTGATTGCTAAGTTGTTATTGAAAACATAATAATAATTATAGGACCTAGGAAGTCTACATTGCTTGAATGAGTAGAAGTCCATGACCATGGTGCTCTATACAGGTCTTAATTGCCATTGAGAAACAAAAGGTTTCTGAGAAAGAAGCAGATACAATGAAGAAGATGGCTATAAGTGAAGCTGAAAAGAATGCCAATGTTAGCAAGATACTGATGGAACAAAAGTTGATGGAGAAAGACAGTGCCAGAATGCAGCAGGAAATAGAGAACCATATGTACCTGGCTCGTGAGAAGAGTCTGGCAGATGCTGATTTCTATCGGTGAGATTATCCTTTCTCTTTAGAACTGTTGATTATTGACCAAAAAAGATTGTAATTGACTGCTGTTATGTGCTTTTGATGCACAGTCTATTGAAGGAAGCCGAAGCAAACAAGTTGAAGCTCACACCTCAGTTTCTTGAGCTGAAATTCATAGAGGCAATTGCTGGTAACACCAAAATTTTCTTTGGGGACAAGGTATGAAGCTCTCTCTCTCTCTCTGTGAGCTCTCTCTCTCTCTCTCTCTCTGTGAGCTTCACCAATGGCTCTGCCTGCAGGTGCCGAATATGGTTTTGGACCAGAGGTTGCTGGGGAACTTCTTGCAGAATGTGTCTAAGGAGGTATCTAGAGCAGCCTCCAAAGATGACTACGCAGACTACTAAGTCCCGGTGGAAACAGTCCCACTTTCTGCTGTTCTTTTAGTTTGGTTTTGTTTTGCTTCGGTCATATCATCTGAGTTGTGAAAATGTGGGTTTACAAGTGTTAGAAGTGTGGTACCGTCTTCAAAACTGGCGTTAGATAGAACGGTTTATATATGTACGTTTACCGACTATCAAGTGCGTGAACAAGTATTTGCAATTTCCTCTTACTTTGCAGCGACTGCACAGGTAATGAATTTCACACATGACTTCATAAATGTTATCTGAGGTTAGCGCATTGTGGAGAGAATGGGAAAGGTGTTGAGTGAATAATATCAACCTTAACTTACATCCTTATGATGCTTGGCACATGGGAAAAGTGTTAGAAATGTCAACTTATTGCATTGATGCCAATTTAGTCCAAATTTTTTTGACCTAGAGCCATTTCAGTCTTTCCGACTAATTTTGGCCGGATATGCTCATGTGGCACTGACTAACTTATGTGGCACGACCGATATTGATGTGAACATTTTAAATTATTTTTTATTTTTTATTTTTTCCTCCTTCGCTGCTCCTTTGAAGTCCTCTATCCTTCGGTGGCTGTGGAGGTCGATCTCATCGGAGATCTTGTTAGAGCGAGGGCGAATGCCAGCAAGGCCAACAGGCAGCATCGGCCTCATCGAGCGTCGCTTGGACCAAGGCGAGGTTGGCAAGGCCAACCCTTGCCCAGGTGACGTTCAATGAGGATGCCTTGGCTCGAATTGCAAGGCCAGCGTCGCCTAGGCGAGGGTTGGCCTTGCCTTGGTCGAGGCGACCCTTGGCAAGGGTGGTGTCGCTCGTAAGATCGATCTCGCCAGATCTAGTGAGGGCGGCCTTGCCAACGTTCACCCTCCCCCTGGCAAGGTTGACCTCGTCAGCCATCAAGGACATAGGACTTAAAGAGCAGCAAAGGAGGAGGAAAAAAAAATTATTAAAATATATTCACGTCAATGCCGATCGTACGACATAGGCCAACTGGCATCCACGTTAACATTATGTGACCAAAATTAGCCAAAATGATTGAATTGACTCTACATCAAAAGGTTTAGAAATAAATTGACACAAATACAATAGGTTTAGGACTTTGCAGTGACTGTACAAGAGTGAGTTTCACACATGACTTCATCCATAAATGTTATCTATGAGGTTAGTGCATTGCGGAGAGAATGCGAAAGCTGTTGAGTGAATAATATCAACCTTATGCTACGTCCTTATGATGCTTGGCACACAGAAGCTCCTCAGTTTACTTGCAATTTCTTCTAGATAGCTTGCCTGTGAGATAATCAGGGTGCATACGGTAACGTTTTTATTCCCGGAAACAATTTCTAAATAAAAATGATTTTTTTTCTAATTTTGTCCTCGAGAAGAGTTTCCAAGTAGAAAAATTCGTTTGGTAATTTCTATTTTCGAAATATAAAAGAACAGAAATGTGTTGGTATAACCCTAAAAATTTATATTCCCAATTTTTTCATTTAATTATAAAAATATTGCTGGAGGTGGCGGCCGGCTAGGAGCGATGGTGGCGAGCGGCAATTGTCGTTGGGCGGTGGCTGTAGTGGCCGGCAACGTGTGAGGGCATAGGCAATGGACTCATAGGCGGCAATTAACGATGGAAAGAGTGACAAGAAAGAGTAAAAGTAAAAGAAAGAAGTTAATTCTTTTTATTTTCTTGAGAATAAGCAACCTTTTTTTTTTTTTATTATTGTTTCTATTCCAAATCTATTTCCATTAACATAAATAATTCCCGAGAACAAAAAGTATCAAATAGATTTCTATTCCAAATTTATTTTCGAAAACAAAAAAATCAAAGAATTTGGAGCATTACTAAACAGGCCCTCAATGTCTTATGTTCATTCGTAGTGATCATAAACTTAACAGCGATAATGCAATCTTTTTGCAATTTGAACAATAAGGTTGTTTTAAGTTTCCCAGGAAGATGGTTTAGATGCCATTTCCAATCGCTTATTGTGCACATTCAATCCCTGTAAACATTTTATGGATAATGTTCACCATGAACAAATTCATTGTCAAACGGTAGGTCATGGTAAAAGAGAGAAAAAAGTAAGCCAGTTGAAGGAGAGTAAGAACCAAAATCGCTCACTTTGCCAATTCTCATCACCGTGCAAAGTATTTGCAGCAGTATAGTTGAGCTGATCAGCCCAACCTCCGTAATCGTATCATCCAAACACGGGGGAATCGTGACGACATACATGCTACATTGCGACGAGTAGAGCAAATGGTCTCTCAATACCAAGAAAGCCCCGAAATCCTGTATCGGATCACCTTATACAGTACACTCAAACTCATGTTCCCTCGAATTGAGGGAATAACCAAATCCCTCACACCACTCAACAAATTACCTTCCCTAGGAGAACAATCACCGAACACCCCTGCCAGTTTCACACCCCTCGCAATGCCATTTGCTGTCCTATTTAACAAACAATCAACATCCGCAGAGGAATCGCCTGTGCAACTGCAGCCATCAGAATTCAAGCACCACTATTGTGGCGTGCCGGGACAGTCCTAGGCAAACCACATTGCGACAGTAAGGATCTAATTTCCCATTGATTCTGTTAACTTAGGGCGAGGGACATGATAAAGAAGGGCTGGATCTATGCGGTCAGCATAGTTTCGACATCGAAACCAATGGGCACAGAAGCAGTGAGCCAGGGGTAGCAAAAGCCAAAAGGCGGCCCCCCTCCTCCATCTGAACTACAACACCACTCACGAGTCACGACAGGCAAGAGAAGATGTCCACACGACTCGGGATTAACATTAACAACATCAAAATAGAGGAACGAGAGAAACCCAGTTGACAATGATGTAAGAAAATGTCATTGCAATTCAACTTGCTAAAAAACGTAACTTCCATCCACTGAACTCCAAATCAAACACAACCCTCGTCAAATAGTCTTGCAAATGAAGTAAAAATCTCCCATCTTCTTCATATAAAAAAGAAAGGCTCAAATTACGTCTAGTCCACCTCAAAATCCTAACTTGGTGCGGCGCCAGTGCCTGCGCTTCGCGTTGTACCTGGAATCGAAACCGCTCTAATCACTATTCGACTGTCTAATAACGCCGGCCGACGACGATAAGAAGACGAATGAAAAGTGACGGCCAGAAGATCGAACCTGATGGTGTTGTCGGTCCTCATGCGGATCCAGTGAGGAATGGGCCTGTTCTGCCTCATCTTCTTCGCCAACTTCTTCTTGATCCTGAACGACTTGTGCGACGGCTACAGACCAAGAACCACACGAAAAAACAGAGCGCAAGTTAAGCCAACAGAGACATCCGCCCATCACCGTTTCCACAGACATCCCAGAACACAAAACCACAGTTTCAGCTAATCCCATGTATGCAAAGAGAGAGAGAGAGAGAGAGAGAGAGCAGCTGTTACCATCTTCGCTGACGGCGAGCGAACGCAGGGGTACCCGAGCCTGAGAGGGAGCTACGTAGATACCGAGCGACCAGAAACCCTAACCCGCTCAACCTTTGCTTTTATAGTGAGGATTGAGGATTCTGGTCCAGTTTCATGGGCTGGGCCAGCCCAGCATGGCATGCACTGGGCTTTGACTAGCCAGTCTTGTAGATCCGATTTTTTATTTTATTTTACCGAAAGCAAGTGGTGCTTAGTTATGTTTGGTAATTTGCGTGCAAATGAGTAAAATATAGGCAAAACTATCAATCGCCAGTTGAGATGCACTTAATGGGTAATTTTCATCTTGTAAAAATGAAAAGGAGAAATTGAGAGAGTTTTCGCCTGCTATACACCGCCCTTGAGTTCCTCAAAAGCTTTCTCTTGAAACAAGAAAGGAAAATATGTTCCTTTATAATCCCCACAAAAGAAAAACGCAAAAGAATATTTTAAGTGGAAAAGTCTAAAAGGTCTTTTTAAGGGCTTGAAGGCCCACTCCCTAAACAGGCTGAGCCCATGTCGAAACTACAAGGATATCACTATTATTGATAATTAAAATGCTCATCACTTTCGACTTGATGATCACTTACATATACATATTATTATATATGTCATTAATCATTTTTCTAAGTAAATCTCCACATCGAAGAAATCAAATCACCCCTCCTTGCAAATTCGCATCTTGCTCATGGTTCGAGTGATTTGGTCTTTGGTTGGTTTTGAGTTCTTTTTGTGTGTTTGAAAATCTAGGAATGGGCATTTTTCGAAAGGATATGGCATTCTCGAAGATAGGAACACAATGATGATTTGATGAGAAGGTACAAAGTAGTAGCCAAAGATAAAACTCGCACCAGTTTGGTACTTTTAAAAAATCAATACGTAGATGGCCATTGATAAAATGTGGCGTACGTTTTTGGAATTTTTCCGTGGAAGTTATTGAAGCTCCAAAGGCTAAAATTGAATGAAATGGAACTTGTTCTCAAGTGCTATTTGGCCAATCCTCGAGTTAACTAAAAATAGTAAAATCATCCGTTGACACTTAATTTTGGCAATTCACTTAATCATTCATTGCATAAAAAATTAAGAGTAGACCCTGACCCCTAAACAAAAATATTATTAATTTACATTTGCATATTATGGATATTTAGATATTAATAAGCCCAAGTGAAGTGCATTTTAGTTGGATTGGAGCTAAATGAATTTAGACAGGGAAGCTCTGAGCTTAATTATAATTTTGAACCAAGCCCACGGGGAGCGAGAAATTCGGCCAAACCTATTATTCTCTTATGCTGGCCGAAAATTGTATGATTGGCACATGGGGAGTGCTTGATTTGGATCTTTAATCATATTTTGTATTAATACTGTTTTTTCTTTAAGAATTTTGAAATTCTCAACTCCATAAAGATTCAAGCGACGCCCAAGAAGCCTTCAAGTACAAGTTTCCCATTCAAGGAAGTAAAGGTTAACAAAACAAAACTCTATGTCTTGGTGGACATGGTTGAGTCAAACATGTTCTTGTCGAGCGAAGCGATGAAGAGTTTGGGATTTCGAGTGGAACCGACTTGAACTTGGATGATGTACCGTCCTTTCGCATTGCTTGAAACGTGGAACTACACTGTGGTGATTGGAAAGAAAAATTCCCTATTAACGTAATTTCGCTTGATGAATATGATCTTATTTTGGATTTGGAATTCTTTGATACTGCGAATGCCGTTAGTATCACCGACCCAAAATGGCCATTGGTGGTACCAATGATCTTTGGGTTGACAAAAACCAAGAGCATCTCCATGATACGACTCGTGGATAAAAGGTTGAGAGTTGAGGAGCTCATGGCTAAGTTGAGAGCGAAGCCACAACTTTTGGAGGAGCCAAAAGTGGAGTTGGAACAACCTATGCCAACTCAATTCGATGACGATAATTCATTATTGGATGACACTCATAGATGCTTCTCTCATTCTTATGTACCTATGGCTTACTCCAATCCCATTTCCACTCTAAACTTTTTTTGTCTTCTAAATAACCCCCTAGCTTTAGTCGAGTTCCAATTCTACCCTAATTTTTTTTATCTCATAAAAAAACCCAACTTTAGGTCCAGTTTCAATTTTATTCTAAATTTTTTGTCTCATAATGAATTATCAACTTTTACTTGTGTCCCAAATCTATCCCTGTTAACTTTTCGTCCAAAATCGCCCTTAGTGCTATTACGTGACATTTCTACGTCATTACCTTAGTTTTTTCTCCAAATTTCATATCCAAGGAGACGTTTTTTGAAGATGAATTTACATATCGATCCAAATAACTTCTTCTTGAATATGAAATTGGGTAAAAATAAGAGTAATTAGTGTTGGCTTTCTCAATTGCTCATACTCTTAAGAGAGTCTTCCTAGGGAGTCTTCTATCTCTCGCGATCAAAAAGGTTGCGTTGAGGACACTCGAACAGCTCGTGCTTGGGAGTTTTTCATCTCTCGGATGTCAATGAGAAATTTGGACAAAAACTTAATGGAGACAGATTTGTAACTCAAGTAAAAGTTAGTAATTTTTATGAAACTAGAAAAATTTTAGGATAAAATTGGGATTAGACGTTAGAATTGAGACAGTACGTAAAGTTGTGGGTTTTTCATAGAACACAAAATAGTTTATAGTAGAATTGAAATTGTATCTAAAATCGAGCATTTTTTATGGGACAAAGAAAAATATAGGGCAGAATTGGGTAGTAGACCATTTTCATTACAGCTAGTCAGTTACTGGTAATGGTGGAATCAGGAGCTCCTTTTGTCTGAGTGCTTATGATCCTCGCAGAACCGAGATCTTGATTCAGGTATCAGGACATATTCACCTCGTTGATTTCTACGAGATCGGGAACACTACAGACAGAAAGCTATCGCCACGTCATAGAACAGACAGCAGAGGAGGAACCAGTGGATCTCGATACATCTTTCACTAGTGTCCCACGAAATCCCACGTGACACTTGCATCCGACATCCTTCCCATGGTTTGTGCCGGATGAGAAAAGGCTTAAGCACAACCAACCAATCGGGCGATACGCGAAAGTCGTTAAGATTGTCCCCGCTCTGGCGTTCGTATTCAACCCCCCCGCTCGAAAGCAACTCCATCCCACGCGTTGACCGAATCGCCCCGATTTATTAGAGAGTGCGAATCTCTCTCCTCCCTTCATTGGTGGCTATAAACAGCGTGGACAGTTGGGAGGCAGAGCACGACCACACCCCCGCCTTCCAAAGAAAGAAAAAAAGATCACGTTTTGAATCAATAAGGAATCCTTGTTTAGGAATCCTTAGGATTCCTTAGCTGGGTCCAGCTAGAACAAGATTCCATTGACGGAATGCTTAAAAGTAGTATCCAGTTACGCAGAGCCATTCAAGAATCCCTCTCCTCCTCTTTCAGATCTTCAGGGGGCTTGCATTCATCCTACCATTGCGAAACGGAGGGTGTTGGGTCCTTCTCTATGATGCTGTAGATAACGCCAGCGGATTCCGAGAGCCCGGCGGGAAGATTCCGGGCTTCAATTGTTCCTGAGTCTGGCTTGTCGGGTCTCCCCGGAAAGTGGTTTCGCAGTTCAATCTCGCTTGCGTTTGGTCAGTTCCTGATCCCCTCTCTCTGGAAAGTCAGTGCTACTAATTTCTGCTCCGATAGATGTTTGATGCTTGAACGCTTCCTTCGCTGTTCTTCGTCTGCCGGTGTTAGTTGGACTCTGTCAGTTCCGTGCCTCTCTTTGTCTGCTATGCTCTGCTTCTGCTGTTTGCAAGGTCTTGTGCGGTCTCTGAAAGAATCGATTAATATCATTTTCTTTTGGCCAGCGAAATCAACGCTTTTGACTAATTGCTGTTGCATGCGTGTGGGCTGTTGACACTTCATGCTCCGGTCTATATTTTGCAATCTTAATTTGATCGCGTCATGCTTTTTTATAAAATGAGCACCGTAATTCAGCCTTTCCTGTTTGTGTTTGAGAGTCTTCAATTGTAAAAGTTTTCAGTAGCTTCCTCAACGTCTTGGTCTTGGACAATCTAACTCGAATGGATTGACTTTCCTGGCCTATAAAGCTAGTCCTCTAGCGCACAAACAAGGAGAAGGCCAAAAGAAGAGCCACCAACTTTCCGTTCCGCTAGCTTTTCCTCCAGGAGTTTCGAGGAGCTCCAGTCACCGTAGTTTTTCCCAACAGAGGAAATTGTTTCCAGGGGCAAGCGAGCTCTTTAACGATGTATCTGGTGGAGAGTAAAGGAGGGGCGATCGGGTGCATGTTGCTCTCCCTCTTCTTCTTGGGCACGTGGCCTGCTATATTAACTCTCCTCGAAAGGCGAGGCCGCCTTCCGCAGCACACTTACCTTGATTACACGATCACCAATCTCTTGGCTGCTGTGATCATTGCTTTCACATTTGGCGAGATCCGCGCAGGAACACCAGAGGCGCCGAATTTCTTGCAGCAACTTTCTCAGGTGAGTTTTTTGACTTCCTCTGTTATTCGAGGTCGATGGAATGTACATTAGGAGGAAAAGGAAGAAAAGCTTAAGTAGAAGCACATATACGAGGGGATAGGCCGCAATTTCTACCTGACTAAGTCAAAGACACGGGAAGTCTCATTATAAACAATGATAAACTGGAAAAGAAAGAGTCTTGTACTTCGATGAATACTCAACCAGTTAGCCTTACTTCAGTGAAATTATCAAATTTAAAGTAAGGCTTTTTGGATTAATAGAAATACTCAATATTTGCAGTTCGTTGTGGTTCTTGCATTATTGCAAGTCTGGTTCAGATTGGTGGTACTTTTGAAAATTTACTTATGCTTTGGTTGTATTTCTCCACTTTATCGACAGTGAAACCTTGCTTTCATTTGTGAAAGTAGCATCTTAGTTTGAATAAGAGGAGTCCGGCTCGGACAGGTCATCTGACTTCACTTTCTGGTCATGAGCAAAAGTGCCTAGTTGGTGTAAAGCTTTGGATTTTATTTCAAACGCTTGGTATCACATACAGCTAGAGAAGCCCGGTTAAGTGTAGATGCCTAGAGAAAGCAGTCTATCTGCTGATTAGTTTCGGGTATAATTCATCCTGACGTCATCCTTGAAATGGTTTTAAGACTAATCCACATGAATTTCAATGGTTCATCCTCACTTTACCCACACCAAATGTCATCCATACCTTGGATACATAGTGCAATTCTATCTCCTGACATATCAAGAGTGGAGAAGCAGTATACACAGTCATGCGACTCATGCATGTGACATTGCAGGACGACGTTACTTCGTCTATTTTTAATATCTGTAAGTTGATTGATGCAGGATAATTGGTCATCAGTTCTATTTGCAATGGCGGGTGGCATTGTTCTTAGCCTTGGGAATCTTGCAACCCAGTATGCATGGGCTTTTGTTGGTTTGTCAGTGACAGAAGTCGTCACTTGCAGCATAACAGTCGTTATAGGTCTCCTCATGTTCCATCTCTCTTTATTTGAATTGGTGATGAAAGTGTAGTTATATGGGGAAATGCTCAATGTACAGACGAGTTTTACAAAGATTTATTCATCAATTGATAGGGCAAGAATTAATTTGGTTCAACACACTCAACTACTAGATTTATTGAGTCTTTCATGTACTTTAGACATTTTATCCTTGAAGCATCAATCCAAAATTTGCGCATGCATAATGAATGACTGCACCGTCAGTATGTATGTCTCTCTGTATGAACAGGTTCAACTTGATCTCCAGAAATTGCATGAATAGGAGTGGGACGACTAACATGATGCTAATTTCTTTTATCCGGTTCTTTTGTTCAGGCACAACCCTGAATTACTTTCTGGATGACAAAATAAACAAAGCGGAGATTCTTTTCCCAGGAGTCGGTTGCTTCCTGATTGCAGTTTGTCTTGGCTCTGCTGTTCACGCATCAAATGCTGCTGATAATAGAAGAAAGCTGAACAATGTTCCTGGCAATGGCAAAGTGGAGGCCAGGTACATCTGCTCGTTTATGGATTAAGAGCATGAGTAAACTCAAGTGTGTGAAATGATCAATTTATTTGGTAACTGTTGGGAGTTTGAAAGATTAATCACCATTTGATAGCAGGATTTTTTGAAGTTGACTCAGTATCCACATGAAGATTTATTTAAGTATCTCTTTCAAACTTCTCCATCTCTCCTACATGTTTGCTCTCCTCCATCACTTTTTACGTGAATGAAGGAAATAAAAGCCTATATCTGTGGAATTTATACGAAATCCCTGGTTGGCCTACTTATGCAACTTTTACTAGTCAAGGAAAAAGGAAAAGAAAAAGTGAACTTTTGCAGGTGAATGGATTTTCCATTTACAAATTATTCTTTGATGTGTGTTGTTAATTTCGAAACTTATACTGGTGTCGATTACTTTTATTTTTAGGACCACTGCTATAGCCTTTTCACTTAGAGATGATGTATGATGCAATCCTGTTACATCTTCCTCAGGTCTATTGCTGCATATACTGGAACGACTGCGAACGAAGGTTGACTTTCTGGAGTGATGACTGCTTCTCTAATCCAACAAGCTAGAAAATTTGTAGCCTAACTAATGATGTTTGCATAACAGGGCCAAAAGATGTAGAAAATGGGAATGGATCCACAGATAAGGCAAAAGTAGGGACTGCTGATTTTCTGGTCGAAGTAGAGAACAGAAGATCTATCAAGGCTTGTCAAACCACTTCAATTATGCTTGTGGAACAGATTTGTTTAATTTATTTTTCATCTTCCAAAACCTTTAGCATCATGACATTGGAGTGTATTAGCATTTCTCCATTTCTATAATTGAAGTGCGTATTTGTTCTTCTTGTAGGTGTTTGGAAGAAGTCCCGTACTCGGACTGAGCATAACTTTCTTTGCTGGATTTTGCTTCTCTCTTTTCTCACCGGCGTTTAATTTGGCAACAAACGACCAGTGGGACACGCTGAAAAAGGGAGTTCCTCACTTGTCTGTATATACAGCATTCTTCTATTTCTCTGTATCGTGCTTCGTCTTGGCTGTCATTCTAAATATCAGCTTCCTTTACCGGCCGGTGCTCAATCTTCCCAAAACGTCATTCAAGGCTTATTTGAATGATTGGAATGGCAGAGGATGGGCTCTCTTGGCAGGGTTTTTGTGTGGATTTGGGAACGGTCTGCAATTTATGGGTGGTCAAGCCGCAGGCTATGCCGCAGCAGATGCTGTTCAGGTTTGTTGACCAAGCCAGAGGGCACCAATGGATCCGTCAGATTATAAAATTGACTTGAGTTGCGAGTTTAACTTTTCGGTCCATGGCCAAACTGTTAAAGAATTGATTTGAACTGACAACCGAGTCTCCATTCAGTTTTTTTATTTCAGTATCATTTCTGACTTCTTTTTGTTTGTGTCTTCATCAATAAAGCATGAGATCATAGGACTAAAGAGCAGAATTTTGCTAGTTTATGTGGCTTGAACGGACAATAAAACGCGAATCTATTCTGCCAACTTGGTTAAAAACATAAACCATAAAATTTTCATGCTATGACTTTTTCTTTTGCTAACTTTTATTCTGTTGCCTTATGCAGGCGCTTCCACTTGTGAGCACCTTCTGGGGCGTACTCATTTTTGGAGAATACCGCAAATCATCGAGGAGAACCTATGTTTTACTCTTCGGTATGCTGTTCATGTTCATTGTGGCTGTTGGAGTCCTAATGGCCTCGTCGGGGCACCGTAAATGAGCCCTGCTGCTACATGAACCTAGTAAACGAAGTTTCGATGGCCATATTTAATGAAAAGGCCAGATGTATCAATTGAAAGAAAGCCAAAAGCAGTTAATAAGCAATCACTTATTGATTGGTCCTGGTAAGAGGAGGCTCAACGCAATCCAGGTTGGAAAGAAACTGCAAGTAGATACCAGGAAGGGGAAGTGAATGTCCATAATATAAAACTAAGCTTCTTCTGTTGACAAACGTGACAGGGCTTCATTAGTCATAGACCTCTCAGTTAAGTTCTTTCGCTTTGCAACACAGTTGGATTAGTGGTGCTTTGAATTTCTTTCCCTTGTTCATGTCAGTTGAATGAAATGTATCTATATTGCTTTCCATAATTGTCGATAGTGCGACTTCGGGTAAGAAGAAAATTTGTCGAGCTGAGATTTCTGTCTCCACTGTTTAGTATGAAAAACTCCTTGTCTGTCTAGTTAGGTATCAATTCATCCATATTCCGTGCTAACCATAGTCCTAGAGAGTTTTTAGACCAGGTGTAGTCATATGCTCTAAACTTCGGACGGCTGCAAAATCATTTCGTCTGACTACTAATCCTCCAGAAATAGTTGAGGCTTATTTAGCATGAAATGGATTGGAACTTTTAAGAAAATGGTATCTCGTTATATGGTGTACGAAAATTAAGTGTCAAAAACTAAATCATCCATCTTGTCAAAATTCTGGAATTCCAGGAGACCGACTTGGTTTGGTCAATTTCATGATAGGAAGTTCCGGTGGTTAATGTCAAATTAGCTTTTGTGATAAAGGATGAAGAAGAAACATTAACAGAGAGATGTCAAGAAATAATCAAACAACCAATAGCTGTCCAGGAACTAGAGGGCAAGGCCATTTCAGGCCGCTCCTCCAGTTGCATATGATACCATTATCGATTTGTTTCGTGTAAACAACCAATTTATTCCGAAAGTGCGGTACTTTGGTCTAAACATCCTTTGCATGATTGGAATAGTATCTTTTTCCTGTCCCATCACCAGCAGTACCCTCTAAATGTTTTACGTCCAAGAGGTTCCGAAGTCCGGATGAGGCCTTAGACAAAGCAGTTTAAAGATTTACTTAGGTCCGAAAAAATCACCTCTTCTCAAATAGAAAAAATTACAAATTCCAAAGTAAATTATAAGCCTTAGCTTCGTTGAAAGGTCATTGGTTAGTATTTTCCTATTTAAAGAAATAAGCAACACGAGCAAAAGTAAGTGATTGGGATGACGCTCCTAGATGCTTTTCTCCTTCTTATGTACCTACGACTTGAGTTTTCGTTGGATTCTTTAAGGCACTAGCTTTCAGCCATATGTCACAGTCTCTGAGATTTAAAAAAACTCGATGCACTAGAAAATTGATTTTAAAGAATGGAATAAGCCTTGAACTACTAAAGGCCCTGGTTTTCTTGAAAATGTATATGTGCATTCAAGACATTTCTTTTATTTAATGAGTATATAGTAGTCACGATCAAGGCTCTGAAGATGGAAGTCCTAGAGCTCGAGCCGAGGTCAAAGCTTTGAAGTTGGAGATCCAAGAGCTCAAGATTGAACTAGTCATGTGCAAGGCCAGTATTGTGAATGGTGCTGTACCCATTCAAGGGGCACACGAGGTGGAGGTGCCAAAGCCCAAGGAGTTCAAAAGCAGCTGGTCCGCTAAAGAAGTGGATAACTTTATTTGGAGCATGGAACAATACTTTGATGCCATTGGCATTCAAGATGAGGTAAGAAATGCCCCTATGTTCCTAATTGATAATGCCATGCTTTGGTGGCGAAATAAGTGCAAAGAGACCAAACGGGGTGCCGATCCCATCAATACGTGGGATGATTTTGTCAAAGAATTTCGGGATTACTTCTTCCCCAAGTTCGCCCAACAAGAGGCCTGCAACAAACTTCATCACCTTGAACAAAAGGGCACGGTCCGGGAGTACAGGAAGGTGTTCACCGAACTCAAACTCCAAATTCCCAACTTAGGGTTGGAGGAAGTTCTTGGGGCGTTCATGGATGGTTTAAAGCCTTGGGCCCAACTCGAGCATAAAAAATGGGATGTCGAAAGTATCTCAAAGGTATTCACCATAGTCGAGTCTCTTGCCGACTTCACCAAACTTGAAGCTTCCAAGTCCAAAGGAAACGAGTGGAGAACGGATCGTCACCAAGACGAAGATGAGGAAGGCGAAGCTATCTGTGGTCGAAGAGATCGGCAAGAAAGATCATGGGAAGAAGGTTCTTCCAAACAACCCAACCAAAGGTGGAACTGGCCCCAAGGTGACTCCCACAAAGAAAGGGAAAAGAAGCCACCACCATCTCCATCTTTCATTTGTGACGGTCCCCATTGGATTCGAGATTGCCCAAAGAGGAACAAGCTCACGGCATTGCTCACCATAGAAGAGGAGAACCAAAGCAAGAGAAGAGAGAAGTGCAGTTCGGAAGCGTAAAAATTCTGAACTCCATAAAGACTCAAGCTCCACCCAAGAAGCCTCCAAGTACAAGTTTCCCATTCGAGGAAGTCAAGGTTAACAACACAAAACTCTATGCCTTGGTGACACGGGTGAGTCAAACATGTTCTTGTTAAGCGAAGCGGCAAAGAGTTTGGGACTTCAGGTTGAACCGACTTGGACTTGGATGATGTACCGTCCATTGGATTTGCTCAGAACATGGAACTACACTGTGGTGATTAGAAAGACAAATTCCCTATCAACGTAATTCCACTTGATGAATAGGATCTTATTTTGGATTTGGAATGCTTTGATAGTGCAAATGCCATGATCAACATGAGAATCAAGTCAATTATTATCATCGACCCAAAATGCCCATCGATGGTACCAATGATCTTTGGGTTGATGAAAACCAAGAGCATCTGCATGATATGACTCGTGGATAAAAGGCCGAGAGTTGAGGAGCTCATGGCTAAGTCGAGAGCGAAGCCACAACTTTTGGAGGAGCCGAAAGTGGAGTTGGAACAACCTACGCCAACTCAAAGTAATATGTTGATCCATGTGCTTTTTCCGGAAATGGAAAAGTTGCTGAGTAACATGGAAAAGGCCGAACTGAAGAAGGAGTTGCGTGTGGAACGAGTCGGAATTCAAGAGCCATGTAGTAGACAAGTCAAGAAGGGAAAGACCAAGCGACATCAGAGATGAATGAATCCCCAACGTTCGAGAAAATCGACAATCCAAGGGAGGGATGCACTCGGGCAACCAAAAGACTTTGAGTTGATAGCACCGAGGAAGTCGCTCGAATGGGAGAATATCACGATCCCGAGGTTTTTAAGCTCGATGTACCGAGAAGTGATCTTAAGGAACGGAATAAGTCTTGAACTACTAAATGCCTAAGTTTTCTTGAAAATGTATATTTGCATTCAAAATATTTTTTGTATTTAATTAGGTAGATGGCAATATTGTATTTAATAGGATAGATAGTAATTGAACAGTAGTAATTGAAGGCCCCATGCTCTCCCCCTCATTTGTATCATTTGTATCATTCAACATTGTATTTAATTAAGTAGATTATAGTCTTGTATTTAATAGGATAGATGGTAGTGGGACAGTAGTAATTGAAAGGCTTTATGCTCTCCCTCTCATTTGTATCATTCAACATCGATGAATAGAAGTGCATTCTCTCCGAAAGCTTCTCTCTGTACAATTCTAGTGAATTATTGAGCGAGCTATTGATCCTTGAAAAAAGGGTTAGCCCAACAAGTCAAAAGAAGCTTTAAGTAGCGGCACAATCTCGACCTCAAGCGTCAGCACGTGTCACATGTCCATTACGGTTAGTCAATTACTAGAAATGATGACATCAGGAGCTCCTTTTATCTGAGTGCTTATGATCCTCGCAGAACCGAGATCTTGATTCAGGTATCGGGACATCGTCACCTCGTTGATTTCTACGAGATCGGGAACACTACAGACAGAAAGCTATTGCCACGTCATAGAACAGACTGCAGAGGAGGAACCAGTGGATCTGATAAATCTTATTTCACAATTGTCCTACGAAATCCCACGTGATACTTGCATCCGACACCATTCCCATAGTTCGTGCCGGATGAGAAAAGGCTTGATCACAGGCAACCAATCGGGCGATACATGGAAAGTCGTTAAGATGGTCCCCACCCTGGCGTTCGTATTCAACCCCCGCTCGAAAGCAACTCCATCCTACGCGTTGACCGATAGGATTCCTTAGCTGGGTATCGTATCGGGCTCCAGCTCAGCTGGAACAAGATTCCATTGACAGAATGCTTAATAGTAGTATCCGGTCTCGCAGAGCCATTCAAGAATCCCTCTCCCCCTCTTTTAGATCTTCAGGGGACTTGCAATTATCCGATCATCGCGAAACGGAGGGTGTTGGGTCCTTCTCTATGATGCTGTAGATAACGCCAGCGGAAAGATTCCGGGCTTTGATCGTTCCGGTGTTCCGATTCCTGAGTTTGGCTTGTCGGGTCTCCCCGGAAAGTGGTTTCGCAGTTCAATCTCGCTTGCGTTTGGTTAGTTCCTTCTCCCCCCTCTCTGAAAGTCAATGCTGCTATTAATATTTCTGCTCCGATAGATGTTTGATGCTTGAACGCCTCCTCCTCTGTTCTTCGTCTGCCAGCGTTAGTTGGGAAGAGTTTGGAGGACGATTCACATAACGACGAAAGTTCTGTTTTTTTTATTCTTTCTTTTGCAAACTTCGTAATGAAGTGGGAACTAGGCAATTTGGACTCTGTCAATTCCGTGCCTCTCTTTGTCTGCTATGCTCTGCTTCTGCTGTTTGCAAGGTCTTGTGCGGTCTCTGAAAGTATCGATTAATATCAATTTCTTTTGGCCAGCGAAATCAACGCTTTTGACTAATTGCTGTTGCATGCGTGTGGGCTGTTGACACTTTGTGCTCCGGTCTGTATTTTGCAATCTTAATTTCATCGCGTCATGCTTCTTTATAAAATGAGCACCGTAATTCAGCAACTGTCTGTCTTGACTCATCCTTACCTGTTTGTGTTCTGAGAATATTCAATTGTAAAAGTTTTCAGTAGCTTCCTTCCTCAGCGTCTTGGACAATCTAACTCGAATGGATCGACTTTCCTGGCCTATAAAACTAGTCCTCTAGCGAACAAACAAGGAGAAGGCCAAAAGAAGAGCCATCAACTTCCTGTTTCGCTAGCTTTTCCTCCAGGAGTTTCGAGGAGCTCCAGTCACCGTAGTTTTTCCCAACAGAGGAAATTGTTTCCAGGGACAAGCAAGCTTTTTAACGATGTATCTGGTGGAGAGTAAAGGAGGGGCGATCGGGTGCATGTTGCTCTCCCTCTTCTTCTTGGGCACATGGCCTGCTGTATTAACTCTCCTCGAAAGGCGAGGCCGCCTTCCGCAGCACACTTACCTTGATTACACAATCACCAATCTCTTGGCTGCTGTGATCATTGCTTTCACATTTGGCGAGATCCGCACAGGAACACCAGAGGCGACGAATTTCTTGCAGCAACTTTCTCAGGTGAGTTTTTTTACTTCCTCTGTTATTCGAGGTCGATGGAATGTACATTAGGAGGAAAAGGAAGAAAAGCTTAAGTAGAAGCACATATACGAGGGGATAGGCAGCGATTTCTACCTGACTAAGTCAAAGACACGGGAAGTCTCATTATAAACAATGATAAACTGGAAAAGAAAGAGTCTTGTACTTTGATGAATACCCAACCAGTTAGCCTTACTTGTCAGTGAAATTATCAAATTTAATGTAAGGCTTTTTGTATTAATAGAAATACTCAATATTTGCAGTTCGTTGTGGTTCATGCATTATTGCAAGTCTGGTTCAGATTGGTGGTACTTTTGAAAATTTACTTATGCTTTGGTTGTATTTCTCCACTTTATCGACGGAGAAACCTTGCTTTCATTTGTGAAAGTAGCATCTTAGTTTGTATAAGAGCAGTCCTGCTCGGACAGGTCATCTGACTTCGCTTTCTGGTCATGAAGAAAAGTGCTGAGTTGGCGTAGAGCTTTGGATTTTATTTCAAACGCTTAGTGTCGCATACAGCTAGAGAAGCCTGGTTAAGTGTATATGCCTAGAGAAAGCATTCTATTTGCTGATTAGTTTCGGGTATAATTCATTCTGACGTCATCCTTGAAATGGTTTTAAGACTAATCCACATGAATTTCAAAGGTTCATCCTCACTTTACCCACACCAAATGTCACAGAAACCTAAGTTTTGTTATATATTGTTCATCCATACCTTGCATACATAGTGCAATTCTATCTCCTGACATATCAAGAGTGGAGAAGCAGTATACACGGTCATGCGACTCATGCGTGTGAGATTGCAGGATGACGTTACTTCATCTAGTTTTAATATCTGTAAGTTGATTGATGCAGGATAATTGGTCATCAGTTCTATTTGCAATGGCGGGTGGCATTGTTCTTAGCCTCGGGAATCTTGCAACCCAATATGCATGGGCTTTTGTTGGTTTGTCAGTGACAGAAGTCGTCACTTCCAGCATAACAGTCGTTATAGGTCTCTTCATGTTCCATCTCCCTTTATTTGTGCCAGTGATGAAAGTGTAGTTATATAGGGAAATGCTCGATGTACGGACGATTTTTACAAAGATTTATTCATCAATTGATAGGGCAAGGATTAATTTGGTTCAACACACTCAACTACTAGATTTATTGAGTCTTTCATGTACTTTAGACATTTTATCCTTGAAGCATCAATCCAAAATTTGTGCATGCATAATGAACGACTGCACCGTCAGTATGTATGTCTCTCTGTATGAACAGGTTCAACTTGATCTCCAGAAATTGCATGAATAGGAGTGGGACGACTAACATGATGCTAATTTCTTTTATCCGATTCTTTTGTTCAGGCACAACCCTGAATTACTTTCTGGATGACAAAATAAACAAAGCGGAGATTCTTTTCCCAGGAGTCGGTTGCTTCCTGATTGCAGTTTGTCTTGGCTCTGCTGTTCACGCATCAAATGCTGCTGATAATAGAAGAAAGCTGAACAATGTTCCTGGCAACGGCAAAGTGGAGGCCAGGTACATCTGCTCGTTTATGGATTAAGAGCATGAGTAAACTCAAGTGTGTGAAATGATCAATTTATTTGGTAACTGTTGGGAGTTTGAAAGATTAATCACCATTTGATAGCGGGATTTTTTAAAGTTGACTCAGTATCCACATGAAGATTTATTTAAGTATCTCTTTCAAACTTCTCCATCTCTCCTACATGTTTGCTCTCCTCTATCACTTTTTACGTGAATGAAGGAAATAAAAGCCTATATCTGTGGAATTTATACGAAATCCCTGGTTGGCCTACTTTTGCAACTTTTACTAGTTGAGGAAAAAAGAAAAGAAAAAGTGAACTTTTGCAGGTGAATGGATTTTCCATTTGGAGATTATTCTTGATGTGTGTTGTTAATTTCGAAACTTCTACTGGTGTCGATTACTTTAATTTTTAGGACCA
This sequence comes from Metrosideros polymorpha var. glaberrima, assembly GCA_001662345.2. Lineage (NCBI taxonomy): Eukaryota > Viridiplantae > Streptophyta > Magnoliopsida > Myrtales > Myrtaceae > Metrosideros > Metrosideros polymorpha. The sequence goes on along the minus strand of BCNH02000002.1, from coordinate 19,128,736 downwards.
CTGCTATAGCCTTTTCACTTAGAGATGATGTATGATGCAATCGTCTTACATCTTCATCAGGTCTATTGATGCGTATACTGGCACAACTGCGAATGAAGGTTGACTTTCTGGAGTGATGACTGCCTCTCTAATCCAACAAGCTAGAAAATTTGTAGCCTAACTAATGATGTTTGCATGACAGGGCCAAAAGATGTAGAAAATGGGAATGGATCCACAGATAAGGCAAAAGTAGGGACTGCTGATTTTCTGGTCGAAGTAGAGAACAGAAGATCTATCAAGGCTCGTTGAACCACTTCAATTATGCTTGTGGAACAGATTTGTTTAATTTATTTTTCATCTTCCAAAACCTTTAGCATCATGACATTGGAGTGTATTAGCGTTTCTCCATTTCTATAATTGAAGTGCATATTTGTTCTTCTTGTAGGTGTTTGGAAGAAGTCCCGTACTTGGACTGAGCATAACTTTCTTTGCTGGATTTTGCTTCTCTCTTTTCTCACCGGCGTTTAATTTGGCAACAAACGACCAGTGGGACACACTGAAAAAGGGGGTTCCTCACTTGTCTGTATATACAGCGTTCTTCTATTTCTCTGTATCGTGCTTCGTCGTGGCTGCCATTCTAAATATCAGCTTCCTTTACCGGCCGGTGCTCAATCTTCCCAAAACGTCATTCAAGGCTTATTTGAACGATTGGAATGGCAGAGGATGGGCTCTCTTGGCGGGGTTTTTGTGTGGATTTGGGAACGGTCTGCAATTTATGGGTGGTCAAGCCGCAGGCTATGCAGCAGCAGATGCTGTTCAGGTTAGTTGACCAAGCTAGAGGGCACCAACGGATCCGTCAGATTATAAAATTGACTTGAGTTGCAAGTTTAACTTTTCAGTCCATGGCCAAACTGTTAAAGAATTGATTCGAACTGAGAACCGAGTCTCCATTCAGTTTTCTATTTCAGTATCATTTCCGACTTCTTTTTGTTTTTGTATTTATCAATAAAGCATGAGATCATAGGACTAAAGAGCGGGCTTTTGCTAGTTTGTGTGGCCTGAACGGACAGTAAAACCCGAATCTATTCTGCCAACTTGTTTTAAAAACATAATCCATGAAATTTTCATGCTATGACTTTTTCTTCTTCTAACTTTTAATCTGTTGCATTATGCAGGCGCTTCCACTTGTGAGCACCTTCTGGGGCGTACTCATTTTTGGAGAATACCGCAAATCATCCAGGAGAACCTATGTTTTACTCTTCGGTATGCTGTTTATGTTCATTGCAGCCGTTGGAGTCCTAATGGCCTCATCAGGGCACCGTAAATGAGCCCTGCTGCTACATGAACCTAGTAAACGGAGTTTCGATGGCCATATTTAATGAAAAGGCCGGATGTAGCAATTGAAAGAAAGCCAAAAGCAGTTAGTAATCAAACACTTACTGATTGGACCTGGTAAGAGGCGGCTCAAAGCAATCCAGGTTGGAAAGAAACTGCAAGTAGATACCAGGAAGGGGAAGTGAATGTCCATAATATAAAACTAAACTTCTTCTGTTGACAAACGCAACATGGCTTCATTAGTCATAGACCGTTCAGTTCAGTTCTTTTGCTTTGCAACACAGTTGGATCAGTAGTGCTTTGAATTTCTTTCCCTTGGTCATGTCAGTTGAATGAAATGTATCTATATTGCTTTCCATAATTGTCGATACTGCGACTTGGGGTAAGAAGAAAATTTGTTGAGCTGAGATTTCTGTCTCCACTGTTTAGTATGAAAAACTCCTTGTCTGTCTAGTTAGGTATCAATTCATCCATATTCCGTGCTAATCACAGTCCTAGAGAGTTCTTAGATCAGGTGTAGTCATATGCTCTGAACTTCGGACGGCTGCAAAATCATTTCTTCTGACTACTAATCCTTCAGAAATAGTTGAGGCTTATTTAGCTTGAAGTGGATTGGAACTTTTAAGAAAATGGTATCTCGTTATATGCTGTCTGAAAATTAAGTCTCAAAAACTGAATCATCAATTTTGTCAAAATTCTGAAATTCCAGGAGACCGACTTGGTTTGGTCAATTTCATGATAGGGAAGTTCCAGTGGTTAATGTCAAATTAGCTTTTGTGATAAAGGATGAAGAAGAAATATTAACAGAGAGATGTCAAGAAATAATCAAACAACCAATAACTGTCCAGGAACTAGAGGGCAAGGCCATTTCACGCCGCTCCTCCTATGCATATGATACCATTATCAATTCATTTCATTTAAACAACCAATCTATTCCGAAAGTGCAGTACTTTGGTCTGAACATCCCTTGCATGATTCGAGATGCATCTAAAGTAGAATGCTTGGAGGGTCCCTTCCACAAAAAGGGGGGGGGGGGACAGGTATGAAAAAATTATCCAGAGGCAGATGTAGGCTTCAGAGGAAGAACTACATAAAAACCAGCCAAACTTTGCTTTTGGTTCGTCGAGATCAAAGGGTGAAGCAGGAAGTAATACACGGTCATGAACTTTCACCTCAACACTAAAAACGAATGCAGAATCCCAATTCTTAATGAGTTGATGGTCTAGAATTGCATATTCTGTCACTACCATAAGTTACAGCGGGGTCCTCAACACATGCTGCTATATTTGCACCAGGATGATTGAACCCTAACATAGTTGACACCTGATTAGTAGTTATATACATCAAAGCTCGTGAAGTAATTTAAATCCATGCATTAGCCCCATAGTTTCTGTGCTCCCTAACAACCATCCGGTGCCCAATAAGCATTATACCATTTCTCCCTTTCATTGTTTGTTCCAAAAGCCGACGGATGAAAGAACCTAGCTAGTCTTTTTATCGATAGAACTGTAAATCCAGTCAGCCCTCCAGATAATTGACGGTGTTAAAAGGCGTTCTGTTTTCCATCCCAATGACTTCAACTGCAAAATAATTAGGAGAAGGTGAGAAAAACCGAGTGTTCTTTCCCAAAACAAAAATACACAGCTCATACAATATATCATCCCACACATCACCATGGTCTGTGCATAAGCAATTGCTCTGTGTCACTAAGAGGCTAAGAGTGCTTCGTTCTATCCATTCAGCTAGAACTATTTGCATTTGCCAACTTCTGTCTGTAAGGTGAAAAATCGTTTACACCCTTTGACATGCGGGGCTCTGGGTTAGATTTGGTTGGCAGTCACATAACCCGACTGTTTCTCCTTAAATTCGGCAGATGAGATGGCAAAGAGGCAAGTACATGATGATTCGTGAAAATGGACTTCTAACAATACTTTCTCTTACTCCATCCAAAAAATAAAAAGATTTGACATATAGATTTCTTTAAGTTGGACAGTACCTTCTGAAGAAATACTTCATAATTTTTATCCATCCATGTCTGGCTTTCTGAATGCGCAGAATCATCATTTATTTGGTATGCTTCCACAAGCGCATGAATAAATGACTGCAAGACATCAGCAGCTGTCGCACCTTTATGAATGACAATGCTGATGTCTTTGTTCCTTTCGACTATCAAGTACTTCCCTACACAATCAAAAGGCAAAAAGATGAAGTAATTTCTCTACAAAAGATGAATCCACCAACAAAAATTAGAAAGAAACACACCTTTGTAACGATGAGATTCTGCTGTCCGCAGAAGGATCATCCTGTTCAAGAATGTAAAGAGCATGAAACAGTTTCATAGGCACTGATGCAGCTCATCTGAAATAACAAACCCAGCATTTTTTTGGGCAGCTAATCAAGCCATATTATATGATTTGATAAAGTTAAGAAAAAGATCAAGAACAATCAGGATGGTTATTTACCTTTTGCAAAAGCATTCTAAATGTTAAGCAGTTAAAACCATCATCACCCACCAAGAAATGTTCATCTCCACCAAGTTGGGATTAATTACTAAGTATAATTCAACAAGTTCCACTAACCAATCCATACTCACATATCGACCAAAGAAAAAAATCCATACTCACATCTCCTGCTGCCCAAGTGAGGAGATTCTCACACCCAATTTTATTCGTGTATGCAAGAACTTCAATTTCTTTGAGTCCCATGAAGATATCCAGCTAGGCAAAATATGCTCCAGTTTGGAAACCTGTACTGGGGAGTGGACTGCCACAAATTCACGCAAGGAATTAAAAATCCTATTTGAAGGGAGAAAGACAATCTAATCCATAAAGAGAAATAACTCTCAGTATTAATACTATTATGTTAAACTCGAAGGCAGAAAGACTACATTCAAAATCAAGGAATTTAAGGTGAAGAAAATGATATGCTTTATGGAAAAGGTAAATCAAATATCTCCATATAATTCAAACACAATCAAAGCACTTGCAGGGCATTACCTTGTCCAGTTTCCATAAAATGCTGCAAAACGATTGAACACCTTTCGACATTTAACGAAGTCAGTGCAAGGCACTGAACAGCCTTGTAATTTGCTGCACATAATGAAGAAAAAAGTTGTATTGCCGGATTAGTGAAAAAAAAAAAACCTCACTGGTTAACTTTTGCTGTATAAATTAAATGATTAAGTAACAGAAGTCATGAAATTTATATCTTAGAATTCTCTAATAGAAAAGAAGTAATTTCCTATAGATCCAGAATAATGGTAGAGCTTCACAAGTGAATTTGAATGACTAGAAATAATTTTTTTTATAGAAACTGGACAAAATCACTGCCCCTTGTTTTCGTTCTGCAAGCAATTGACACCAAAAGTTGTATAGTTGCCAACAGAGGACTTTCTTTTGATCAGCCCAGTTATTGTGCATATCTATCCAAATCCATGTTCTGCTGTATAAATGAGAGTTGCTATCATCAACATCATGTGATACTGTGTTGACACACGGATTTAGATTAAGCTACAGGTAGTATTAGTACTAAACTGATTCTGGTTCTCTTATCCAAATGCAATCAACTTTGCTGAGGGAAACAAGAACCTTGAACATCAGATTGATGGAGAAAAGCAAGTTAACTTACCATACATATGGAAAATGGTTAGTGAGAGAAAAGAAAACCAAATAAATAGAGGATGTCCAATTGTAACACGGGCAAGAAGCATCCCCAATGCCATGCCAATCATTGTAGCAACAGTCTCCTGACTTCCCTCCTGTATGGACACACACCCAACATACTGGTTAGTAAATGACACTAGCACATGGAAATGGCCACGATAGTGTAGCAGCATACCTAATAGCCATACAGTACCTTTGCAGATATATCCGCTGCATTATTCTGAAGGGCAAAATGCTGAGTCAAAGCAGCTCTAGTTGCACCACTAGCAACACCAGCTAATCAGGAAAAATGAGGAATATGCTCATCAGTATGATAACATCCCATTGTTCTGCAACTAGACATTTTAAATGCCATATTATAACCCCCCCCCC
>BCNH02000002.1:19039863-19123374 GCA_001662345.2 Metrosideros polymorpha var. glaberrima | reverse complement strand
AAAAAAAAAAAAGGGGGGGGGGAAAGCAAAATTGATAACTTGGTGAACGATAGTTCGTTTTACAGTCTCATGGATAGTTAGTGTTGCATCAAAACTGGCAATTTCAGTAGCTTATGTCACATGGCAAAAAAGAACTTATCTCACAGAGATTCATAATAATCAAGTGAATATGATATATCTAACAGATTTAAAGGTTTTATCTAATCGAGATGTCAATAATTGATGTTGTTGAAGGAATAAAGCACTTACTGAAAGATCTCGAAAGGCTTCCTAAGCAAACAACAAATACAAATGCTGAAGGATACAATGGGGAGACAAGATCCATCAACATCCCTGCAACCAACATGACAGCATCTAGTGACCATTTTTCCTTCTTCAAATATCTGCCAAAAAAGCATCTCTCCTCCCTTAATGGAGTGCAGCTTCATGTCATAATAGCAGTAGACAAGTAATTCTCTCACTATAGTTTTATATGCAATGAAAGAACATAATAGAAGTAAAAGAAAGAAGGTATACCCTGCTAAGCTGACCTAGGTATTATATTATTAGTTAAAATGAGTAAGATATCTTGTTCTTTGGTTGTTAAAACTGAGTTTGTCAAATAATCAATCTTTCTCCTATAAGTTACACATTAATTGACAATCAGGAGTCTTGGCTGGACAAGTTAATCGCAATCAAGAGATTTACATTTTAAAAGGCAGTAAAAGCCCAACAAATTTGTTAAAGTATGTTCTTTGTATGTTGGCATGATAAATGAGATAAAAAGGTATAATAAAAAGGGGACAGCTGAAAGAACATATATACGTAAGGTAACAGACTGACAGAGTATGATAGTCACAGGCAAAGAGCCCATCGAATAAAAATTCTCTAAACATCGAATCCCTACATTGGTGTGATAGAAAAAAAATCAGCGAAGTAGAAGATAGGCAATAGACGAAGGGTAAGTTAGAGCCGCGAAAAGTATGAAGTATGCTCAAGTTGAGACAAAATGAGATAAAAATGATGAGAAAAAGTCAATAAGAAGTTAATTTGAAAGAGAGAGAGAGAGAGGGAGAGAGTTGGCAGTTCAAGACATACCGAGATCATTCATGAGGTCGGCAACCAAACGCCACATTTTGGCATTGCTATCCAAATTTGAACCCTGAGTATGCAGCATCTCAACCACTTCTCTAACATCAATCAAGAATTCTATGCAAATAATAGATCTTACATTCTGAGGGAGCACCTATCAAGTCACACATCTAGAGCCAGAAAATAAAAAAACCTATTGTGCCCCGAAACAACCATATTGTCTTCGAGAGACCATTTATCCAAAGAATGGATAGTTGACATTATGCAGAAGATATCAATGCACACCTGGTAGAATGTGAATAAAATGCCTCCAACCATGCCAGTTAAATCCCTCAGAAACCACTGTGACAAAAATACATAGTTAACTAGTTAGCCATCAGTTAACTTAAGCCAAGAAAAGGAAAGCTCGCGGCTAGCGCTAGCAGTACCTGGAATGTTGCACCTAGAACAGTCGCTGATTTTTCACCAACTCCAATGGCACTCAGAAGAGCCTTGAAAGTGATTAAAACGCAAAGCAATCAGATGCGTAGCATTACCAGTAGATTTTCAGACCACTTTGATGTGAAGTGAGCCTCACCTGAGTGGAAAGCATGGTCCTTATGTAGGTCGAAACGCCCTACAGAGGGAACCAAAGCAATTAATTTTAGTAGTAACAGATTGATAGAGTCAATCAGATTGATTGGATTACGCAAATTAATCGAAAAGTTCAATGCACCTGGAATGAATCCCAAACTTGGAAAGGGACATAATCAGGGGTTACACTGCTAGGAAAACCCTGCGTTCACATAAGGCACCATGAAAGTCGCAAGGGAATGTCAGAAACTCCATAACTTTACACAAAAAAGATCAATTTTTTCCTCAGAAACTAGCACGAGAGATCAACAAACAACATACCCAAGACAGTCAATTATCTGAAAAACACAAATAGAGAATAAAAAATCATAAAGAGTTAAAACATGACAGCTAGTGACCTCAGGGACAAATGCTTCAAGAACACGTCTCCAGACATGGCCGAATCGATTGCCCGATCTGTGGGAAAAAGAAAAATTCAGCTTTGGTCAGCTAAACACGAACTCGAGCGATTAAAACATGTAAGCGATAGAGTGTGAATGGTGGGAAAAAGAAAAGCGACCTTTGTATGGAAAGAGAAGGAGCAGCAGTGATGACGGCGGTTCTCGAAAGCTTTACAGAAGATGAGCCATTCCATTCTTCTAATATTAAAGTCCTGTCTCCAGGATCACCACCCAACGATGAGATCGGTTCCCTTGCAGTTGAATCTCCCATGAACAGACACGACGATCGACCGGATTCACTTCCTTGTCGCTTGTTTTTCAGTTCAGTGGGACTCGCGACATGCGTCTGCTCTCAAGTCTTTCACTTTGGTTTCACTTTCTGTAACCTCATCTACTTCGGAAAGATTCGTCTTTTCTTCTCTCTGTCTCTCTGGTTAATGGAGAAATTACATTTTCCTTATTAACAATTTATATTTACAGCAACCCACTTTCAATTTTAATTACTACTGGTGAATAACCGCGCCGCAGAATAAACTATTATCTGTGAAAAGCTTATATCATTACCATACGAAATTTGACAGATGATAGGATATTTTTCCTATTAAAATTGGAATCTGAATTTATTATAATGGATTCCTCGGAAATTTATATCAGCATATTGACCAAAATAAATAAAAAGAAATCGAACTAGAAGATGAATGTTATTTATGGAACAGAATCAATATGTTTGGACATTGAGCGTGAAGTGCCTAAAAGGGTAGAAATAAAAATTGAAAAAAAGACATTAATATCCTCATAATTATATTTTCTGAGGCGTGACTTAGACCGTAATTATCTAATAGAAAATGAAAGAACTATGGAAATAAATAGAATTGAAAAATGAAATAACAACTGAATACTGTAATATTGTTAACTGTGATTTTTCACTAGCTTTCCTGCACATAGCATTTTGGGCGTCAGCGATTCAGCATCCCCGTTCTGCACATAGCATTTTCTGCAACTCCGGGAGAGAGAGAGAGAGAGAGGCGAAGGAAAACTATGAGCAGCAGAGCAGACTCGTTCTCAATGAACAGAAAATGTGGAAAAGAGCTCTGAATCTGAATCTCCCACAACGCAGACTAGTCTTCTCCTTCTCCTCCTCTTCTGAAGCTGAGACCCCATCTCTCTATTCCTTCCTCCAACCTTCCTTATTCTCCCACCGCAAGAACGCCCCTTCATCTCCTCCGCCGCAACCACCGCCATCGCCGCCGCAGACCTTGACCCATGAACTAAAAACCGCCCTCGAGTCGGCCCTCCACAAGTCCATCCTTGTCCACGACACCGACGACGCCTGGAAGTCCTTCAAGGCTCTCACCTCCCACTCTTCCTTCCCCAGCAAGCCCCTCGCCAACTCGCTCATCGCCCACTTGTCCTCTTTCTGCGACACCCACAATCTCAAGAGGGCTTTCGCTTCTGCCGTCTACTTCATCGAGAAAGATCCTGATTTGGTCGAGTTCGGGACCGTCTCGGCGCTGCTGGAGTCCATGAGACGGGCAGGGGCCGCCGCCCCGGCCTTTTCTCTGGTCAAGAGCATGTTTAAGAACAGGTACTTCATGCCCTTTGAGCTTTGGGGCAACCTGCTTGTTGAGATTTGTAGAGAGAATGGTCAGTTTGTTGGATTTTTGCGGGTTTTCGAGGAGAGTTGTAAGGTTGCTTTGGAAGAGAAGCTGGATTTTATGAGGCCCAACTTGGCCGCTTGTAATACGGCATTGGAGGGGTGCTGCCGGCACCTCGAGTCTGTGGCTGATGCGGAAAAGGTGGTGGAGACTATGTCGGTTTTGGGTGTTAGGCCAGATGAGTCTAGCTTTGGGTTTCTGGCTTACTTGTATGCCCTCAAGGGGCTTGAGGGAAAGATATCAGAGTTGGAGAATTTGATGGGTGGGTTTGGTCTTTCGAATAAAATGGTGTTTTACAGTAATCTGATTGGCGGTTATGTTAAAGTGGGTAACTCTAAATCTGTTGTAAATACTGTACTGCGGAGTCTGGGAGAGAGCAGTGGGGAAGATGCGAAATTTGGTGAGGAAACTTTCTCTGAAATAGTTAAAGGTTTCCTCAAGAATGGTAGTAGCAAAGAATTAGCACATCTGATCATCGAAGCTCAAAAGTTGGAGGCTACTGAAACTGCGGCCGATGGTTCAGTTGGGTATGGCATAGTTAATGCTTGTGTTAACCTTGGGCTGTCAGATAAGGCACACAGTATTCTCGATGAAATAAATATTCAAGGTGGTTCTGTAGGGATCGGGGTCTATGTGCCAATCCTCAGATCTTACTGCAAAGAGCATAGAACAGCTGAGGCTACTCAGTTGGTCATGGACATTAGCTGTTCAGGGCTTCAATTGGATATGGGGACCTATGATGCCCTGATAGAAGCATCTATGTCGAGCCAAGATTTTCAGTCGGCTTTTTCACTGTTCAGAGATATGAGAGATGCAAGAATAAGAGAGTTGAAAGGGAGTTACTTGACTATAATGACAGGCTTAATGGAAAATCACAGGCCAGAGTTGATGGCGGCCTTCTTAGATGAGGTTGTTGAGGATCCTCGGATTGAGGTGGGTACCCATGACTGGAATTCTATAATTCACGCCTTTTGTAAAACTGGAAGATTGGAAGATGCTAGGAGAACTTTCAGAAGAATGGTGTTTCTGCAGTTTGAACCAAATGGCCAAACATATTTATCTCTGATTAATGGATATGTAACGGCGGAGAAATACTTTAGTGTCTTGCTTCTGTGGAATGAGATTAAAAGAAAGTTTGTTTCAGCTGACATAGAGAAAGGCGTAAAATTTGATCACAGTTTGGTTGATGCATTCCTTTATGCTCTGGTTAAAGGTGGTTTCTTTGATGCGGTCATGCAAGTTGTGGAAAAATCTCAGGAGATGAAAATTTTTGTGGACAAGTGGAGGTACAAGCAAGCTTTCATGGAGAACCATAAGAAGCTCAAAGTGAATAAATTAAGAAAGAGAAACCACAGAAAAATGGAGGCACTGATTGCTTTCAAGAACTGGGCAGGTCTAAATGCTTGAGATTGTTCTTACTTTGTCAACTCATTCTTCACTCACGAACTTTGATGGTTTCATGTGGCTGATGATTATGATGAGAAACTCGAAGAAAGTGGAATTGCTAAAGTAATGTAAGTTGCAGATGATCCTTGCCTCACTTTCACATCTAGAAAATCTGGCAGGTCTTAAAAATTGTGAAGAGGAGGAGCATTTCAGCGGTGCTCATTGCATATTGGAACTGATGATTGATGAACCAAGGTGATGCTATAAGATGGAAAAGGTCAAGAGCTCGTTTGGTGACAGGCGAGAGCTCATTTGCTTCTTGCTGGCACTGGAGGGAAATCCTGTGTTTGCGCTGTTTAAGGTTTTAAATTGAAGAGAGGAGGAGGATTTCAAGTAGGAAAGAGATCAGTAATAAAACCTGACAAGGCTGTTTAATTCGTCACCTCATGTCCATCATGTCCAAGATGAAAAGGACGATGTATAAGCAATATAATATGCCCCGGGTGTGGACCTTTGCAGTTCCATCATGTGGTTGGAATTTTTCTTCAGATATTTCTTGAAGAGCAAAATTTGTTCTCGTCATGGATGGGGAACTGTATGTATTTTTTTCATACGATCTTATGTTTAAGAAGATTTGTTGATTCTTGCATGACTCACTGCAGTGCTGTGGGCATGTGCACAACAACTTGATCATGCCTAATTTAACGTTGATAGAAATAAATTTTTGGCGTACTGTTAATCCAACGATGGAGATTGATCTCTCCAATCCGACTTTCTACCGCAAGCACGACAAATTTGCTGTGCGTGGAAGCATGGCATTGTGGACAAGCCCCTCAGAAATGTATTATCTTTTGATACACTTGATGATTCTCTTCTGTACAAAACTCAGCTTTTAACAAGAAAACTTGCAAGTGCCAATCTTGCCTTTGATTCACTTTCAATCTGTTGTTATATTCCTGTTATTATATGAGATCTGGTGGAGTTCAGTAGCTGGGAAGAAGGCTAATTTTGTCAGTTTATTTCTTCAATGGGCCTGACAAAACATTATTGCATGAACATTTTTTATGGTCTCTGCTATATTCGAGTACCATCACCATCCATAATTATATGTTGCATGCTCTGTATTTGAGGACAGCTTCGATGTTGTCCAGCTAGAACATTTTCTGCTGACTTCTTTTGTCCTTTCTGCACAAAGTTTTTGACAAAAAGCGAGTGATGCTTTTAGCTAGAAGCCACTTATCAAAGCAGGCTCTGCTTTTTATGCAGGAAACATGGAGGGCTTTGAAATGTCATTGCCTCCACCGAAAAGGGTCTGCTGCCATTTCAAACGTAAACCTCCTCCATCCTGTTCAACCAGAACCCTCTCTTAAGCCACCTGCTTCACTGCTTAAACCCCTTTCCCATTCAAACTCCCCCACATTTTTCTCTGATGTCAGCTCCTCCAGTGACATTGCTCCTCATGTATCTCTTGGTTTTGTTTCCTTTTCTTCCAACTACGTTTGCCTCCATCCCTGCCATTCCAATGAACTTCACCTGTCACAACACATGTGGCGCCATCCCCGTGAAGTACCCATTTGGCACCAGTTTCGGTTGTGGCCACCCGGACTTTGCTAGAAACGTGAGGTGCAGCTCCACCGGCAAGCTCGAGTTCTCTACCGCAAGTGGGATTTACGATGTAGCCTTGATCGACTACTCCACCAGGACAATGATCATCACTGACCCTCTTATGTCGACTTGCGAATCGATGCAGAACTCCGGCAGTTTCAGCCTGGATCGAGCCAGCCCGTTCAGCGTTATGGATAACAACATCTTTGTACTGCTCGGGTGCTCCACGAACTCTCCCGTGTTCGATCCATACGAGGAGCTGTGCGACACCGGCTCGAACTCTCGCGTTTGTCGGGGACTGTATTCTTGCAAGGGAGTGACCGGCATTGGACTACAGCAGAATGCACCAGTGTCCACCTGCTGTGTTTACCAATCGCCGACCGGGTTCGGCTCGAGTTATGCTCTGGATCTTCCGAAGCTCCAGTGCTCGTCTTACAGCGCGATATACGGGTTCGGAGACGATCGTGGGGATCCCTCCAAATGGAGGTTCGGGATTTCTGTGCAGTATAACGATTCTTACTATACAGAAGCGTGCACGGACTGCGAAGCGAGCGGGGGATTCTGTGGTTTCTCCGGTGTGGGCGAGTCGTTTGCTTGCCTCTGCCATAACGGCATGAATACCACGAATAACTGTTTCGGCCGAGGTTTGCACCCATACGAAAGCCTGATAAGAGTCTTAATGGTCTGTGAATCTTGATCTTAAGTGGCACATGTGGGGAATTCATATCATGAAAAGGTGGCACAAGTGAGAGCTTTGTGCCATTTGCCTTGAAATTACCAATAACTGTGTCATTACTGTTTCTCCTTTCCTTCTGATGTAGTAGGATGTTTCAACCTTTGTGCTGTCTGGCTTAATGCTGATATGTGTTCCATGTGATCAGGATATGCTTGGAGTGGGACATGGGGACCCAAGAGTCAGGCCAGGATCATCATATCAGGTATTGAAGTAGCCTTACCCTTCTTCTTCTTTTCTTTTCTTTTTTATCTCAGCTCTTTACTTTTCCACCGATGACTTTCTCCCCCTCTCCTTTTTCTCCCCCTCCCTCCTGCTACAAAGTTCAGCTTGCTTGCAAGATTGATTGTTTAAAATTCACTTAGCGGAATGATTAAGCTTTCAACTAAAGTACTCCAATTGTTTTAACTTAATAGACTTAGAGTCGGGCCTGTATGAGATCGGGATGGTCGCAAGGAAGGATACGTCGTATTGTAGAATTAGAGTTCCTTCTGAAATTGCTTCACAAATTAATACAGCAAGAAAATGAACACTCCGAGTTAGGTTCCCTTGGGCGATGATGCAATTGCATAGTGTGGCGACAGAGAAATTCTTGGCTAATATCTAATAGACAAGAAATCATATTTAACTATTCGAACAGGGCCTGTAGTAGACTCCAAAGTTGTGTATACTAGGTCGGAAGTAGAGATTTCAGCCATCCAATTATTATTACTATATTTTTATCCTGATGCTGCCAATTACTCCAGTCCCGCTCAATGAAAGAAAGATATTTAGCCGATGTTGGTATGCTGCTGCATTATCTCCTCTTATGTGTTCCTGTCACCAGGTCTTCCCATAATTTATTTCTTTTGTGATAATAGGATTGATGCTCTGGTGGGTTGTGCTCTTCATTTCTCTGCCTCTAATCTGAATGTTCAATGCGCATGGAGGGGACTTGGTGATTTGCTGAATGCCTTATTAACTTTTCCTGAAGCTGACGAGGTTTCGCAGTTGACCAGATCATGGCGAATTTTTCTGGTTACTAGATCCTATGGTTTGGAATGTGCTGTGAGATTCTCTGTTCAGGAATTGATGTGAATTCCTGGTTCACGTAACCTCTAGAGTTCTGAGGGTGAAAAGTATGTCAAGGTTCGCCAGTTTTCATGTTATGTAATGAATCACATTTTTCTTGTGTCAATGGGCTTGCGATTAAATTTAAGAAAATGAGCTTACAGCAGGAGCAGATGATGTGAATGGAAGTTAAGACCATCTTCGTGGTCATCTCATCTGCTTATTCGGGGGATTTACGTATTTATCTTTCCATATCGAAAACAACTTATTTCCGACGGATCATGTCGATATGTTAGGGAAGATGAGCGCTCCTGTGAACTGCTTTCAAGACCATTCAACGAGATCAGCGGGCCTTACAGAATCCATATGTCCGTAACAGCCAAATGTGTTAGACTAATTTTCTGTGATAACAGAAGGGTTCTGTCTCTCTTAATTGAAGAGAAGATATACTCCAGCATATGTGTAGAGAGGTCCACTCGCCGAACACTGTATATTTACTTCTTGATGGCGATGTCCATTGTGTACAATTGTGCATGGTAAACATATCCTTATCGTCATCGGTGTACAACACGCACCAGTGTTCGCCCGTGCATACGATTAATAGCTGCCTTGATGGCACACTTCTAATTTGTTGAACCACTGCTGCATCTCATTAATTTGTACCGCGATTTCAATTTCTTGTCATATGAAAAGAGAATTTTACTCACAGCATTGAAGTTCTCTATTGAAATGGTAACCTTGTTCATGCTATTCTTCCAATGATTCATCTGAATCAAACTTGCGGTTTCCACGATATGTAATCCGGATTCAACATGATGCCAAACAAGAAAATTACAAGAAATCACTGCCCCTTGCAGGGATGCTACAGGACAACGTAGAGAGTAGAATCACGCTACGCGCGAGAAATATCGTCGCTTACCTTTTCTGAGCCATGTAGTTTCATTCTTGTCTGGTTGCTGCTGGACCGAACGGTTCTAGTGGCCTGGAATGTCCTGCCATATAACATGTCGTCACATGAATTCTCGTGGATTCACTTCCTAAATGCCTTCACACTGATTGCAAAGAAATTTAGAACTCCACCTTCTCATAACGAATTTGGTTCGGTCGTTTCTTGCTTTAATGGGGTTTCCTTCCTGTTTCTGAGTCCTAAAACTTCACCCTCTTACCGACGGTGGCGTCTTCTCAGCTGTATCACCTTCAATTTCAGTCATTGGACAACCCATCGGTTTCGGCTTGAATCCTTCATTTTCTTGATTTTAAATGAGGTAATTGCATTGTCTTCAATTTTTCCCACCTATTTGTGAGATTGAATTACCCTGTATGCGAGCGAGCGAGCATGTTTTCTTTAAGTAAGGAAGTAGGGCATGTGAACGTGGAAAAGAAAAGTTGAAAGACACATATTATCATGTTCTAAATCTTCTCTTTGGCTGATATTTGATTTAAGTTTTATGTTCCTGAACAGAGATTATGGATTTATGGGTTGTGGCAGCAGCTGCTGGCGCCAGTTATGCTGCAAAGCATTGGCGCAACATTTCGTCTTGGGGCAGGGAAGAGTCATCTTCTGAGCCATTTGGTGATGACTATAAGTTCAGACAAGCCAAATTGAAGAGCTTTCTACAGCAAATCAGGGAGTCTCCTTTGCACAGATTGGCTCTTGCACAAGTAGGTGACCATGATGCTTTCGGGGGCAAGTTTTGGGAATTTGACCATTTTAATGGCGATCATGAAGAGAGAAAGAAGCCTGCAAATTTGGGTAGCCATCTTAATCACGATGTACTTTCGCTGGTTAGTTACCATCCAAGCTTACTTGAATATGAGAGCCCTCATGAATTCGGAGTGGTTATCCAAGGCCATAGAGAGTCTGGTGATGAGTCTTTTCAGGGTTCAAGATCTAATAAAAGCAGTAGGTTGGATGGGAGCAGGCAATTTAGGATTGCTGTGTCTGATGAAATAGCACTCAAGCCTGTCGATTCATTTGGGGATTCGATCGATGTTGATGCTCAGTTGTATAGTGAATATGTTAGAACCAAGAGGAGTAAGCATGACGCACTGGTTACTGATGGGAGCCGAATAATCATAAGCAGGACCAGCAGTGGTTTCTATGTGGAGAACGAAAATGGGAGAAAGATGCATCGAGAAGAAGGCGAATTGGATCAGGAAACGACACTTTTAGGACATCGGGAGCTTCCCGACATTGAATCCCGAGAGTTGTCGAGAAGACAGAAGCTAAGTAGAGGCAAGAGGAATTCTACAAGGTCAAGCATTTCTAGCGCAAGCGCATTTGCCGGTTCTTTGCAATCACAAGGTCTGTTCTTTTTCTCCATGTTCTAGTTATCTACACAAACATTAAGAAGAATCTTTGGACTTTCTTTTCACTTTCTTATGACTCATTTAAGCTTAAGCTGGGATATTTGCTGTGATAGAATGATGGAAGTTCCATCAGTCCGAGTCTTTAATCTAAACCACGTTGATTTCACCTTGTACAGGCTTGAACCTCTCTTTTCTATGAATTTTTGCAGAGAATTAAGAAAAAGAATCAACATGATACCCTTAAACAACGTTGACCACACAAAACAGAAAGTCAATATTAGCCAACTTGTTAATCTAACTAGAAGAATTGAATCCAAATGCTACATGACGGCTAAAAGTGAGAAGTCTCAAGTGCCCAGCCTCAGACTGTTGGGGTGCAGAAATAGAACAATGACCAAGTAAATGGGAGGACCAACGGCAAAGCTGAAATATACTATAATGATGAACGGGCTAGCGTGTGTATCCCATTTTTCTGAGACCTTTCTTTATCTGTATCTTCACTAATTCTTACATGACTATCGCGTTTATCGTCACGGTGTGTGTCCTCCTCAGGGTCGTACAGTCGAATGCTGCTTTTCTTTCTCGGTTTAACAATTGGCGTGACCACCGGTGTAGTGGCAAACAAGAGGGAAGTGGACCTGTTAGATGAGAGGTTGAGGCAAGCACAAAACCTAGTTCAGGATCTACATGAGGAGCTTGAAATGAAGGACCTGTTAACTGTGAAGGAGATCGACACCAGTGGTTTAAGGATCCCCGAAACCGGTGCTCGCTCTTTTCACAATGGGACAACAACCACATCTTCCCCTGTCTATGAAATGGATAACTCCTCAAAGAGTCGTATGAGAGAGCCGAACAATGGTGCAGCAGAGAAGTCCGACGCAATGAGAGAAATCGAGGCAGAGCTTGAAGCTGAACTGGAGAGGTTGGAGCTGAACATGAAGCTGACTAGCGTGAAGAACACATCAGATTTCGTTGAGGTAAGACTGAATGTACAGTTGAGCTGCATGACATTTGGCCCAGTCTTGACTAGGGACTACCCTTTATACAGTACCTTAATTACCTACGTTAAGTCGTAATTGGCTATCAAATTTGAAACTCGTATCGACACAAATGCACATGAAAACAAACATCACTGCACTTGATTACCTTCACATATTTTAGCAATGGTAGAATATCAATTTGATCAAGACTAGAAAAAATTTCAATGATTTAGACCGATACTTGCGCTTCATTGTCTGGGTGAGCACCAGTATCAATAGAATCAGGGATCTGATTACATTTAAATGAACATATGAAAAAATGGCTGGCTTGCATGTAACCTGCCACCTTCAATGGGATCTTAGTTTCTGCACAGGAACTTCACTTTCATCCTGTGATTTCGATCTGTGACATGTGACATAGATGAATAACATTTTCTCGGGATGATTTGTTCCTATGAATTTGTGATCGCTCAGGGAGATCTAAGACCAGAAGAAGTCAGTGGGAGTTCAGAAGGTCGAGCTTGTTCACCGAATTATGCAGTATCACCTCAAGAGCTGAGTTTGCGTCTTCATGAATTAATTGAGTCGAGGCTTGAGGAACGCATTGCTGAACTTGAGGCAGCCCTCGAAGCTAGCCAGAAGAAGTTGCAATTCCTACTGGTCGAGAATAAAACCAGTCAAAGAGATTCAATTGGTGCTATTGCGTCGACATCGTCTGACCAAGAGAACCCAACCTTACCCAACGAAACTTGGGAGACAGACAGACCCTCGGTTGCAGATATGTTGGGGGAATCTCTGGATGCATATAAGGAGGCCCGAGAAGAGATTACTGGGTAAGTGAATTAGATGGAGCAGATCAAACATGCAGTAGATGCAGCATTGAGCATGCAGAGATGGAATCGCATTCTCTTCAGGAAGACGACCAAATCAACTGGGGTGATAATTTAAGCACAAATGGGACTAACGAAGGGAGATATTCAGAATGTCTTCTTCATGAAAATGATAAAACCAGTATGGAATGGACACCAAGGAGCTGGAGATCAAGTTAGATGAGTGCAGATACATGTAGGAGATAGTTCCCTAACCAAGCTTCCGGTACTTGCAAGGTAGGGTATGGAGGATAAAACCAGAACTCCACTTTCTTGATAGTGTAAATACCCAAAGTGAAACGAAGATAAATGTCCTCACACATTGCTCAACAGTAGGCTAGGGTAGTGACGGCATATGTGGATCAAAGGACCTTTTTATCGAGAAATTGATATCGCTCAACAACGGTTTAACTTGTGACAGATTTCTTCTTCCCGTAATTATTGACAATCGATGAGACATCCATGAATTAGGACAACCATCTTTTCGTTCTTAGCCTGTTTCATAAGGCCTTACCTCAGGAGACACAGCTCAATATATGAATCGGAACATATTCGCATCGCAATAAGCTTCGCTGGAAACTTTACAGGGGGAAAACTTTCTTATACCTAAAATAAAGCAAAAAGGAGAAGTATAAGCCAGCACAAAATAAACCAGTTATGAGAAGAACCCAATTGAAAGCAGATGGATGGTCAAAAATTGTAGCTGCAAAGTTCATCCCAAAGATTGCCGTCACAACAGCAAAAAGTGTAGCAACAAATGTGGCCGCTGTTAGCAGCAACTCAAATTGTATTAAATGGTTCTGAATGTTGCCCTGGTCCCAAGTGAAATGAAAGAGAAAAAGTTCATGAAGCATTAGTTGTCAACCAATGAGATGAAAATAGTAAATGCAGACATTATTACAAATTCAATTCCGCTCACCAGTTTGATATTGATCATATCTTCAGTGTCATCGATGTACTCCTTAAGCTGCATTGCCAAATAAAAGAGCAAACAGTCTCAGCAATACCAGTCAAGAAAGTAAGATGTTCGTTGTTGATCATCTCCAAGAAGCATGCCGAATCAAGAAAGTACGGCTATAAACGATTAAAATTGAAGACTTTTTTTAGGCCTAAGAGCAGCCAAATTTCCAGTAGATTTCTCCAAGTCAATCACAAAATAGTCATTCTTTGGTAAATTTAATTACGATTCCTGGAAAATCATAGAAATGATGAAATATGATCGTAAAGGACATGGAACTAGGAGAGGAGGCTAAGTTGTTTAAAGACATTCATTTGAACACATACCGATAACAGATTGCTGAGAGTGTTGTCAATGCCAACAAAGTATGCTTCTAGCAACATCTCCAGCTGATCAATGTTTTCACCACTACTAGATGAACTCAGAAAGCTTCCATGCTTGCTTGAACTTATGACGCTGCTAAAAGCCCTTTGCAGTTTGTGTCCCCCACTGAGTGACGCTACAGGTGAAACAGGTGCTGATTTGGAACCCAACCTAGCCACACCTGAATCATCAGTTTGGATGTACTGATCACTTATGGAATATGCCTCAGATCTTTGTTTCTTCTCAGTGAGGTACATCTCGGCCATGTCGCCATCATCATCCATGAGATGTTCAATCTCATCTCGGACCTGGAATTGCAAAGATCTTTGTGGAGAAGAGTAACACAACCACAATCATCTGAAGGCGATTAGAATTATCAAATTACCTTCTGAACTCGCTGAGTCAAAGCAAGTAGATGACCCTTGAATCTACGGACCTGTTCTAGGTTAAGAGTACTTACAGATGATATTAATTCCTCCAAAACTGGATAAATTTCCATCTCCAAGTCCTTCACCTGTCAAATATAGAAGCTTCTCATATCATATGTTAAAAATGATAGGATGTTTGAAATAAAGAATGGCAGCTGCATCAATTTATCAAAGTCACTTTAGTTTGAGTGTTCCTTGGCAATGTTGGATTAACAATATCAGGTCAGAGAATTTGACAAAAAACAATTGTCTAGGAAAGGTCCACATATACATACTTCTAACCACACAAATTAACAGGCTCGACACTTTAAAGAGAAAGAAGAGACTCTCTGATTCATCTCACATCATCAATCACTACAGAAGCTACTGCATACCTGAGCATCAAGCGACATGCATGTGAGTTCCAAAGCTACCTCCAGTGCCCTAAATTCGAAAGGTAGGTCATCTGAATTAAGTAGGCAAATGTAAGCAATTTCAAGTGGCATTATCTTTCAAAGAGAAAATATTAATCAATCTAAGCAATAATTTTCCTGGGGAAATTTATCACATGACTAGTGTAAAGTCCACACAAAAACAGGGCAGCACATTGAAAACACTTCTTCCCCAAGAAGGCTTGGACGTCTAAAAGCCACTACAGGACCATATGATCCTCATTTATTGTCACAATTTTCATTAGTCAGCTTGGGGAATTATGAAGAACAAGCTGAGATGCATTTTGACCCAGGAGATTCTGTACCAGTTTGATCTTTGCTTGTCAGCAGACTCCTGCACAATTCTGACTCATACCGAAAAACGCATCCATCCAAGGAATTCATCAGGAAAACCTCATCGGCTGTGATTATACACCTTATCTGCTCAAGACTAACCACAATGGCCTTCTCTCTCCCTAAAATTGTAGAATGATAAATAAACAAAGGATCTAAAAGCCGTAGATCTCTCGCTGGCAAAGAGCAATGTCTCATTATGGTAGCTTTGTCTAGCTCCAAAACTTTAGAGTTTCCTTCCTGATCAATCTTTATCCAAGAGCGACTTCCATGACCTCTCTTCTTCGCATTAGATATATTAGAAGCACGGCTTCCATACCCATTCGCACTGAACCGTGCACTATACTGAGAAGAGCCAGACTCAGCGATAATGGGTGCGAAGATTGGCCCTCGCCCGCCTTCCATGGGATAACAATCGTTCTCTCTGCAGAGGTTACAATGAAATTATGCGAATGGAATCCACCAGCATGCCACGAGAGTACTGCTACCTCGGTGATTCCGTGAAATACAGCAAGCTCGCATTCCCAGCTAGCGAAGGAAGGAACTCATATAACCATCAAACTTCTTCCTCCGGATGCCACATCCTCTTAATGCCCACCTGAATATAGAGTAAACAACAGTCAGAACTTAAGAGCGATGATCAGCTGCTGGGCGAATCGGAGTCTCCTTCCACTCTCTTGATCCGACTATTCCCACAATGAGTCAAAGTAAAGTTAGAGTTTTCCAATACCAAAAAGCGGCCACCAAAAAAAAACTGAGAAACTTCCAAACTCACAAAAGTTACTTCCATACGGTCGAGGCGATTTCCCTTGGATTCGAGAAGGGAGAAACTTCATAAAATAAAATAAAAAAACTCTTGTTGAACAAAAAAAGAAACTTTCAAAAGCTTAGCTCATAGAACATGGAATTGAATTAAATGACGCCAAGAAGAACCGACTAAGTGCTTCCCCTAGCTGTTAACGCCACGAAACCCTAGAAGCTCCAATGCCCCCAAATCAACTGGCGACAAACTACGCTAATAGAAGCATCGACACTTCAACCGGGAGGGTCTCTACAATCCGCTATGGACAGCGACCGAGCGCCGGCAATGATCGATTCCACCGATTTGCGACTCTTCGACATGAATGAAAATCATCAGATTGGAATGGGAAGCAACTGAGACCAGCCACAGGACGCCATTGATCGAAAATGAGGACAAGAAGAGCAAATGAAGACGAAGCAGAGCGAGAGCGAGAGCGGAATGAGCTAAAGCAATGGCGGCTGCACCTCTTAGTTCCGTGGAGATCGCGACCAATCGATTCCGAGAAAGAGAGAGGGGTCCGATGTCACGGAAGCAGAGAGAATCACCGCACCGATGAGCACGCTTGTAGGTGGAACAGTCAAAGACGCTCGTGAATGTTGGAGAGGGATAGAGACACCACGCACTACGTCGTTTTTGCAGTTTTGTGCTTGCACGATTGATTCCTTAGGCACGTTTGTTTTCCAAAATATACAACCTTCAAAACATTTTTCAAAAAATAATCACTTATTTTACTTACAAAAATAAATAAATAAATATTTTTATTATTCACGAAAATAATCAAGCATAAATTGTTGTCGATAATTATAACCGATCATTTTTCAAGCGATATAACCAATCATTTTTTTGAAAAATATTTGTTCAAATCTTAAATTTTTTGTGAAATAAACGCATCTTAAATATTATTTTATTTTGTTAAGTAGGTGTTAAATGCCATGCCAACTATGTTATGTGACAACTGCAAACTTAGAAAGTTTAAGATATGATTATAACTATTTTCTATTGAAAGGACAATTAGGAGAAAGAAAAGGCGAGAAAAAAAAAACTCAATTGCATTTTTTTTAATTTAGCTTATTTTTAAAATTGAATTTAAATAAAATTTATGTGAAAAAACGGATTTTGACCAAAAGGACGTCGTTTTAACCACATCATCGCCACGTAGGAGAGAGAATCAATATTTCTTGTTAGACGAGTTAAATGGAATTAATGGAAAGATCCCATTGCACGAATTTAACAAATTTTAAAACTTAATTGTACTTTTTACAAATTTTAGAACTCAATTGTATTTTTGTAACAAATTTAAGACTTCTAATGAACATATCCTTAGTTTAAAATATAATCATAATTATTTTCTATTGAGAGGACAATTAGGAAAAAAAAAGTTGTTCAGGCTGGGGTGGAAAAGGTGATTATAGGACGGTGGCATCATCGCCTAGCCACGACGGGGTGGAAGGATCCTCATCGAGCTACGGCGACGGTGGTGCCACCCCTCGAGTAACGTAGAACAGCGTGGCTATCGGATTTTTCATTCTATTTCTCGTTCTTATTTATTTGTTCGCTTTAGTGAACTTATATTTTTTTTTTAAGAAAAGGGTCGAGGTTTAAAATATGAGTTTTAAGATTAAGTACTATCATAGTCCCTAATTTCAGAAACCTTCTAAAGATTAGAAAATTCGTAAAATATATTTAACAATCTTCAACCACTCGTAATAAGATTTTAATAATACTCTTTACACTCTCGGTTTCTTTCAAGAACTTATCATTCGTCAAGCGTAAGTTTTATCGATAAGCAAAGGTAGTCCGAAAGGATTGCAGGCTTGCAGCAATCATCCCCATCTTTTTGTTGAGATAGCAGCTAGCCTAACTATTTCTTCAGGAGATTCGGAGCGGAGCTAGCTTAGTTGGGAGCGCGGTCGGAGAAGCGGTCACCTTCAAAGACAGATACTCGCTTCGGTGAAAAAGGGTCGGCGCACCCGGATTCCGGCAGGGTGGAGAACAGCCTCTTCCAGCGGAGTATATTGCGGCATTGCCTTCCTCGGACAAAGCGTAACGGCCAAGCGGGGGCATCCACGACGCATAGCCTACCTTGCAGAAGACAAGGTCCCTGTGACATGTCGGACTCGGAGTGTGGAGGTGGAGAAGAGACATTTCACCAGAAGACAGAGGTCGCGGATCGGGGAGAGCCCAAGGCAAGTGGAACTCCGTCTTCATGGCGGAGGAGGCGGGCTCGAGCTTGTGGGAGAGGCTTGGAGCAGACGACTGCCTGGGGGGGACGACGGAACCGTGGGGGCAGAAAAATGAGGGTATCGAAGAAGTAGGAAAACCAGGTCTATGGGCAAAGCGAACCCAGCAGGGACTCCCAGGACATTCCACCGGCTGAACCAGTGGTGGCACTCTGCCGCCGCATTGCCCATCACGTGGCCAAACAGGTAGCGGCTGATGCTTTAATTCTCATCCTCAGCCGCGGAGCCGCACTGGTTTTGTAGCCGGTTATGTAGCGCCGGGCGTAAGCAGCCACGGAGGTGGGAAGGAGGGGGCTGGGGGAGGCGGCGGAAGCCGCCTAGATGCCTCACTCTGCTCGTGATCGAATGATTGCGATGTGAAATCTCTGCGCCATTCTTGCTTCCAAGTTCATATTTTGCCGCTTGAAAGCACATTTGCTTGAGCAGCGAGCGAAACGGCCTTTTGCCTGTTTGTATAAGCTTCTTGCTCGGTTCAATTTAGAGCTAATTTTCTATTTGATTTCTTTTCTTATTCTTTTCTTTTTCCTATTTTGTTCAATCAGTCGTCCAACTACCTTTGCCATTAATCAGACATCAGAGTCGAATAGGCCTTGTTAGCTTAGTTTGGTTTCAATTTTTTCCAAACCATACTCTAACGTTCTGCTTGATTTGGAGTGTGGACCGAACTAAACTGTGATCATCTCGCATCCAATTGAACTGTCTAATCGCCATGGTGGACGGCATCGATTCTCGAAACTCTAAAAAATACAGTGACGATTCTAGGTGGACTTAAAGAATATAGTACTAAAAACTATTTCTCTCTTGAGATTTGAATACCATCCTATTTGGGTCCATCATTCTGTCCAATCTCATTAACAAAATAATTTTGAATTCTCCGTGTCATAGCCGTGGTCAATGAACCTACATAATTTTAATAGACTAAGCCTTTTTTACCATAATTAATTACTTCATTTGTAAAATATATATATGCCAAAGAACTGTTTATGCAAGTCTTCTCTCATTCAAGAATTCTATTGCCCTCTTATATCTCTATTTTTCTCATGTTAATCTTCCATGATAGCCTTCGTCGCCAAAAAGAAGACGAAACAAGAAAATTGTAATTTTGGAAAGTGCGTTTGATAACCTTTCAAAATTTTTAATTATGCTCTAGAAGTAATTATAAAATAAAAATGCGTTTGATAAAAAATGACTTAAGAAGTAATCTTTTACTTTTGAATGAGAATTGTGTTTGGTAAAGAAGTGATTCTCTAATGTCATAATCAATTCTTACAAGAAGTGATTCTTTTTTATTTTCATTTCTCATTTTCCTTCTCATGCTCGTAGGTCACCTCCACCGATCACCGCCCGCCGCTCGTCGTCAGCCACCATCGCCGCCACCACTGCCCTTGCCAGCCGCCCACCGCCAGCTGCCCGCCGTTGATCATCGATGGTCGATCACCAATCGCCACCACTACCCCTACCAATCGCCCCCGCACACTAGACACCGGTCACCCACCGCCAGTCATCGATGGTCGATCACCAGCTGCCGATCGTCAATGGTCGATCGCCGGTGGCCGGGCGGTGGGCGATCGCCGGCCGCCGCCAATCGCCGATTCCTATTGGTCGCCGATCTCCAGGTGCCGTTCGGTAAACTTGTCAAAAGCAAAAATAGAATGAAGATGCGTTTGATAAACATAATTTCTCATTCTCTTCTAAAATTGATTCCGGTAATAATTAATTTTTGCCATAATCAAAATTCTGGAATAGAATGGATTTCAAACGCACCCTTAATTGCCAAATTCCAATTAATGGTCAATTAACTAAAAGATTCCGGGCCGCAAGATCCGAATGCTGAGATCAATTTCTTCTATGGTGAATGTACAGATCTGAACATAAATCATTTAAATTTTGTAAACAATATGAAACATGCTCGATCCTCAAATAAGCCTATTTCCGTTCGAGTTCCGTCCATATTATTTCGCCACCTCTCCTTCCTCCCGAACCAATTTTTAAGGGGTGTTATGCAACATATGAGCGCAAGAGTTTACCGCGGAAAAGGACCTGGGTTCGGGTTTATGACAATATGCCTGAGAGGGTGCGCGACCTCGCCTCCACCAGCGTGCCTCACGAACTCTGCCGGAGAGTGGAAGCTCCCATGGCACACGCACATTATTCGGACTTCCTCCCCTTTCCCGTACTTGTAGAGGATCCCGTCGACTCTCCGCCCGTTCGGACCCTCACCCTTCGTGAAGACACAAGGCATGTCCTCAATCATGCTGACGCCGATTTCCTTGCCCCTGCTCTCGGAAGAATCGGGCATCTGGGTGCTTGCCATCTGTTCTACTGAGACCCCCCCGGATGAACCCACGGTGTCCTGACTGACCCGCTGTTGCAGTGTCTGACTGCCAAGGGAGCTTCTTGCATCGTTGGAGCCGCTCGATCCTGATATAGAAGATACAGATGATGAGCTTAGCCATTAATTAATTCTCCATTATTCTTGTTATTTATAATTTTTGCCCTCGACATATGTTAGTTTCATAGCAAAGGCAAAATAAAGAAGAAAAGCTCCGACTAGTTGTACAGGTTCTATTTCCCTGCATCTACGAGCTACTTTTGACTTCTTATATTAAAGGATATAAGAAATTCATGTGATCATATATGTCAAAAGATCAATAATAACATAAATGAGTTCCGGAAAATTTACAAGTCAAACGTAGAAGTCACTCCCGAGAAGTTTTAACTTGACATTATGTAACACGCGGTATGCAAAATGAACCGAGTTATCAGCAGACGGGGCAGAAAATATAAACACGTTTCACAGAGAGAGAGAGAGAAGCTCACATCAATCAATGGCATGAGAGAACAAAGCTGAGAAATCTACTGAGTCAAGTCATATTTCGCAGCTCTAACAGCAATGTGCTCTAGGACATTTCCAGAGCGAGAAGCTTCAGAATATCCAAATCTAATGGATTAATGTGCGCACTCGGGCTTCTAGTATTATGTAAAAGATCCAGCAGTGAAGTTCCATAGTTACTTAAGTAGCAACATCTCCTGCAGGATGTCTGTTTTCTTCTTTGTTTTTTCCCCGATGAGTTAGGAATTTTCATAATTCCAATGGGCACCATCTGATTACCTCATTCAAACCCCAATTGCACTCGGTGACTATTCTCTTTCTATTGTCCTTAAAAGTACAATCTGCTGGTAATCCTGTCTAATACACATTTGCTAACTGCTATTCACAACTGAAAGCTAGAAAACAACTACTTTGTATGAAATTAGAAGCATTAAATTACCATCAGGAGGATCTTTCTTGCTGTTCAACTATAATCCTTCCTTGGAAATTTGATAAATCGCTTTCCATAATTTTTATGCACTCTAAGAGCTTTACCATAGTCTCCAATAGCGGTTTCAAGCTACAAGTCACAAACATTGCAAAACTAACTTGATCATTTGCTAGACCCCATGGGTTTATTAGGCGCATCAATTCCCCATACCATCCAAAGTGTAAACAAATCCATTTTGAGCCAATCACCCGGACTTTGGTTTACACCATACCAGGTCCACGAGGTGTGCGGAGTGCTTCACGAGCCTGACCTTCCTTGTCGAATATTTAATGGTGTTTTTTGAACTACAAGCACAAGAACATTCCAAATTGCAATCATTTCCTAAAACATAACATTTATTACAGCGGTTTTACTCTTTCTTATAAGGATAAGGAAAATTATATAGATGATATAGGAAAAACTGCTAAATCAGGGGGAACCGAAGGTTGGCACAGCAAAGTGTGCTTAGTGAGGCTTGCTCTTTCCTCTCTCTCAGTTCGGACATATACCTGAAGTGCTTGGCTGATCAAGTAGATGGAGATTCTCTCTCTCTCTCTCTCTCTCTCTCTCTCTCTCTCTCAGCTGATGAAAACTGTCCTTCAACACTCTTTAAGCATGTCAGAAAGAAGACTATTCAACTGTTACTACGTCAAATGGTGAATCGCATTCTTTTAAAGGAATTGAATAACTAAATATTTGACTGGAACCAGAGTGGAGGTATGAATTAGAAAGTAATTTTCCATTTTACTGTAGGATTCTGCAGAAATAACATACATTGCCTAGCCGAAAATGCACTTTCATCACTCCAACAGTTTGACAGAGTCACAAGAAAGTGAACCAATGTAACTACTAAAATAATCTTTCCTTCCACAGCACTCATGAACCAGGAATGTCAAAGAGGGATTCTAGGAAACTTGATTCGAAGTCCTTTATGAGATCTTTACTTAGAACAATGTCAATGTCGCACTCACAAATTTTGGCGGCCCTATCTAGCTAAACTCCTGCTCTCTTTACTGAAAGTAATAACAGGCATTTGCTCCTCAGTCTTCCAAAACAACCATCCTGATTAAACATTTTTTAATTTAGTAGTAGGCCACGTTTGCTTCTTGTCCTCAAATAGTTTTCACTTCAAGAATAAGAATTCCCTGAGTAAGACCAGTGCTATATTAATCTCGGGAGAAGCCACGCCTAAAATGTCTGGATTCCAAGGTTAGAACCATATCGTGCTTCGAGGAAAATTCTACTTGACTGAAAGGGAATTTGTACTTCAGAACTTCCAGTGATCACCTATACCCTCTCATACAAAACTCTTGACCAGCGCATCTCAGAGCTCCACCCCAGTTTTTTACTCTCAGTTCCAATGTGTAACATTGCCCTATTTGGACTCTTGGTGCTTCAGTTCAACAGTCATCTTTCCATCCTAAATGAGTCTCAGCTGGAGCTGACTCCATAGGCAAATCAACACGGCGCTAGAGAAAGAATTAGTTGCTATTCTGAAAATATGAGCCCGAAAAGTTCCTAGTGTTAGGTGAGAAATATCTAGAAAGAAAACTTTCTGATTTACTTCAACCAGCAATGAACTCACATATTCGGACTGTTTGGTGGCCAAGAGATTATAGCAACGGTCCTGGGAATTCACATGGTCTTTGTCAACACTTGTATACCTCAAGTTAAGGCTTTCAGATTAGCTTTTTGTGTTGCCCTATATTAGACATAAATAGTCGACAGTCTTATCAATGGAAACTCATACAGACTCCCGGATCGGGGTACCCGATCGACCCACACCATTCAATCACACACTAACTTTGTTTTCTTCTTTCTTCCAAATTGATGAAATGTAACACTCAATGATTGATTCAGGTGGACAAAAATGTCGAGCCATGGTCGCGCATAAATCCCTACCTAAAGATGATATCGAACACAAAAACAACCCAAGAACATAGTTAATTTCATCTCAGTGCACGTTCTTCCACTGATGCCCATGGAAATATGGTCCTCCAGGAACAGAATCATCCAAGCCAAAGTCAATCCTACTCTCAGTAATAGACCTAAAACAACCAAAACAAAGACCCCCCAACAAAAAGGATAGACACAAAAATGGAACTTTTTCTGGGCCAAGCTTACCTACCATAACAAGAAACCAAATCCTTAAGTGTCTACTAAAAAGGGCGACAAGAACACGCAAACAGCGAGGACATTACCTTGTTTAGCTTCCAGAACACCCACTTGCGTCTCGATCTCGAGCCTATCATCCTTCACGCTCCGCTGCTTCTCCAACCGCCTCCGCTTCGCCTCCATCCGCCGCAGCGTCTGCAGCTCCTTCCTCTTCCTCCATTCCTCCTCCGTCTCCGTCGGCAGAGAGCTGCTCCTCACCAGAGCCGTATAAGACGGCGTGGGCGGCGTCGTCGTTGCCGCCGAATCGTCCTCCCTGAACAGTGGGAACGGCCCGGCAATGGAGGACGATCTGGTCAGCCTCTTGGAGCTCTTGTCGACCCCGAATCGGCCTCCCAACGAGAGCCCCAGGCTCAGCTCGAGCTCCTCTGTTTCTTGGTTCGGCGTCTTGTACTCCGACGATTGGTGCGACTGTGATGCGGAACCACTACTGGATGTACTCGACGACGTAAATCTCTGAAGCAGATCTCTCGGGAACCTCTCGAGACTCAGAGAGATGTTCTCCATTGGACTGGTTCTTCGGACTTCTTTCCTGTCGCCCATGTCCCCTGTTCTCGTTACGCAAACGGACACTCGCCCCCGCTTTGCCTATGACTTGGGCGATGAACTGTGCGACAGTACTGGTCTTTCGAGGGAAAGAGCCGTTCCATTTGCAGAAGCAACTTGACTCTCCCGTCGAAGACCCGTTGTGGAAGCTGGGTGACGAATCATAAAAATCAAGACCCAGATCATTTTTAGACCAAAATGGAAAATTTTTCCGAGATTTTCTTCCCCCTTTTTATATTTTCTGGGAAAAAAAGTAATGAGCAGAGATTATCGTCCTGTTTTACCGACCATTACCGCAAAGAGAAAAGGGTAAATACGAAACGAAGAAGAAGAAGGAGAACTGAAAGATAGAAGAAAATGGTAAGGAGGAGGAAGGGGAACAGAGAAACTGATAGCAGAGGCGCAATGGAATGGGGGAACGTGTTCGAGAGAGAGAGGGGGGCAGGGGGCAGGGGTGGGGGGAGAGAAGGATATGACCAAAATGCCCTTGGTGTTTGGACAAGAAAGTACCTAGAAAGGACAAGTGTCGATCCTGAGATATTTCCTGGGCGACACGTGGTCTGACCGAGCACGGTGCGCACTGGCGATGCCCTTTTTTCTTTTTTCTTTTGAATTTCTCTTTCTTCTCGAGACAGATGTGTTTTCCCAGAGAAAAACTTTCTGGTGCAAACAATAAAAAAAAAAACGTATTATTTTCGTTAGATGAATAAATAAAAATAATTGTCTCGTCACAACAAAAAAAAAAATTCACGGATGAAATCGGACGGGATAAAAAATTCCTCTCACAGATTTCTAGATCTTTTTTATTTATTATAATCTTCTCATAATAAATCAGCTCGATACCCAAAACTTTCTTTTTCCAAATAAAAAATGGTGCCTCGTTGCTGGTCGCGAGTCTATCTATGGTCTACGGGGGGAACAAGTTGTGGGTAGGGGACACGTGTCTGGAAACGGAACAGGGCAGGCTGACTGGAACACGTGTTCCCCGAGACATAATTGAGGGTGAAACCCACGTGTCCTAAACCCTTTGGCATTTTGTGCCCAGCGAATTTCTCTCTCTCTCCGTCCCTCGCTTTTGCTTGCCCTTCTTAGCTGTCTCTGATCGTTACCCTTTCCGGTAGTCTTTCAACGGCGACCAAACAGTCTTTACATTCCCTCAATATCCCCCCGGTCTAAATTGCTTTGCACTTCTCTAAAACCTTTTGGAAGTATTGAACCAAACGTTGCCCAAATTAAAATTGCTTGGATCGAACTTTACAGGCCGATTCAATTTGATTCTCGAGGATGACGGTTCGGTTCCCAATTCCTAAAAATGGAATTGATTTTCGACTGTTCAATTCACGGACCGATTTATTTATTTGAAGGGAGTTTTTTTTTTTTTTGTCTAATTCTATTCTATCATATTTTTATTAGTCGCTGTGTGTGCTACGTATTGTGCGCAAATTATGAAATCATATTTCCTTATTCACGCGTCCTCACCCTCAGTCCCCTTGAAAAAATGGGAAATCTAAAGGGTGGCCATTAAGGTAACCTCTAGTGATTTTTTTCTTTAGGGAGTTGCGTTATTGACATATCTGCTATTTTCTCTAGCTTCTAGGTAATTGAATGGATTGCAATATATTAAATTGAAATACATACAGAGCTTTAGATGAACAAGTCTTTCTATTTTCCATTAGTTTTATAGATGGGGCATTATTTTTTTTGCATGAGTTCATGTGCGTTTTTTAATACCTAAAACAATTATTCAACCATGTTGTAACTTCACATTTTTTTTTTTTTGGTTTATTGAGTGGAGGAACTTCACTTTGGAACGACGCTCGTTCGTCTTGATCAAAAGTTCATCTCATTCAATTCTTAAATGCTTTAATCAGATACTTTCCATTTCTTGCCTCAATAAGCTATACCCAAAAACCTAACATTCCTGTTCACAATCGTTAAGGGTGCTTCTGGTTTAGTGCTTGGTAAATTTGAAGCTCAACTCACTAGTGTTCTGCTTGCTTTCTCATGACATATTCATCGATTTCACTAGACCACCTGGGAATCGGACCGGACCTATCGGTCGGCTCTAGTCTGATCTAGTTCCAGGGACCTCCATTTCGGTCCCCAATTTCGAAAACTAGGAACCAGTCCCTAATATTCAATTCCTGATTCTTGGAAGGGGTCGAACTGGATCGGAAATTGATCACTCCTATCAACAACCCCTTTTTTTGCTTGTTAGAGACAGAGCCTCTTTCACTTATAAAAAAAACAATTTGTTTTTTGTTTTTGTATTTATGTTTTCACATAACTCGCCATTTGAACATTTTTTAGGCTGAGATCAAAGATCAAACATAATTATTTTGTCCGAGGCCTCCACAACATAAATTTCACATATAAATATTTTAGCCAAACTAGACCAGACCCCGACCAAAGTTAGGCAGGCGGGGCCTCTTCGTGTAAGGATATTGTCCAAACTCGTCCATTTGTCATTCGGGTCTCTCGGGCATAGGCGTGTGGCCCTTCTATAAATCGCTCATAAACACAAAGTATTTGAACAATTCGCTCGATTAGTACCCACCTATACTTATGAACCGCAGAGCATATATCCAGTAAAGCTCGACGGATAAAGTAACGATCATAGTATCAAGAATTAGCTTGAGCGACACGAGTTTTGATCTGTCGAGCCAGTCGCTTTAACAACCTACCAACCTATCCTTAACAAATGTTATATTTTCTGTAAAAGTTAGGTTTTTTGTCGCTCAATGAAAAGACATTTGTTGGAAAATGTGGATTTGCGCAATACCATTTGTCTTATTAGCTCTCGAAGTTAGTCTGAAAAAATATTTTTGAGACTCACCAGCTATCGATCTTTGTTTTGCTTTCTTCCCCGAATTTTCAATTTGAGTCAAACTACTTCCAAAGTCACGCCAGAAAGCGGTCTCGAATGTTAATTATTTCGTTTAAGGAGCTAATTATGATTAGTCGAGCATTCAATCCCATCCCATTGTTCCAAGGATCACTTAACTTAAGGTGAAAGTTAATATAATTGTCTCAATTGGGATAATAATTTGGAAGATGGGACGAGACATAAACTCCTTTTTCCCCTTGGTGATTGATGAAATCTAATAAGATTGAATTTAGAGAATAATCTCTCAACAAAAGACTATACTTTTCTTAAAAATCTTGACCATGGTCAACCAATCAGTCCTGTTGGTGAACGATGATTTTTTTTTTTTTTTATCAAAGTTGGTGAACGATGATTAACTAGTAATAAGCGGCAAAGTTGCGCAATTCGTGTGGAGAACCAACCCTGGGAGATGGTAGGTGAAAAATGATTATAACTAAGGTTCGTCTATTTCGAGAAAAATAAATAATTTGAAAAAAAATTTCTTAAAAATGATCGTTTGTATCGCTTAAAATAATTAGTCGATGAAAAATATTTCTATTATTAACAACAATTTATGTTTAAATATATTCATGAAAGATGAAAATACTTTATTTTCATTTGTTTTTATAGGCGATACAAGCGAATTTTCAGGAAAATATTTTCTAATTATTCATTTTTCGTGAAAAAACAAAGCCTAAACAAAATGAAGTTACTAGCTATAGCTATTGTAAGTAAGCACTTCTTTCCGATTTAAAAGCTACTTGTCGCATTACAAAAGTTGCTAAAATGTAATCATCAAAATGTTGAAATTTGTTTTCCGATATTAAAAGTTACAAACAACATGAATAAGCTACTAATTTTTGTGGCTTATTCGGTGTGAATATTTATTAGTTACTTATTGGTTGACCAAAAATTAAAATGGTTACTCGTTACTTCTACTAATGAGTTCTCCAGTATGATATGGAAATGAAAAGATTATTTAGTTTTTACCGAGATTTTGAAAAATTATATACGACTCAACTATTGTTTTGTATATATTTTGATAGGTGCTAAACCCTTTTTGTTAAGTAAAATTCAAGCGAAAGCTCGACATGGAAAGTTACTCGTCCCCAAGGAGGAGCGAAAAGTTAATGTTATACATACTTTATTAGTGTGAAAAATCGCTAATCATGTTAATTATAATTATTGGTTGTAGTAATACTTACTTTCATTAAGGGTGAGCATAATTTCAGAGTAGAACATGGAACTTGAGAATCGGACCAGTGGGAACCTTTCCGCTTCCAGGTTTCAAGGTATGTAGAGTAGATTTTAAGTTTCCAATATTGGAGAACCTGTTTCTACGAGTAAGTTCCAACTTGGAACAGATTTTTTTTTATTTTTTTTTATCTATGTTTTCGCGCGATCCTGCGATATTCTATAGCATCTGATGATGAGTGTATAATATGACACCACTAGTCTGAACTTCCATGTACTGCGATATTTATGATTTACTTTGTAAACATTTCATATTTTTCATATGTTTAAATATAAGTTGTGATCATGGATTGTAGCAGCAAGTGGTAGCCATTAAAGATTATAATTCACAGTAATCGTTTAATTAAGAATACATGTGGAATCTGGATAGACCCTGAAACCTGTAATAAAATAGGTTTTATACAGTATGGCTTCCAGATTCTAAAAAATGAGGAACCTATTCTGACAAATAGGTTTCGAATTTTCTATATGGAACCTAAAACAGCTCACCTCTTAAAAGAATTTTCAAGGCGGTCTTGCAACATGCGCGCGACTCCACCTCACTTTGAACTGCCATCTACTTTGTATTCTGCAGAGGCCCCCCATTATATATGATTCTCTCGACCATGTGATATGTCTACAAGCTTCATCGTCCATGCAAAGTCTCGCATTCATCATCCATTGGAAGCCCCATAAGAATTCCTCAGCATCTATTCCATCGAATTCCTACAGTGGGAGCACGCCCACCACATGTTTGGATGACCCGGCCATGAGCACTGAGAAAGCGCCCGATCGTTGCTTGTGTAGGCAGAGAACTCTGATGTCCTTCAACAAGCTAGGTCAAATTTTTAAGCCGAGAAGTAGGTTGAAGTTGAGCTTCTTTGGTCAAGAGTTATACAAAATTGAGGACCCGGCTCCGGTGGTTGTGAGGCAGCCTAGTCCTCTCAAGATCCACCGACATTGTTGAGCCTGTCTCTCTTGGGGAGTGGCCGACTCATGTGAGGTCTCGACCCGCGTTGTTCCTAAGTCGAGTCAACTTGCCTGATCTCCCTCCTGCCCATGCCAGATCCGGCTTTGCCACAAACGGTGGTGGCACTACCTGAGACCCCTAGGTACAACAGCAATGACAATGTTTTCTGTTGCTTGCCTCGTGCGCCGAGGGCCACAGTTGAGATATTGCCGTTCAAGGCAGAGTTCACGGCAGTGATGCAAGAGATATTAAGCGCGAGGTGAGGAATCACATGGCAGAGATGTGCTCGCATGTAGTGATCATGGACATGAGGAATGCCATTGTGAAGTGAATCGGGATCGGAAAGATAGAGCGAAGAAAGTGGGGTTTTTAGTTGGCTTTGCTACTCAATTCTCTCGTACCGTTTTCATTTTAGCAAATCCTAGAAAAGAAAAGAGAGATAAGATCAAACTTCTAGTCAATATGCAACGCTTTACTAGCGAAGCGATCGACGAGGGGTCAGCGACGCTCCAAGTAATGACCATCTCCTAAGCCGTCGTCGTACTAGATCAAGGATCGGGTCTTCCTTCGCCTATGATTAGAGTTGTCCGACTAGTTTTCTTATTGATGGCTAACAAAAGTGCGCAATGTCCTTTTATGTAACCCTTAAAATAAAAATAAAAATAAAAACTAGATAGGAGAGCTTTTCCTCTGATCGGGCGTGCACAAGGCACGTTTTGCGCTCCGACATCATTTGTGACACAGCCCACTATTCGATTCAGGTTGACAAAGTTCTTGAAGGGAAAATCCAATCTTGAGATTCCGAAGGGAAAATCCACTTTCATGTTTGTAAACTTTGGTGGATGGCAATGATTGAATGACGACCACTATTCCGATTTTGAGAGAAGAATTCAAAGGGATGGGCCATGGAAATTAGAATAATTGTTGTTCTTTTGGTGATTGAGCGAGCATAATTACATCCACGTGTGCGGTGAAGTCCTTCCGGTGGGAGATGGTCTGGAAAGTGGCGAACGCAAAAAGCAATCTAACGTTCAGCTATCCGCCAATTGTGTGAAGCGCGTGCATTGCACGTGCGCATTCCATTCTTCTTTTCGATAATTTAAATGTATTAGGTGATCGAAATCAAATTGAAGATTAGATTTAGAGTGCGTTTGATAATTATCCAGAATTTCTAATTTTACTCCAAAAATTATTATGGAACAGAAATACATTTGGTAAAAAATTACTTCTTGAGTAATTTTCTACTTTTAAAGGAAAATTGTATTTGGTAAAAGAAGTGATCATTTAGAGCCAGAAGTAATTCTTCAGAAGTGATTTTTTTTTCTATTTTCACTTTTTTTACTTTTTCATTTCTCATTTTCCTTCTTCTTTTCTTCTCATGCTCCTCGGCCACCGGTCGACACCGATCACTGATCGCCGTTTAATAACTTGGCAGAAGCATAAATAGAATAAGAGCGCGTTTGGTAACACTCTAAAAATTTGTTTCTCATTCTCTTCTAGAATCACTTCTAACCAAAATCAATTTTTATCAAAAGTTGAATTCTGAAAGAGAATGAAAAACAAACGCGCTCTTAGCCTCTCGATGCGCCAATTCAACGCGACAATTGAATCTCTCTCTCTCTCTTTGCTATGTGTGTAGATGGTGTTTAAATTAGTTTTCAACAATGATTTAGATGTCAGCATACTTCCACATCGTAATTCGATTTCACTTCTAACCGCAATTTGCTATTTGAGTTAATTGCATAAACTTGTGATTGATTGCCACGAAGGGATTTCGGTGTTTCAAAAGGATTTGCTAGTGAAGTTTTTAGGGAAAAGTTACAAAAAAAAAATCACAAATCTATTGCACTTGTTCCAATTCAATCCTAAACTATTTAATTGTGCCAATTCAGTCATAAACATTTTGACAATTTGCTAATATAATCCTTCCAGCCAATTTTGACCAAACAATGCTAACATGGCCGGTCTGAAGCGTCAACTGTCCTATGCAGTATGGTTGGCCCTGACATGGATAATTTTTAAAAAAATTTCTGATTTTTCTGATTTTTTCATTTTCTTTTTCTTTTTCTTTTCACTTTCAACAATTGCTAATCTCAAGCAATGGCCGATAACCGGTTATAGGCGATGGCCGACAAGGGTCGACCTTACCAGCCACAAGCAAGGCTGGTGAGGGCTCGCAGGTCCTCATCTAGTTACATGCGAGAGCCACAATAATGAAAAATAAGTAAATAAATAAATAATATGAAAAAAAATCTAAGAAATTGTAAAAATTGTCTACATTAGTATCGATGACTCAACGTAGAATGACAGACATCCACATCTTGGCCATTTAGGACTAAATTGATCAAATTGAAAGGTTTAAGATCAAATTAACGTATGTACAATAATTTTATTATTCTAAGTTTTTTGTGAAGCAAGAAAGGGTTAACACAAATAAAGGGAAAGTGGAGCTGAGATGATGTTTCGTTTCCCAATCTACGAAACAATTAAAAGGGTGGGGACACGTGAGACTTGCTTGTTGATTTCTCCTGCAGTCATGAGATGCCACGATCATTATTACTTTATGACTAATAGAATGACCCTTGTTGCTTACCACGCGTTTCAAAATCATATAACATTTATTCGATAAGGAAGTATTTCATGCGACGGTTGTATCGTCGATGCAATGTAACAAGTCAATTGTTACTATTGACAAAATGATTGTGTGC
Organism: Metrosideros polymorpha var. glaberrima; assembly: GCA_001662345.2. Taxonomy (NCBI): domain Eukaryota; kingdom Viridiplantae; phylum Streptophyta; class Magnoliopsida; order Myrtales; family Myrtaceae; genus Metrosideros; species Metrosideros polymorpha. Next base: position 19,091,350 of record BCNH02000002.1, on the reverse strand, counting down.
GTGCGTCACGATGAACAGGGGATTTTTTTTAAGTTATATATATTATGTCATACTTATGTAGATAAATAATATTTTATTATTAAATAGCACGAAATAAAAACAGTTGTTGATCTATCAAACTTGGTGTTCTATAAAACACTGCAATTAGAACCCGTTTACGTCACATGCAAATTTTACTCATTTGTAATACGGTTAACGTAAATTCATGATAACCATGCTTTTATACTTTACGGTAATGACACCGATATATATATATATAACAATTTATTATCAGATAGCACAAAATAATAACAAAAGTTGATTTATCAAAATTGGTGTTTTATAAAACACTACAATTAGAACACGTAAACTTCATACGCAAATTTTACTCATTTGTAATATGGTTAACGTAAACTCGTGATAACCATGCTTTTATACTTTACGGTAATCACACCGATATTTTTTTTCACGTGCTTTATAGAAAAATTATAACATATACCCTTCCATATTGGGTACCTTTAATATATGTCATGTATATTACTAACAAAACTTTCTTGTACGTAACAGGGATAACAGATATGATGCGAGCAAGGAAACAATTGTTAACAATTGTTAACAATTGTAGGAGTTGGTTACCAAGACGGTATAAATCATGAAATTTGAGGCTAGTATAAAAAAATCTAACTATACTTTCTCCCTTTTTCATGTTTTGGCTTGTAATTTAACGAGGGCTATGTTTTCCCCTTCAATCAAATATTAGATCGATGGATCACTAACATTATCATTATTCATACGCAAATATAATTAAATATAAAGTGGGTGATTTAGTGTTTGTAACCCAACCTCCAATCGTAAAAAACCAATTAGAGAAAGTTTCCGACATAAAGTTTCCAAGAGAACTTTCATACTCATCGACTTATCCCTATCAAGGACAACATTTTCTTTGCTTCAATGGTTTCTCCTTCTTCTTTTCTTTTTGTCGAAAGAAAGATATCTTTCAAAATTCTAAATAATATTCGAGAGGTACATAGAAGACTTGAAAGCCTAGCAAATCTCTAATTAACTGTAGAGCAAAGCAAAATTTTAAAAGCAAATAACAAACACACAATTTGCAACCGATAATATACTCTCATCCCTCAACAACGGATCTGTCACGGTAAACGTTTGATAACCGATCACTAGATTCAATGATAGCACATGACTAGATCTCCCACTCCAGTAACAACGACTTGTGGTACGCTTCTAGGTTTGATGTCTTTATCATCATCATCATGCAGAGACACCAACATCAATATGTTAAAAAAACACATATCAAATACCTATAAGGGACTCTCAGATAGTCCGGGAGAGTAAAACTCACAAAACTTAACCCAAATCTAAATCGGAAAAGAAGAACGGCCTAATCTCGAAAAGGTTGTAGAGTCACATCACGAATATTCTTCTCGATAGTTGTCGACTTGATAAATTGTCGAACTGGTCTCCACGTTCACTCAAGATCTGCTGTAAAAATTTATTTACAAACATAAATTCTCTAAACAAATCGGGAGAAAAAAGAAAGACAGAGACCTACAAAGGAGGAAAGAGGGAGATAGAGAGGGAGAGGGGCAAGGGAGAGAAAAGGCTCTGCAAAAGGCTTAGGCGACGATGAGGAAAAGAGAGAGGAAACCCTAGCTTGTGGTTTAAATTCTTATGGTTTCTCCATTCAAAGGAGAGAAAAGTAGCTTTCCCAACCTCGATCTTGATTCGTCTCTTCTTCTTCTTCGGTCAATAAAATTATTTCCTCGTCTATTTTTTTAGCCCGCTTTTCTTTTTATAATTTAATTTCGCACCAACTAGGAATCGCCTCCAACCAAGACAAATCAACAAGATAGACTTGTTTTATAACCGCCCATATTTTAAGGGAATTTTTATGAACATACCAACTTTGAGGCGTGACCGAAGTGGGGTTCCATGAAATCGTGGATTCTTAAAGATATGATCTGGCTTTAATTAAACATAGCCGGTCAAAATAATTAAAAGAGAGCGAAGGGGGGAGGATTGTGTGCAAGACACGTCATCGGCGACGATGTGAGGGACGAGAGCGAAAGATTCTCGACCACTTGGGGATGCCACGTTTCGCGACATCGTTCGGTTAGAGCGAGATGGAAAAGCGACAAGTGATCATACGCCGGTCACGGTGGCTGGCACGATCATCGTTGTCGAGCTGACGCGCGCTGTTTTTTTTCCCAACTCCATAGATTATATCATACGTGAGAACTCGCGCGACTTACGTGTAGGTTCCTCTATGGGTTTGACTTTGACCTCTATTCTTTGATCTTCCTTCCCTTTCCTTTCCTTGGGGGCAAATGACTTGACCCCTTTTTTTCTCTTGGGGGGGAGAAAGCGATGGTGCGTCTTTTGATTCGTTTGTGCTGGGGAGAACCAATTTGGGATGGACAAATTGCCTTTTCTACCCGGAAAGAAAAAGATTCGACCGTCCCTAACGAGATCAAAGTTAGAACTCGGGGTTAGGATATTCGACTTGGAGGTTGGGATGGTTGGCAAGATTGTTGTCAATCTCCTCTTTCTGGCATGAGCACCCAAGACATTCCTAGGAGGTTTCCTATTGGGAACTATGCTCTTTTTCTTTACATAGGAAAGAAAGCAACCGATAACTAAATACAGCCTTTGTTTTGTTATTTTGAATCGAGGGCCGTTAACCAACTCGTCGATCTTGCATAATGAAGACGGGATAAGAATAGCAAGAGCGCCATAATTTTTATACGGCGCTCATTCGAGTGCCATAACTTTTTTTTTTTACACACTTAAGTGCCGCAAATTTAAAAAATCGATCGCTTAAGTGTCATCGACGATTTGTCTCGCCGGAAATCCGACGTAGACAATTTTATTATTGTTTAATTTTAATTTTTGCTTTTTCTTTTCCGTGCCGGCGAGGATCACTGGCCTCGTCCAAATCTGGCGAGGCGCCCTTGCCTAGATCTAGCAAGGGCCTTCGCGCCTTTGCCCGCAGTTGACGAGGTCGCAATTGCCCTAGGCTAGGCCTTTGCGGCCCCGTAGGCAATGGCCGCCTCGCCCACGGCCGACGAGGCCACAAAGGCCCTTGGCCACGGCCAATGATGACCTCGCCCAACGACCTTGCTGGCCGAGGGCAAGGCCTTTGCGACCAGCGAGGGTCACCAGCATGGAAAAAAGGAAATAAAAAAAGTAAAAGAAAAGTAAATAAATAAATAAATCCATGTGGAATGAGAAATTAAATAAAAAAAATCCATGTAGGATGATTTGCCGGAAATGACACTTAAATTATCAATTTTACTTCGATATGGCACTTAAGTGAGCGCCGCACAAAAGCTATCACACTTTTGTTGTTATTATCCCCAATGAAGGTTGTGCATTCAAAATCGTTCAGGATCATTGAACGACATGATTCGAAAATCACGAAAAGTCACTGGTAGAGATAAAACGTCGATGCACATATTTCGCCCGCCATTCTCGCACTCCAATCATGTGTGATGTGCACATCATCGACAAAAGAAATTCCCTAGGGGTTTGCTCATGTGGGCTTTCCGATGCTTAAACAAGTTGACATCACATTCACAGTGATAAGAACAAAGGAGAGCATAGCTCAATTACGCCTCGTACTTGTATATCGAAAGGCATATCATAGGTTTGTTAATGGGTCTCCCAATGGGCTTGTCATTATGGGCCTACTTACTTAGGCATTCGGTCGTGTCAAGTAAAACCGCACTTCTAAGCCAAAGCGAATAGGGCTCCGCTTAGATGAGCATTCAGGAGTATTTCCAAGGGGCTTTGGGTGTCCAAAGCCCCTTGGCCCAAAAAAATGGTGTTTGGGAGACTTGCATTTCGGAAATGCAAGTCTCACAAATGTTGAAAGCCCAAGGCAGGCTGCCTTGGGCTTTTCAGCATTTTCGAAATGTTAGGGAGGTAAGTAGTTTTTTTTTTCTTTCTTTTTTGCCCTCACAATTTCATCCAAATTTCAACTTCGTCCTTTTGCTTAAATGAGAAACCCTATTGCTGTCATAGAGGAGCCGACGTCGCCGGCGACAGTCATGCGACCTCGACGACCTAGGTGACGCCGCCTAGGTTCGAGCGACCTAGGCGATTGCCCCAAGGGCCGCACGAGGGTCGTCTGCGTCACGCGACCCCAGGCGACCGTCGCCTACATTGTGCGACCCCAGGTGACCGTCGCTTGGGTTCGCGACCAAGGCGACGGTCGCCTGGGGTCGCGCGGCCTTAGGCGACCTCGCTTGAGGCTGCGAGGCTGGCGGCGGCTCACCAGCCGCTCGTCGAAGAGGTCGCCGGCTGCTCGCCGATGCAGATTTTGACTTTAAAAAAAACTTCCCAAAATGGTTTTATAAAGTGTAATTTTCCCAAATATCATTTGCATTTCAAAAAATTAAAGTAGTATTCAAAGTGTGATTTTACCAAACACAATTTGCATTTCGGAAAACCCCTTTAACTTAAAGGTATTTGCATTTTCCCAAATGACTTTCCCCAAAAGGCTTCCCAAACGCACCCTAGGTCGGTCTTGGAAGCCGACATTAGCATTGGGTCTCCAATTCCTACGCATGCAATATGCTTCGGAGAATTTCACGATTTATGACTCTAACTCGTATCATGGCTTTGTACGAAGCCATGAATCGTGCCCCGAACGGCTAAAAAGCAAATGACAAAGTAGACCAAATGCTTGTCCAATTGTCACACCCAATTTAATCGCACAATACCGGGGTAGAACGTTAAATTAAGCTTGTTAGATCCCTCCGAATGCATCTAGACACACACGTCCACGATCCCAATTTTAAAACAACATGTTTTGAGGCGAGTAAAAGAACTCTCGATTTCATCCACAAGTTAACAAGACATGTTAATAGCATAGATTCATCATGGAAGCTTTCACTTCACTTTCAATAGCATATGGCAACATGGTAATTTTTATGGTAATTTTTTCTTCTCAATCGTCATGTCTGGACAAGTTTGACCCGAGACAGCCCCGGGTGGAGTCTATGGCCCGGCCCGGCCCGATTGCAAGGCCCAAGTGCCAGAAACGATCAAAGGCCTGTCAACTGTCGAGCGTTGTCGAAATGCACCGTACGAGTCTGTTTGAACTCTTGAAAAGTTTAAAAAGGAATTTCTTTTTTTCTATTCCGACCAAAAATGAATTTTAAAAAACTGTAAGAAACATAACCATATGTAAATCTGAATGTCAAATATTACAATTTTTAAAGGTTCAGGCATTTTGTCTCCTAAAAAAGGGAAATTACAAAAATATAGTTCATGCTTCGTCCAATGACCCAAAACCTATCTCTATTTCTTAAAATACCAATTTGCTACCTCTAGACAAAATTCAAGTGGCCCTACTAGTGAAAGGATTTTAGGGGGTAAGGACGCTAGTATCATAGGTGCAGGGTTCGACTCTCGCGCCTTACAAAAAACAAATTAAAAGTAAAAAAAATAGAGAGTTAGAGATATGAGTGATAAATAAATAAATAAAAAGTTGTGCCTTTTTGCAAATCCCCACACCATCAAACTCTCCCACATATCCCAACCTCCATCACCCACGGGCCTCCATCTTCCGCTCCACCAAGACGTTTGCCACAGCCGACTCCCCTCCCCTCGTTGTGAGACTCTAGATCTGGGCAGTGGCCACGAGCTCCAAGCCCTAGCATCCACGGCTGTGAGTTTAAATCTAGTGTAATATGTTTAGAGTTAAGCGGTTCCAAGTTTCATACATATTTTACCTGGAACCTACCTGTTATAACATATTCCTCATTTTTTAAAACCTAAAACTTATCATGTATATCTTAGAACCTGGAATCTATCTTATCAAAGGTTTTACCTATATTTTTAATTGAATGATTGCATTGAATCATCATCTTTAATGACTATTAGTTACTGTTACAATCATTGATTATAACTTATATTTAAACATATTAAGCATATGAAACAATAATAAAGTAAAAGTCTTAGTTATAAATATTGTCGAAAATTGAAGCTTAGACTATTCATCATCAGACGTAATAGAATATTACAGGATCGCGCGAAGACATAGATAAAGAAAACACCTACTTAGAACCTGGAACCATGTTCCTCAATTTTTGAAACTTAAAACCTATTATGCGTACCTTGAAATTTGCAATTAATGGGTTCTCATTAGCATAGTTTTCAGGTTTCAGATTCTTACCTTAAAACCATACTCACCCTTAAATATGATTGTAAGTAGGCGAGCAATCTCTAATGAAGCGAAGTGCATGACTAATGACAGTTTTGAAAAACAAAGATAGGTTGTTTTCGAAAATTGAGACACGTCTTTTGAATAATTCCCCTTACAAAAAAATAAAGAAAAATGCGTAAATGATAAGGTTTAGAAAAGAAAAATTAAAAATAGAAAGGTAAGTTTTTACTCTTCACCGAGACTTTTACATTCCATTCATTCACCCAAGGCGGGAACAGGGTTCCGCCATAACAAGCGTTTCATTCAATGTTCGTCGTGTTGCCTTTTTCCAATTAATAATAAAATGAAGAAAAAGAAGAAGAAAAGGAAGCAAAATGCCAAAACGGGGGGGGAAGAAACTAATAATATTTTATTAATTTCTGAAAAGAAAAAGCGAATTATATCAGTGGAGTCGGTGTTACTGTCCACTCTCCAGTCATCGTCTCCCTTATTACTCCCTCGCTCGCTCGCTCGCTCTCCAGCTCCGCCGCTCTCAGATCTCTCTCCCGATCGATCCGATCCGCGGTCCAGCCCCCAAGGTAACCCCTAGATCTCGCCCCTCCCCCTTCTATGTTTTGATCTCGCGTCCCGTCCTCGCGTCCTTCGCGCCGCCGGCGGCGTTGCGTCGCAGTCGCGTTCGTCTCGTGAAACGCCACGTCTCTCGTTCGTCGGATCTGCCGGTTGCGTCGCCGTTGCTCTCTGTTTTTTTTTGCCTTTTCCCTCTTTTTGCGCTTTGCTGAGCTGTGGAGAGCGCTTTTGAATCGAGGCTTCTCTGCTGCTCGAGAGGGTGGCTTTCGGAATGTACGTCGCCGTGTTCTGGAAGATCCTGTGATGGCTTAGCGCGCTCGGTTTTGGTGGCGGATCATTTCGCCTTTTGAGGTTCTATAAGGCTTGTGATTCGCGATTATGTTTGCCGTCGCGTTTACTGTCGGCGTGTGATGTTCGAAGCGTACATGATTAGCCATTGTCCACATTAGGCGGCACTGGCATACAGATGTCTCTTGTAGACCTATAAATGGCCTTTGATAGATTAGAAAAGTTGTGGATCTAGAATTATTATAGTCCCCGCTTTGCCTGGATGCGAGTACTGAGTTCGTCCCTTAAATCTCTGATTTTATGTAGTGGAAATTCACGGAAGAAGACGAAGTAAATTGTAGTGAAGATGGTGAAGTAGAAATGTATAGTTCCTTTCGGTACATTTCTACGGATTGATCAACCCTCTATATCTTGGGACAGGGTTTGTACATGTGTTTGAAACTTGAATTCCTGAAAGGAACTCTTTTCCTTTTCCTTTTATTATCTGGTGGAAAATTTGTTCTTATTTTTGCTATTCGTTCTTTGTTCTTTGTAAGACTCTCTCTCTCTCTCTCTCTCTCTCTCTGTAGGTTAAGGGTGGGTTTGGTTCAGCTTTGGGAATGCTGAAAGTTCAATGCTGGACAGTATTGGGCTTTCAGCATTCCCAATGCCAGAATTTGGGCAAAAGTTGCTTACCAAACACCCCGCATTTCCTCAGGAGCTTTGGAGGCTGAAAGCTCTTTGGGAATGCTAAACCAAACCCGCCCTAAGTGGGCTACAGCTGTTGCTCTGTTTTATTGATCATGGAAAAACTTGCGATTGATTGAAAACTTCTGCTATAGATGTGTTCTCCAGTTTACTCGTTAAACTTGATGATTATTTTCCAAGCTGCACGTCAACTTTTGCACGGAGTTCTATTTGGATTTAAATTGAGCAGACTGTATTTGTCCTTATTGTTTTTCAGTTTTTCTTTTAGTCAAAAGTGACTGAGTTATCTGCATCTAAAGTAAGCATCTTCTCCATTCATCTCTCAATTATACTGCCATCGAAGTTCTCTCCACGATAAGCATGATCGGAGTATTGAACATTTCTTTAAGTAGAGGAATGTAGTTAGTTCTGACTTTAAAATTGATCTTTGCTCTAAAAGTTGCAGCTTGAGTCTCTCGATTGAAGGAATTTATCATTAGCTTTGCTTCCAGATTCTGTAACCTGTTTTCTGCACATAGATGTGTTGCTTGAGCAAGGTGCTTAAATGAGGGAATGGAAACTTTTGCTTTTTGTCAGATGAGGGCCTTGGATTATTACAATGTTCTTGATCTTATCTATTGTAGTCACCTGTTGTCACATACGTAGTCCGTCTTCTCTCATCACCCTTCTCCACGGATAGTTTAGCAATTATATATAACGGCGAAAACTAATGTAGGACCAGGATTTCTGTGCATGTTAGTAAGATATAGTGAGTATTCCAGGTGTTTGTACCTTTTTGCCCTTCTTCTTTAGCTTTTAAGATTTAAATTTTATTTGATGTGAGCAAAGCACATCTTGAACAATTGAAATAGCATTTAAGCTCATGTGGAATCTGTAACAAGAAGCGGTGGGAGACATCCTAAAAGAGTTTCTTTCTTTTGAAAGAACTTTTGTAGTTTCTTGTTTTAAATTCCATGGTAACTTAACTCACGATTTGACTGAGTTTAATTCCTGAAGTCAGTAGGCAGAGGAAAGCACCCTTAGTTGAAACATAATTTGTCTAATAACAGGAGAGCGCCGTCACATCATCTTATGTTGGTAATTGTCAGAAGTTCTCTTTATGGCAGTGATACTTGCCACTTCATTTGAGTCACTTTGGAGGGAAGGATTTAACTTTGTGCAAATACAAGGATGAATTGACAGTTTCTGAATGGAAAAACAGATGAAAATTTGGATTACTTGTTTAATGACACTTTGAAACCACTCTCTAGTGTTTGTGTTGGTTCACTGTTTTATGTTGGCATGTTTCTTTGATTGCATTCCATTCCATCCCATGTTCAGCTCTAGAGATATCTGTAGGTATGGTCAATTGATCTTTTCCACAATTCCTCTTGATCTTCCGCTGCCTTTCCTCTTTTTGCTTGTCCTTGTCTCCAGAGCTTCAGGAAAGCAGGCGCAATGGGTCGTGGAGTTAGCAGTGGTGGAGGACAGAGTTCTTTGGGCTACCTTTTTGGTAGTAGTGGAGAGGCTCCAAAAGCAGCTGCAAGCAGTCCCCAGACTGCTCCGACTGAGGTGGACAATCCACCTCCCTCAAAACCTGTGGCTGTTTCTCCTCCAGTAGATGTTACCAAGCAGATTCCTGCTGGAATCCATAGTACTTCCTCAAACAATTACATGAGAGCTGATGGTCAGAACACTGGCAACTTCCTCACGGTATATTTCTAGCCATGACAGCTTTGTCATTCAGCATTTAACAGGATAACTGTTTTAGCAATATTAGTGAGTATTTTCCAATCAAAGTGTTATACCTGGAGAGATGATTGGTAGGATTACTACCATGTAATTCAGATAATTCACAGAAGGTTTTGTCAGTATGATATTTAAACTGCCATATTAATATAACTCACGTTCTGCTTGTTGTTTGAGGGAAGTTATATTGTTTAATTAATTGTAATATCATTATCACTTGATATTCATCTCATTTGTAGAGTGGAGTCGTTTTGCTCCTTTTGCTAGTGAACTGTAGGACAGTGTCATTGGAGGGTGCAACTGTTTTTGCTAACAAGAATCAAGAACAGTACCTTTGATTCTTTTACTGCCTGTGGAATCTATTTGATTGCATGTGAAACGTGTCTCCTCTGTTTTGCATTTTGTATATTTGTCTGCTGTCGTCCACATGATGTTAATACTTAATGTCAACTTGTTCATTCTTTAGCATGGTCAAGTCAAAATTCTTCAGTTAGTTTTATGCAAAAATTAAGGGTGCATTCTTAAGGTACAAGGAGAGAAAATTCTTTGCCATAAGGAATACAAGGATGTGATTGAGATTGTGCCTACTTTTTGATCAATTCTGAGTTGTGTTAGGAGAATAACTGACAAAGTTTTAGACTTGTTTTTATCCAATCAAAATCCGTTTTGGAGTTTTCTAGTTCTGTTTCTTAGGCCATGTAATCCGAGAAGGGGCCAATCATTCCTCTTTTGGCACAGGTGTTGCAAGCTTAAAACTTTAATTGTTCTTCAACTCTCTTTTGCCATAATTAAATTGTATTGGGATAACTTTTGAACTCAGTGAGGTCCACGTGTTTGAAACTCTTTCTCGTCGGTACAGGTTTGAGCTGGTACTGGATGACATTGTCGTTAGATAGCATAGTCTGGTAGTAGATCTGTATGTTCATTTTTTGAAAGTGAACAATTTTGTAGAGCAGCAATCAGGGGATCATAAATTATGTTGAGAAGTTCAAAGTTTGACCTCAATGTCCTCTAATTTCTTAGATAATGTAACTGAAATGATCATTTTCGAAAGACATTCAATCACACAAATGTGTTCATATGGATGGTGCTTTCTCTCCCTTCAATTAACTAGACCCCTTCCTCACATGCACGGCCCATTTTAAAAATGATTTGCTGTTAGAGGAACTTATTATTACACTTAGTGTCCTAAGAAGCAATGTAGGACATCATTGATGGTTGTCTAGAGATGGAAATCATGCCGTTGAATGCTTTAGGATCCATGCATCCGGTGGAGGAAGGTAAGCCCTTGACATTGTGTGGACCTTGGTTTCTCATTTATGGTTAGAGAGTAAAATATATCATATTGTCATTTATTCTAGAACATTGTTTCATAAGATAGAGCTGTATTGCCATGTGTATTCTTAGCGAGATACACCTGCTCAATGTTGTGGTCCTTTGACCACCCCCAAGGAAATTACTGCCCATTTCTTACAAGCCCCCAAGGTACTCGTCTCCCGAGGATTTTTTTCTTGTTGCCAAGGTGTGTTATTCTGGGCCTTCAGGCTAAAGCTCTGGATTGTCCTGACGCCTTGTAAGATAGGGGCAAATCCTTGCCTGGACACGGATCCACAAAGACCATGTTCATCATGGCAAGTGATCCTTTGTGCCTCATGTGTGGGTTTCAATCCCCAATGATCAAATGTTGTGATTGCCTTGGGTCCATGAACCAGGGTCCACGTAGAAGTTTCTTGATAGGGCATGTCATGCTGATGCTTCAAGCTTCAAGCAGCGTGCAAGAATGTCAGATTCTCCTGTACTTTTAGCATTTTTCTTTCTCTTTTTGGTCATACCTGCTGTCAATGGCCTTGTTTAATAGTCTCGTGAGATCATAGAGCATTTCCACAGTACTGTTGTCAAGAAACCTCGTGGCTTGCTGGACTCTGTCAATTGGGTATCGGAATAGTCCGGAATGTCATGGCATCGACATGTTAGCTTGTTCTGTGAAGTATATCGTGTTGGGTATGAAACATTAGCCTGAAGGTTGTCTTATATTTTCTGGAATTTTAATGAGCTTGGAAGAAAGGTTATGGACAAACAATTCTGCTTTGCCTTCTAAGGCTAAATTGTAGTCGAATGGCTGCTCATCTGACTTTTGTTCAGCATGGATTTATCCAGTGCATTGATGACCCGAGTTATACGTGCAGGATCGGCCCTCGACCAAGGTCCACTCTGCACCTGGGGGCGGATCATCTCTGGATTACCTTTTCGGCGGCGCAGGTAAGTGAGTGCAGACAGGCCTTTGCCCATGTCTCCTGAATTGAAGGTTACCGCTGAAAAGATCCAAGTGGAGCCCATGACTTCGGACAACCGAGTGCTTTTATTGTTTTGTAATCCGAATACTGAAACTTTACTGCATCAAGTTGTGTAATATGTTTGATGTGGTGCTGGTTTTTCTGGACTCCAATTTGAAGCACAATATCAGCTTCCGCAGCAGATGCGTAAATGTCTGCTGCGAATCTTGATATCAGCAGAACTTGTTTTCTTCAATCCATTGATTTTTGCATTTTGCGACTTTGCCCCGTTTCTCCTGTTATCACTGCACATTACTATGGGGAGGTTGCTGCTTAAACCAATCTACTAGGATTTGATGGCCGATAGTGGAAAGTTAGTATTATTTGTCAAAGATACATAAAAAAAAAACTAATGACCTTTCCTTGTGATCTTTCAAATCAAAATTTGTAAGTGAAATAATTGTTCTCAATTATAAGATATATTGGGAAATTTATATATGATTTGTCATTTAATTATTAGATGTTTTTATGCAAAAGGTAGCACGATGAAATATTTCAATTTCCTTTTTTTGCTTCTAAGGTTAGGGTTGTGCATGGTCCGGGTCGGTCCGGGCCCCGTATGGAACCGAGGACCGGACTGGTAGTCTCAATTCCCAAATTTTCGGGACCGAAGACCGGACCAGGACCGTTGGTCCTGGTCCGGTCTGGTCCGGTCCCAATAGGACTGGCAAACAAACTAAAAAAGTCGTTGTAGTTCGCGATTTCACTTGTCGAGAATCTTGGAGAGCTTGACCTCGATCTTGCGGAGGTGCGGTGGGTTCCGATGACTTTTTTGTAGGCGATGGAAAGAAGGTGTGGTGGGTGCCGATGACATTATAAATAAGTGTTTGCTAAAAGAAAAGTCATTGTATTTTTCTAAAAAGTTTGAACACTAAATACACAGTATTGTTTAATCATAGTTTTTGTTCTCTCAGTTTGACTATCTCGGACGAGAAGAATAAGGCTTATTAAAAGATGAATTCATCTGTTGCCTTTTGAATTTTAATATTAGTTGATTTCCTTTGGTTGGAAACTAAAAAAACTTTTACAAATTGTATACATCCTATAACTCGTATGTTTTTACCTCAACAATAATATCGATCATTGCTAATGTGAGAGTCTCTCTCAATTTAAATGAGTTCAAGGCAGAACATTGTCAGACTATCAAAGAGAGTAAAAAAGGCTATGGATGTAATTTTATGTAATCCGATTTTTCAATTATTTCAAATGAGTTCATGAATTTTGACAAACATAATTAAATTACCATATTCATTTTCAAGAAATGTTTGTGTTAACACATAAATTTTGGTTCTAAATTAGTTATTTATCTTCTAAGAAAATTTGAGGAGAATGTGTATATATATATATAATTTTTTTTTATCGGTTCGGGCGGTCCGATCCGGTCCTGTGCCTCATAGAACTGAGGACCGGACCACCCAGCCACCGGTCCCGTTTATTGGGACCGAGGACCGAACAGGTACCCTCAAGGATCGGACCAACCCGACCGGTCCGGTCCGATCTTGGTCCGGTCCGGGCGGTCCCGGTCCAGTTTGCTCACCTCTATCTAAGGTGGATGCTTCTCACAGGGTGGGAAGAATTTGTTACGGACCAATTTTATGGAAAAATAATCTGAAGCTGAATGAAATATGTAGGCTCTATATTTGTTTCGTGGAAAACATTTTTCGGCAGTTGGATTGTTTGGGAAAATAAGTCAACGAAAAATGTTTTTTTAGTCAAAGGAAAAGGTTTTTCAATTAAAGTCTAAATTCAAGAAAATGATTTTCTCTTTAAGAAATTGGAAATCATTTTTAAAATATCACTAGGTATTGGTGCCTAGACCAAAAATCCTATGCTTAGGCACGAGAAGCCCTTGACATCAATGCCGAGTCTCCAGCGCTCGAACTTGGACCCCGAACATTGGTGCCCATGTAGATGCCAGGCCTGGTAATATTGAAGCCCAGCCAGGGTTCTCGACGCTTGTTTCGAGTCCATCGAGGCCAAATAAAATAAAAATCATTATTTTTTTTTGTTTTTTGTTTTTTTTCCTTCTTCCTCCGTTCATCGCCAACCGACAAGGCTCAAGCTCATTAAATCCTCGAGAGCTCGAGTCTCGCTAGTTGCCAGATTTGATGAGCTCAAGCCTCGCCAGTTGAGGTTGAGCCTTCTCGAGGCTGGCGAGGCTCAAGCTCATTGGAGGTCAACGAGGTTGGCCCTCACTTGTGGCTTATGGCCAGCCATCATCGAGGCTCGGCAATCGGCAAAGGAAGAAGGAAAAAGAAAGAGAGAAAATAAAAAATAAAAAAATAAAAATCATCAAAAAATTTGATTTTTTAAAAATTAAATTATAAAAATTGTTCATGTCAATGCGGTTGTGCCATGTAGGATGGTCAGCGTCCATGACAATAATTTCTGACCAAATGAAATTTTTCTTACCAAACGACAGACAATATTTTCCAACTCATGTTCATGTCTCAGCCAAACATCAGAAAATGTTGTCATTTTCCTACAAATTGACTTCCTTGAAAGCATTTTTCAAAAATGTCACATTTTTCGGGAAATAAACGGAGCCTACAATTTTATCTTTACTCGTATTTTGCATTCATGAAATGAGAGAAAAAAAAAAAAAGGATAGCCTTTTCAATAGATTAAACGGACAGTTGATGGTAATTGAATCTTAGTTTAGTAAAAAAATCTTCTTTTGCGATGAATATGTCTTATATATAGTAAAATGATTGGCTACGTTATAACAATGTCTCATAATTAATACATCTCACATGTGAAAAAACTACATTTCCACAAATTACATAAGTCATGACACAATCTTATATAGACTTTTGCTGATCATGTATATCGATGTAAAGACTCGGTTGACGCAACTCACCCCCTCCTCACCATTTTCATTCGTAAAATTAGAATTATTATATTTTCTAGCGGAATATCGAATAAAATCGTTTTAATGTATCTTAAGTATGGTAAATTACATATAATTTGGGCAGAAAAAGTTTCTCTTCTCCAAAAATACTGGCAAACAAAACTAAAAAGCCTTATCAAGAATTATAAAAGTATTTATAATGTTTATAATTCTTGTAATTACTTTGTTCTGGGGTTAAAATCATCATTTTTAGATTTAATGAGTTTGTGCACACTCTATTATGTCAAAAAATCTTATTTTATGTGGTACTTATATCTCTCAAAATGGTCGAAAAAAATGAATATCTCTCAAAATGGTGGAAACCTTCTAGTTTTAGTAACGATAAATGCGTATAAGACGTTGTAAATAGTCATTCCCTTCTTCCCCATCTCTTGAGCGAGTCACCTCCTCCGCTCTACCGACTGCCGCAGACAATCGCGCCGGCCTTCTCCTTCTACGTTGTCGCCGACGAGAACGATTGCAAGTAATCCCCCCTCTCTCTCTCCCGCTCTCGTTTGTCCTCTCTCTCTTAGGAAGCATGGCTGATGTTTGGTTCTGTTCAGATTCAGATCGTTTTGTTTGTCCGCGAATTTCGGGAGTACCTTATTTTGCTGGAATTTCAATTATTGATTTTTATGTTTTTTTTTTTATTTGAAGGTTCAACGTGCTTTTGTAAGGTCGGCATGATTTGTTCGAGAAGATAGTATCATGATTGTTCGAGAGGAGAGAATAAGGCTGCAATGCGTGCTTTTGCGGTGTTCGTCTTGTAGAGCGAAGCTCTTCAATTTCATTAGCCATCTATCGATTTTCCGTACGTTTATCATGCGGATACATACATTTGCGTCTGCTGATTGGATGACAATTCTTGGCTGAGTGGATGTGAAGTTCCATCTGTAGACCCTCCAAGGGTGGGAGAACAGTCTCCGCGTGCGCGTTATCGTTTTGTCTTTAAGCTCCATTAATGTCGCCTCATGTTCTTGTAGAGGCGTATGGCCTCGTCTGGCTTAAATTCTTCATGGGCAAGTTGCAGGAAACCGAGGGGTTGTTTGAAGATGTTAAAGCTTGACGCTTCTGTATTTTAGTCGGTAGACATCTGAAAGTTGAAATTTTGTGGATTATAGGGTAAGTAGAAAGGAGATGGCAATCACTTCCCTGGAGTTGAAATTTGTATGTGTCGATGAGCAACTGTAGCTTCAAGTAGATTTCCATTGGATGGTAGGACATCTCAGCAGATATTAAGGATGCATTTGATAACCATTTATAATTTATAATTCTGCTTCATAATTACTTCTGAAATAAAAATGCATTTAGTAAAGAATTACTTATTGAGTAATTTTCTACTTCTGAAAGAGAATTGTGTTTGGTAAAAAAAGTGATTCTTTAGAGTTAAAAGTGATTCTCCAAAAGTGATTCTTTCCTATTTTCACTTCTTTCACTTTTCATTTTCCTTTTCCTTTTTTTCTTATGCTCGTTGGCCACCGGCTGCCGCTATCGGTCATTGATCACCCGCTGGCTGCCCATCGCCTGTCACCACCGGTTGCTGGCTCCTCGCCACCTACCGCTGTTACTCCGATTGCCGTTTAGTAACTTATAGAAGCAGAAGTAGAATGAGGACGCGTTTGATAACACTTCTAAAATTTATTTTTCATTCTATTTCAGAATCAATTCTAGCCAAAAGTTGAATCCTGAAAGAGAATGGTTAACAAACGCATCCTAACCTGTAGTAGGACATTTTTGGTTTCTAGTATTTTCATGCTGTATTGATGTGAATCAGACGATAGAATCACAATGGAGTAGTAGTTTCTTCTTCCTGTGAGCCAAATTGTTCTGTTTGTTTCCCTGAAAAAAAAAATTTAGAAAATATTTTCCCCAATTTGTGATGTTTGGGGGCGAAAAACATATGGTTGAAGAAAATATTTTTCGATCAATGAAAAGTATATTTATAAAACTGGAGGAAAATGATTTCCGTTATTTCCAATCTTTCTCGTTAGCTCTCGCCCTCGCGCCCTCTCTTCCTTTTCCCCTCCTTCTCGCGCGTCCTCTCCTCCTCCTCCCACCAGAGCTGCTCCTTTTCCCCCAATCTTTCTCACGCAACCAACAGAGCCGCTCCTCCCTCCAGAGTTTCTTCGTCTCGTCTCTCGTCGCCAGAGCCGCCGCGCGCTTTTCGTCTAGATAGCAGAGCAAAGGTGAGTCCGTCTCTCTCTCTCTCTCTCTCTCCTAACGCCGAAACCTCGTCAAATCTGAGGAATAATCGTTCGATTCTGCTGAAGAATTATGTTTCGATTGATTGAAATGATAGCGGTATCAAATCTTCCTTCGCGTTGTCGGGATTACTTTGCCCTGTGTCTACCGTCGAGATCTCTTGGAAGCTTGGTGGCCTCGAAACCGGCGTGGGCATCGAGCTCGAGCCTAGATTCACGGGATCGAGCTCCGTCACGGACTGGGGGGGGGGGGGGTTGGGGGGGATCATGGGTAACGGATGATGTTGATTGTGGAGAGAGTGTGTGTGTGAAAGAGAGGAGGGAGGAAGTCGTCCCGATCTGTTTGGACATGTGGTTAACGATTGTGAGAAAAATAGAGGTCGGTGGTGATCTGATAGTATGGCTTTATGCATAAGAGGTCCCTGTAGTTGCAGAGAGTGCTGCCAACCTACGATTACTCTGTTCTGTGTTTTGCATTTCTGTGGCAATCGGTGGTGGTTGCCGGTGAGAGGGGCAAACTTAGAATCACTTTCTTGATAGTGTCGATCGGCTGGAATTTTCATTGATGAGGTCGATGGTGAACGAAGTTTGGGGGAGTAGTGTTCTAGCCGAATGAAGGACAGTGAACGATATAAATTTTCTGATGAGAATGTATCATGTTCTCTTCTTCTTTCTATTCTCTGTTGTTTCTAACACTTCCTTTTACTTGTTTCATGTTTGTCGACCTTTCTCTTGAGGCGGCCGAAAGAACCTCTCATATACAAGTCAACTTGTCTATGTCTATACTTTTCTATGAGAAATTTAGGCGAAGGATTAAATTTTAGCATCATTTTGCAGCAGATCAATTTACTCACGGACCAACTTTCTTCCAATTGAATGAAGTCCGAATAGATGAATGATTTTCTCCGGAAAAATTCTATAATGTTGCCGGGCTTGGGACCTCGATAGTGTTCCGCGCTCTGGCTCAATGCATTAGGGCCAGGGCACAAGGAGGCACGAGCACCTCGATGGGCCTTAAGCCGGCCTTGGGCTCGGCGTGTAGACCTGAGTTTGCACAGGCCAAGCTCAAGACCAAACATCGAAAAATAGTGCATGTCTATTTGAAAAAAAAAAACATTTTCCTTTTCATTTTCAGGTTTCAGGCAAACGCCGAAAATATAGTCATTTTCCTGAAAAATGACCTCCTGGAAAACATTTTCCAGAAATGTCACATTTTCCGCAAAACAAACGGAGCCTTAGTGTAACTTTTCCCTAGTTTTACTCCTTGGAGTAGCTTTTCCTTTGCACAAGCCAACTTGGATGTGAAGTTCTATATCAATTGCAAGTATTAATTTCTTTACTGTTTAAAGGGTTCACTGGCACTTTGATTTATCTTTGTAGATCTTTCAAGTTGTACACTGTGGCATCTTATAATGTTGATTTGTGTAGTGTGGCTGCCTCAGTTTTGAATTTGTTGATCTATTGCTTTTTTAGAGGCGGCACCAGTTAGAAAGTATATCCTTGCCGTTGTATCTTGTATTCTTCCAAGCATCATTGTCCACATTTTCTGAGGTTTTGGATCATATGCATAAGTTTTTGTTTGTCATTGGATTGTTAGATAATTAGAGCGATATTAGCCATGATAGGAGGTACTCGCATCCGCCTCAATAGGTGGCAGCAAGCAGCAGTTGCTGTAGGTTCGGCTGTGGGTGCATTGCTTGACCCTCGACGAGCAGATCTTATAGCGGCTCTTGGTGAGACAACTGGCAAGCCTGCTTTTGAGAGAGTCCTTGAGAGGATGAAGAGGAGTCCAGAAGGCAGAGCAAGTTTCTTAATTCATCTCAATTTTTTTTTTTGAGTATATATATTGTGGTTTTTATATGCATTCAAATGTGAAAGAACAAACGATTAAAGATGAATGGTTACTTATGAGTCTGACACTGTACATGGGATGTGCTGTATTTTGGTGAGAAACTATTAATTGGTTAAATTATAGATAACTAATCGCAAGTTAGTGATCCAGATATCTTGAGTTTTATTTGTCTTATGGCATGTCTTCGGTGACTATTTTTTGGCTTGCTCTTGCTGTCCCTTATGGTGAATGACTTTAGCATTATGCAAGCGTATAGTGCCAGAAGAACACTTTTGGAGATTTGTTTCTTCACCGTCAGCGATTCATTACACGATTTTTGTGCTGTTCTCTTCAGATGTCTTAGCATTCCTAGTTATGTTCTGTACATGCTGAATTTGTGCTGATCTGCGTCGAGGTGCGACTTTCCAACATTCTGAAATTTCACCTAGAACAGTCATGTACTAATGATTAATAAGTGTTTTCAGCATCAGAGTGTCTGACTAAAAATTCTAAGTCTTAGATGGCATCCAGCCAGAAACAAAATGTCACAGTGTTTTTTTTTCTCATTGACACTGGAACTGAAACACTTACCCCTACAAGTACTCTTAAAATTTAACTTAGTAGCATTTTTGTCAGAACACAAACTGCATTATTCTCTGAGGACTAGTATGTCTGACGTGTCTCTGCTCTGCATTTTCTACGTTGCATGAGCTGGCCAGTAACTAAACCCATGTTCAAGACAATTGATCTTTCGTTTATATTGGGCACCTACCTTACTAAGATAATCAAATGGGATCCTCGAAGTTAGTGATATGTTTGTATCGTCATCTTAAACATTACTTCCTACAGCTTAGTATCAAGCCATCCAGTGTCGAGAGTTTCATGTTTCTCGAGACATCATTTATTTTATTGAGTATGCCTGTCATTTTCTGAACTGCAATTAGATAAAATCCTGTTTTGGCAGGCGATTCTATTGGAACGACCACGAGTAATATCTACCGAGGTCAGTCATGCATGGGACCTACCAGAGAACACATTTGGTGCTGCATATGCCAGGTTTATGGGATCCAGGAACTTTTCCCCGGATGACCGGCCACCTGTGCGGTTCATGGAGACTGATGAATTGGCATATGTGGCCATGCGGGCTCGAGAGGTGCACGACTTTTGGCACACCTTGTTTGGTCTCCCAACTAATTTAATAGGCGAGTCAGCTCTTAAGGTGATAGAGTTCGAGCAGATGTACCTGCCTATGTGCCTCCTATCTGTTTTAGGAGGCACAGCGAGATTCAATGAGAAGCAAAGGGCTTTATTCTTCCAGCATTACTTCCCATGGGCAGTTCAGGCGGGTGTGAGGTGCACCGACCTCATGTGTATATATTATGAACGGCACTTCCACGAGGATTTGGAAGTTGTTCAAAGGAGATGGGGAATAGTTCCTGCACCTGCTACGCCTAAATAAAGTGCTGTCTGAACTTTCCGCAATTTTCACCACATTGACATCTATAGATGCATCGGCACAGACTGAAGTGATTAGTGACGGGTGTTCCTCAAGCCTCTGCACGAGATTTTGATCCCTTCGATTCTCTGAATCAGCTTGTGCTTTTGTTGTTTTGACAGAAAACTGAACCCGAGGCATTTCATTATCAGAACCTACGGCCCTTTCCATTTTATGCTTAGCAATTTGGGTGCGGCTTCCAATTTGTACAGGACTATGATCCAAATGCTGCACTTTCTTGTCTGTGTCTTCTCCTTCGACTCTTGTACCGTTATCGAACCCAAAATGAGAGAGCAGGAAGGATTTTTCAAAAAACATTTGTATGTACTCTAATCAATAACCGCAGGTGGAAAAAGAAAGCAAAACACACATCAAACGCGAAGAGTCGCGTCGAGTCGAACTTTTTGCGAGGAATACTAGCGTGGCCTACGAGGAAACTGAACCAAATTTAAAATTAGAGAACCAAATTGAACAGTGATAATAAGGTAGATGGTTTATTTTTGACATTTCCCTGAAATATATGTGAGGAAATGGGATGCAATATGTCTCACACCTCCCCCAAAAGTCAGCAACAAAACGAATTGGACTGTTTTCTGTACATATATATATATGCAATTTGAACGGGAAGGTTAGGTTAGGTTGGCGCCAAAAGATTTTCAGAGGTCGGAGAAGCTAATGCGTCTTGCTTTGCTCCATTTGATTCAGTGCCCCCCTTTGGCTTGGAGTCGTGATCCCAGATTGTTTCTATCGTTCGGATCATCTGAAACGTCAGGCCAAGGAAGGGACTCTGACTTCGCAGTCGCCCCAATCCATCACTTGCATTCACTCGCGTTCGCTCTTTAAAGAAGAAGAAGAAGAAGCAGCAGCAGTTCCGCCGCGCTGCCTCTCTCACTTTCAAGTTCCAAGCTGTCTTCACACCCTTCCGACTCATGAGATCCCTGTTCCGTCTCCCTGCACCCTCCGCCTGTGATTTCCCCAGAATCCTCTCCCTCCCCGCCTCCCTCACCTTCCCTCTCCTCCACTTGCCCGCCACCTGTTCGACCCTTTGCCTAAACGAAGACCCACCTCCAGACTCTGCCGATTTGCTCCGCCAGTGGGGTTGCAGCGACGATGACGTCTCCAAACTGTTCTCTCGCCGCCCTTCTCTCCGCAGGGCCAACCTCGCTCGGCTTCGCTCCAAGCTCCAAATACTGGCCGACGTGGGCATCACCGGTCCCGACCTCGTCAAGGTCATCCACTGCCGCCCTCGTTTCCTCAGTTGCCGCATCAACAACCACCTCGAGGACCGCCTCCAGTACTTCATCTCCCTCTTTGGCTCCAAAGAAGTCCTCCGCAGGGCCATCATTCGCAACCCTTCCATCCTCACCTACGATTTCCCCGGCAGGATTAAGGCCATTGTCGACCTGTATGAGAAGATGGGCGTTAGCAAGGACGACTTGATTCCCATGCTCATGTCTCGCCCGACTTTGATACCCCGTACTTCTTTGGAGGATGAAAAGCAGGAGTACATTCGCAGGACCGGGGTTCCCCAGAACTCCAAGTCTTATAAATATGTGGTGACCATCATGGCCATCTCCAGGCTGACCACAATCCGTGAAAAGGTGGCTAATCTGGAGAAGTTTGGGTTCTCAGAGGAGGAGGTGTTGGGTCTGTTCGGTCGCTCCCCTTTTATGCTCACCTTCTCCATTGATAAGATCCAAAGGAACATGACTTTCATTCTCGGAATCATGAAGCTCCCTGCAAAGGTGATTTTCGAACACCCATTTCTCTTGCACTGTAATTTGGAGAATGTGCTGAGGCCGCGTGTTCTTCTCGCTGCCAAGATTCAGGACATGGTTCTCTCTCCTCAAATCCAAGGCCCTGCCGTCTTCAGGGCTCTCAGGATGACGGAGAGTAGATTCTTAAAAGCATTTGTTGGGTGTCACACGGGGGATGTTGCCAATGAGTTGATGGAGTTCTACAACACTGTCAAAGGTGTCAAGCGATTGGCCGAGGCCTCGAAGAAGAACTATACCAAAGGATTCCCTTTCTGAAGGATTTCGATTTTGATGGCAGCGAACTTGAGACTTGTGAGAGTGTCACTTACACAGAGTTACCAAATACTCATTTTTTAATTATTTCAAAATGGGGCTCTAAAAATGAAATGTGGAAAGCTCACTGTACACTGCATCTCTTGCTCGCCCTTCCCCAGTTCTCTTATTATTTCTCTATGGCAATTCATGTACCTTGCTTTGTTTCCATTGACGAGGATATAACTTTGTTGTGATATCAAGGATTTTTCCTTTGTTTCTCATTATACCGGTGCTTACTATTTGCACTCGACTTCATCCTAATCTATCTGAAGATTAGTGGTAGGAATTGCCCAACTGCAGTTACACGTGCTCGCTAGATTTGTGATTCCATTTACGTCCGGAAAGTCATTGCCTCCAGTTCGGTTGGTGCTTGTTGCTGTTTGCTAACACGCGTGTTCCTTGGATTCGGGCATCCTGATCTGAGTGATTGTCTGCTGTGCGGTTTTGCCCTTTTTTTTTTTCTCTGGCTTGTCAAATGAATTACCTTGGGAGTTCGAAAATTCATTTGATTGTACTCAGCTATATAACGATGGGGCTGGCATGAGCTTGAACAGGGAAAACCATGAAAACTAAGCATTGGTCTTGTGTCCAGAAGTTGGCACAAGAAGAATATAGGAAAATGGATATTTCTCTTATGGACCAGGATCATCCTGTTTTTCCTTCTGAGGTTGAAAAGCGCGACAAGGCGATGATAGATCTTATCTCTTGATGCAGGCAAATCTCCATAAGGCCAATGTCGATTCCCCCACATTTTTGCTCGGAAACCGCCATAAAGAAATAGCCCAAAGTATCTGCTACCGACTCGTCTGCTTTACACACGAAATTTGGTTATTCCGAACTTAAGAATGATGAAGGTTTGCAATTTGATTTGGTTGCAAAGATCGTTCTTCTTTGGGTTTGTTGATATGAGCACTCTGCAGGTATGTTGCTTGAATAAGCAATTGTACCACCGAACCTTTTTAGTCTTCCATGATGATTTTGGTCCGCAGCAAAATCCTGTATCCTCAAGACGTTAGAGCTATGCGTGCCTGGTAGCTGACAATTGACCTGGAGCTAGTCCTGCTACCCCTATGATATGATGGGGATTTTTCTGGAGATATGGGTTCCAATCCGATCCTTTTTCTTTTTACTAGGTAATTAGGAACAATGGGTAGGTGGGAAAAAATCCAAGAATTTTTTTGTCTTAATATGGGTTGTTCATCTATGGCAAGACTTTGGTACCCCTTAAAATTAGATTCTTTTTGGCAAGATCATTCTTCCTTTAAGAATTCTTTATGATGAGAAGCCAAAATTTTGTTGTCCTCCAACTTCCTGCAGACTCATGTGGTTCTAATGATGAACCAGGTTGAGTTCTTTGGGGAAAGGGTGCGGTGGTTTTAGGAAGTTAAAGAAGTACAAAATATGGATCTGCCTGTAGAATCTTCTTGGGAAAGCTTTTGACATTAGCTCTCTTCAGAATCGGTACAGTAGATAAGCCCGAATGGCCAATAACATACTTGATGGTGGTGGATCCCTTTTGTCACACACCGTAGTGTAAATGTGAAAATTATGGCGCTGGCCTCTTTGATAAGACTCCGTTGTACAGCCTGTACCAACATCCATAGCATCTGGGACAAGTTTTAATAATGAGCTCGCATAGACATGACACGCTTTGGTATCTGCATGCTTCATCTATTCAAAATTACTTAAGGGATTCTACAGTTTACATCTATCATTTGCTCTGGTGAAACTGCCACTAAGCTTGTTTGGATGTCACAGTTCAGGCATTCATCATTTCTTTGCTGGATGTTCTTCTATGAAACTTTTGTTTTGACTTCCTTTCACCAGATTTTGTTTTGCCAGCTTTTCTTTTTGTGCTTTTGGGTGACCACTCCACATGCTCTTAGTCGGTAATAAAGAGCGAAGGACTCGAAGAGCTTAGAGAACTGTGTTCTGGCACATTCAGGATCTGTTTATCATGGGAAATGGAGAGTGATGAATGTTGCTATCAGGCGGATTAAGAAAAGTTACTTCACAGGTTGATCTTCGAAGCAGGAAAAATTAGTGAGTCCCCTTTACAAAATAACATGTAGACTCAATTGTGGTTTTATTATGGGTACTATGCGTGCAACCACTCTGTACTGTTGAGCTTACTGCTAATAGCATTCTCCCTTTCTTATCATCGTGTCCAATTTTTATGCATCTCTAATGCTCTATTCATTTACTAACTAGGCTAATTCTTGTTTTTTTAGATATACAAGCTTCACCATGCGAATGTTGTGGCATTTTATGTGTTGTACAATTTATGTGTTGTGCAAGATGGACCTGGAGGAACCTTAACCACTATTGCAGAATTAATGGTTAATGGTTCCGTGAGGCATGTTTTACTGCACAAGGATGAGTATTATCTCCAGCAAGTGTTTTTCAAATTTGATGATGCATTGATTCAATAATTTTGTGTTATAGTTTGTTACAATCGGCGTGATTGAATACTAGAAGTATAGAAGTATATCGTTAGCCACAACAACAAAGAAATTTAAATGGCTTGGAACAATTAAGCATGTCATCTTGCTAGTTCACTTCATTCAATGGTCATTCCTTCTTTTCTGTTCTGCTTATCTCCAGCCTCTAACCTGCATAGTCTGTAGGCATCTAGACTGTCAAAAGGGGCTTATTATTGGAATGGATGCTGCACTGTTGCAAATAAAGCGTATTCTGCAATTTGATCTGGAATGTGACAATGTGCTGGCGAATGCGAAAGATCTTCCAGAGAAAAAAAATATTGATGACCTTCTCCGTCCAATGTCCATCAGGTTCTCATGCATAACATAAGGAATTGAAGTACAACCCCACCGAGTGAGAATGGATGAGACCAGCACTACCAGTCCTTGAATGTCCATTTGCATTGCAACGATCTGATCTTAAATTACGCCCAGTGGCCATCAGGTATGCTGCACATTCCTGAAGTAGAGTGAGACTAGTGACACGGCACGCACTACTTTCATGTGCGAAGTATGGTGGTTGTCTATGGGAAGAAATTGGGTAGTTTCTTGCATAAGGAACTAGATGAAGTGAGAAGTTATAAGAGATATGCTAATTACATTTGTTGTCTTCTAATTACCTAGTATATGAGTAATTTGGAAATAGATCCATTTCCTTTCATTTGTTATTGGGGGCTATATTGGAGGAAATGAAAAGGTGAGAGAAAGGTTTCGACTTCATTTGTAAAAGACACATGGTGGCCTTCAGAAACTAGTTGGAGACATGGAAGTGGGATTTGAGACCATGATGTGAAGCTGGTGCTTTGTCCCTGTTCCCCAAAGAAATAAGAGAGTGCATGATGCTTCTGTTTCAACCTGTAAGGGGCATTCAATTATCCCTCAAGATGAATAATTGTCAGGCTTTGATGAAATTAGATTCCAAAAAGTGGGGTAGCATGGCCCTCGTCATCGTTGAAGTTTCGAATTTCCATTTTCTCCATCCAAAAAAATAATTAGACAATCCTCAAATATCCGGTGACTTTATTCCTGGTAATTAATAACATGTGTTGCTCGGCTAAATAATTAAGAGTGGTGAAACTAAATAAAAGCCTTTCAGTTTTGTTGATTTTGGTTGATACAAGAGCACCGCCCCATGAACTGCAAGGCTCTTCAAATGAATGCTAGTTCCCTCAACATTTCCCACTTTACTGTTTTTGATTGGAGATTTCAAGCCTCCTTTTTGATATGGCAGTGGAGGTTAGAGAAATCAAAGAAAATGATGGATGGCGAAATGATAGCTCTTCAACTCAAAACACTCATCAAATCACGATGACATAAAGTTGAGATTTCATGAGCAATGAACGGCTAGCCTAGAGAGACTAAAATGGCATAACCACTTTCGAACAATGGACAGTTGGAAATTACAAATTAGTGCAGCAGAAAAAGCAGATACATGTAGGAGAAGCAATATATATATTGTACCACCCTTTAACATGTCCAAAAGAGGGGATCTTGGATGAGAAGAAATCTACTATTGGAGTATTACGTAGGAAGAACAGCTCATATACTTCAAATTATACAAGATTCAGTGGCCCATATAATTATTTCGGTTGAACCATAACGAAAATCTAGTGCAAGAGGAGACCCACAAGTACCTATAAACTTACGAAAGTTTAGTGTGATGCCCGGTTTTTAAAATATCTCTCACTACATATGCTAACAAACAATCGATAAACATAAGGACACATTGAACCCTTAGGGTTTTTGTTATAGTTTATGCATTAAAAATTAAATGATAGGAACTACAATGGGCCAACATACTTTTATTAGGTATCACCTAATGAAGTGCAAAAGTTGACCTTGAGGTGCATTAACGTCATTGTCAGCGGGTAATTCAATCCATCAATTGGGGGATGGAGTTTGTGGCAACGTGACTCCTGGACCAATATTCATCTGAACTCCACTTGCAATATTACATGGCGATGCTGACTTTTTCAGGGCAAAACTAATTAACCTCAATATCTTCGACAGCACATCTTTGGGAGTCACAGGAGATTACAATGTTTTGAGGGATCTCATAGAGTCTCCTGATATCCCCACTGCTCATTGCTCATGGATTCAGCAAGCTAAGATGAATGGCACCACCTGCCCTCTCTCCCCAAAATCCAAGGATAGACAAGAACAAGGGGCACACGAAGAGGAAAAGATCATGTTTAAGCAGGCAACAGATAGGGGAGTCGTCAATTGATTGAGATGTGTGTCCATGTTTGGCTTTGCTCATCATCAGATATAAGTGGACCCAAACCACACCAATGGCTAGCTAGTGGATTTTTTTTCCCTTCTATTACTCGTCCTATCATGTTGATTACGACATTCCTTTCCTTTAATTTTTCGTGGCCAACCTAACCCATTGGAATATATATTATTTTGCTTTCCTTCCAAAGTTTTGCAACGGAACCAGTCTCCACCTTTGGCAGATAGCTCCACTTTGTTTTGCTAAGGACGTTTCTCTGTTTCACATGTAGCTGGCAATCATTCCATTGGAGATGGGGGTGGATAATTCAATGGAAGAGAGCTCACAAGTCTCGAGTGGTCATTTCGCATTATCTAGCATTATTGATCTATGATGTAGGAGTGCCGTATCTTCTCACTTGGCGGTATACTTCATATGGATTGGGTTTGCGTAGCATATTGCAGTTGTCTGAAAGACCTGTGAAGTGTTCTCGATTGAAGCGCAATGTGCATCGATTGTGGATGATGACTGTCATGTCGGGTGTCAATCACACTGTGTAACTGAGGACGAAGAAACCCTAATGAAGGTAAAGAAGCAAGTTCTTGAACTGCATGGGGTGGATAGTGAAATTGGTCTTGGTTCATTCTGTCATTGGGATTTTGGATCCCATTATCTACTGGAATTGGCTCAACCGCATCTTACCCAATTCCCTTTTTTAATAGCTGCAGCCATAAATAAGCATGAAACCTAATCATATCCTCTAACATACATAAGGGTCTAGCTAGGGATGAGCTCAGCTTGACACAGAGGGCTTGCAAATTTTAGAAAAAGACCCAATTATCACCTTTATTTGAAAACTAGACTTGTGAATTGAAAATTGACAAAAATGAGAGAATCAAACAACAGGCAAAAGTCACTTAATCAGAAAGAAGTCTGATGCAGATGTCTTTTGGATCTGGAATTGTTATTGGGCAAGAGGGTTTAAGAGGGACCGGCTAATCGGGTCCTACCACATCTGCTCTCTTTCAATCATTTTCTTCAATAATGAAGAGTAAAAGACCTCTGATTGCAACAGTTTTTCTTTCCGAAAGTGAAGGCATCGTGTGGTTTCTGATAAGGAAGTAAAACGGGAGCTGATCTGAACAAAATTCAAAAATTCAGTGACGGTACACGTCGACATCTACACATAAAATGACAGGATGGGTAGGGGCAAGAAATTCAAACCTGAACATGGCAACATCAAATTCGGAGCAGTTGATCGTGATGATGAATGATGCATCATCGACAATGATTTTACTATATGGAAAATGAAATATCTCTGCAACTATGTCTAGATTAGGCAGCAAGTTAGTGAATTCACGTCAAAGATGCAAGTTGCCTGTGTTTGTACTTATTCCTCAGGACAAAATACATTGTGAACGAAAAATATTTGCAACTGTGTACGTCGCTCGAATTCCGCTCATATTAAACTCTGATCAACGAACTCATCAGGCACTTCATCGATGGGCGCTGTCGAAATATAGTCACGTATTATTTGACAATGGGTCCTATATTCTCTTTATATTAATATATTCTACCTCTGCCTAGTATTTTAAGCTTTTGAGTTGGACTTCTAACTTGGTATTTGAGTCAAATTCCACTCTCTGCTCGTAATCCGGCTTGCATGTGATAGGGCTTGTTGAAGTATTGTAATACAAGCTTGACAACATGTCCCATATGCTCTTTATGTTTACGTGACCTCCCTCCAAGTAATAGTTTAACCTTTTGGGTTGGACTTTCTAACGCTGTGAGTTATGTGTACAAAAATGATTAGCTTCTTTTTGTTTAGACCAGATTTTGATCGTGGTGTTAAGATCCATCCAAAAACTCTCATCTATCTATATAATTATCATATATGTAACGAAGTTAATCTAGACTATGATTAGAGCATGCAAAGAATAATTAATGCCTTCGATCCAGTAAAAGAAAACGATTATAGCATGTCCATACTTGAGATTCGACCAAGAATTATATTTTCTCTCAACTTTAATCTCATCAAAATTATTCGAAGTTGATGACCTCATCAATTAGGTTGCGTTTGGCCGTTTGAATTTCTAGTCAGGATATGAATGGATAGATAGGATATGAAATCCATGGATTTTGCTATATCATATCAATTGTTTGGTGAATTATAATAATAAAGCCAAATATTTTCATATTTTATCATATTCATTGTTTGGTAAGAACTGCATATGAGTGTAAATGAACATGAAAATACATAAATCGAGATGGTAAAACTCACGATTCACTACTAAAGAAACCACATATGCACAAACGAAGACAACCCCTAGCAATTTGTGATTATTATATGATCTAAACCTTAAACAACAAAGGAACTCATTGTAGCATTCCAAAGCCATAGGTTTGATCATGACAAGAAATGTGCACGAGCTATAGCGAGATTAACGAGATAGATCAGATAGTGAATGCCAAATCTACTAAAAGAGAATAAGTACAATCAATTGACACGAAGCCAATTCCAATAAACTTATTGTAGGGTCCCTCTCTTTCGCGATTCCGAAAAGTATAGTACTTTGATTCTCTCGTTGCTTTCGTGAAACTTCAACGTGAACTAGAGAGTTACGGAGGAGAAGGAGCTTTGCCTCTCTTCGATTCTCTCACCATTTTCATGGATCTTCGAGGTAAGCCAAAGAGCTACAAAGGAGTTGTGAAGCCTAACATGAGCTAGATCTACGGAGAAGGGGAAGGAGATGATATGATATTTTCTTGCCCCTCATTTCTTGAGAATTAGAAAGATCATTTTCAAGTTTGAATTAGTTTATTTAAAATCTAGGTTCTTCTACTTCATTTTTATTTACTTATTTTTTTTTATAATTTTCCCCTCTCTTTTTTTATTATTATTCCCTTCCATCATTTTTTAATTAAATTTTCATTAGATAATAAAGTATACTAATATACTTAAAATACTAATACACCTAAAATATGGAATACAGATAAATACTATATACAGTAAATATTATAGAAAAGAAAGAACTTCAAATATATTAATATAAACGAAAATTGTTGTTAATTTTGTTTTGTTATTTTGAATTTTCTTATTTTATATTGGAACTTACATATTATCTATATTTAATTATTATCTTAATTTTGTTAACTTAAGAAGTTTTTTTTTTTGGTCGAATAACTTAAGAAATTTGGTATTCGAGAAAAATAGCTTTTATACCAAGGACATAAGAAATTATATCCATATTTATTCCACACCCCACATGAAATATATCTATTTGAGCTATATTCCCCTTGTATCCGTACTCATTTTGTCCTGGATAGAATCAAACACTAAATAAAATAAATTCTATTCTCCCTACTTTTGTACTTGCTACTATTGTAGCCCTAGTGCTGATGTGCTCATCAAGCTACAAACTTTTAAAATGCAATTTCTAACTCAAGTAAGCTCAACCATCTAAACCCCCGTCTATATCCTCAGGTTAGGCAAACCGTCTGACAATAGGATTCTAAGATATCATTAATCAAGAGATCACGTTGTCAGTCTTAACTCCAAGGGAAAGAATCTCTTGGTCGAATTGAATATAAGATCCACAGCTAGCTGATTTCATGGTGAAGAAACGAAGATGCCCATGTGCTTTCTCAAAAGATGACCCCATAATTTAGCTGAAGGAGAATGATTTTGGCTTTGGAAGTTAAATCCCCACACGCTAATCCTTTCATAATGACTTCTAACTAAGGATTTGTGGATTGACAACCAATCATTTCCCATGACCTAAAGTCGTCCCTTCGCGTTAATTACAAGTCATTAACGTTGTTGTCATCTCCGAAAGCTGTTTTGTAGCTTTCCCTTGATCAGAAAAAAGAAAACTGCTTTTGAAATGGCCATGACCCTTTGAGATGTTGAGATGTTTGCTTTCTCTCAGCTCAAGATAGTTGCGTGGCATAGAACAAGGGACACGACACAACAATTATTGCGAGGATTCGAAATGGTTTTTCCTTTAGTTGCTCGACATCGTGAGGTTATAAGACCCCACAATCGTTTCTCCAGCAAGACATCAAACATGAGATTAGATCGGATGTTCAAACAAGTAAGATTCATGCGGACTTGACAGTTGGTGTATTACTAATCTTGTCTAGTCATTTAGTTAATGAATAGAGTGAGAAAAGTTGCGGTACACTATATCGAGATCCCATTGTATTCGAGGAGTCGAGGGTTTGCTGGGAATTCCGGATCGAAGAAGAGGCATATCGAAATATGGTGCGGAAAAATCCAAATGGAGATAGAAGGGAAGATGTTTCTAAAGATCCTGTTTGATCAACGAACAATCGATCAACTAACGGGGAATTGTTAGTAGAAAGCTAAAAATAGCAAAATCTACAGAAAAGTGGAGGAGCAAACACAAAAGAGGAAACTTATGCATGATTAAGCACCAGGCTCAGTGTTTATTTATTTATTTATTTATTTTTGTTTAAGATAGCGTGGGAGAGATTTTCTTTTTCATGCGAAAAACTGTAGTGCCAAACTAGAGAGGGATCCAAAAAGTAGCTCACAGAAGCTTAGTTAAAATAGAGACACGGAAGTGGGTTTTGAGACCATGATGAGAAGTGCGTGCTTTGCTTTGCTTTGTACTCTTTGTCAACTTTAGAAATGAGAGAGAGTACATTGGGCAGTTTCGACCAAAAAAGGGGATAACCAATTACCCCATCCTAAAAAAAAAAGGCCAGGCTTTCATAGAATTCGACACCAAAACATGGTAATCTAGTGGTAAAAATGTATAAGGCCACAAGTTCTAGCCTTATTAGGAGCGAACATCGCTGGTTAGCTTGTGTTTTGGGTTTTTGCCATTTCATGTGGAGAGACTTCTCAGCTTTTGGCATGTTAGTGGAATTACGGTGATAGACTCATGCACTTATAGGAGGATTGAATAGTTATAGATCAAGCCTGGACATTTCGTAGTAGGTGTAGGGCCTCTATGAGTACCGATCAAAAGGAAAAATTTGTACCGGTCGCCCTTTTCATCTTTTTAACTTACAAAAAAGAAGAAGAAGATTCGGAAAAACATGGGTTGCAATATTGATATGTTATAATTAGAGCTTTCAATTTCAAATTTTCCTTTTCTCAAAAGTTATTAGACAATCTCATAATATCGCATGACTTCACGTTAATTTTATAAATTATTTTGATTTATTTCACAGCTAAATAACATGGAATATTGAAACTAAATAATCTGATAGTTTATCTGACTTTCTTGATCTTCAGTAGAGATTCCAAACTTCCTTTTCGATACGTCCATCATTACACTCGATGGTGGTGGAGGGTAGGGAAACTAAAAGAAGATGATTGATGTTGAGCTCTTCAACTCAAAAGACACTCATGGAGGTGACATAAAGTTAAGATTACTACGGAAAGTTGGAGACACGTGAGAGACGCAACACCATCGTCCCTAACATTTCCTTTGCGAAAGACAAGAGATCTCTTAATTATTGGAGCAATACATAGGCAGCACAAAAGAAGGGACTCACAGATATATATATATATATAAATTTGCGCAACTTTCGAGTCATAAACTATTTTCAAACCATCTCTATATACATTTTTTCAGTTATATATATATATATCGTGAAATCACTGGATATAAACAAATATTGAATTTTTATGGTGTTTAAGAATGTGAAATATACGTTTTTGAATTGGATTATGGCCGAAGAGCTACATAAAAGAAACTCCAATTGGGCCAATGTCTGGTTTTATTAATCATCAATTGGAAAATACGAGGTTTGGGACAAAATAAAAGTAAAAAAGAAAACATAATAAGGTAGTATATCGAAAGGTATATGTCACACCCTTTAGTAGGGGATAGGATAGAATTAATCATTGACTTTTACAAAGGGAAATAAAAATTTGTGAGACACATATCATATATGCGAGCTTTAACTCAAGACTAAATATGATGTCTTGATTCTTGTTGCATATCTCGATCGATAATCATTTGATTATAAGCAAGTCATACGTCAGCAGATGATAAATCAGTTCACTCTTCAATAATTTATTAAACAAAGGTTGTCAGTGGAGGAAAATTATGGGATCAAGATGAGGTGGGGTAAAGTGTAAGACACATCTCTCTCACACACAGCCATAATATAATAAAGTGTGTATTAGCTGGTTTTGGGGAGACAACCAAAAAAGAAATTCTAAAAGAATTATTTTGTAATTTAAAAAAGGAGAGAATATTTTCTTCTTTTATTTTCCACGGAGACAAATAGAAAGTGAGAGGAAGATGTAATGTGGCAGAGGCAAATAACTTAAGGCCTTATTTGGTAACACTTTAGATTCTTTAATTCTTTTATTCTTAGGAACAGTTTTGAAACAGTTAGTAATTTTTTGTTCTCGAGAACTATTTCTGTTTCCGAGAACATATTTAGAGCAGAAATAAGAATAAAAAAAGGTTACGTTTTATTCTTGAAAACAAAAAAAGAATCAACTTTTTTCTTTCTTTCTCACCTTTTCTTGTCACTCTTTTTACTGTCGACCGCTGCACAAGTCCACCGCCAGTGCTAGCCACCTCCACCGTTGCTACCGCCTGACGCCAACCTCCGCTACCACTGTTGTTGTCGCCAGCGACCACCACTGTTGGCTATCGTCGCCGACCACCTCCACCACCGGCCACCCCCATCGCCACCGCCACCACCACCACCACCACCACCACTACTGTTGCTACTTGATATTGGCCACAACTGTTGCCGCATTTATTGGCATTTTTATAATTAAATGAAAAAATTGAGAATATAAATCTTTAGTGTCGTACCAAATGTATTTTTGTCCTTTTTTATTTTAAGAATAGAATTTATCAAACGCGTTCATCTGCTAAAAACTCTTCTTTTCTCAAAAATTACTTTCGAGAACAGAAATATTACCATATGCAACCTTATAGAATATAATAAAAACTGAATTTTTAATTGATTTTCACTACCATACAAGAGTGATATACTAATAAAAGAAATACTGTTTTTGTCTTGCAAGACAGATGGTACTATTGGTACATTTGTCAGCAGCTGCGAATGGACAGGTGGGTTGTGCTGATCTCACGATATGGGAAAAGAGAAGAATGGAAGAATTATCAGAAAAATTCAGGCGACTTGGGTAATCTGAACAAAATTCTTCCAATAAAAAAACAAAAAAAATGCCTTTATGCCGGGCTTGTGTGTCTCTGTCATCCCAGAGATGCTGATGGTTTAGGACAGAGAGAGGTTTTTCTCTTCTTCTGTATAACCCGAAAAAGAAAAGGGAAAAAGAATAGTGCATTGGCCCCAAAAAAGGCAAAATGGGTAATGCTTAGTATATATAAGTTCCCTCTGTGGGCGTCTCTCCATCTGTTTTCATCAAAGCTTACTTCAGTTTACTTTGTGGGGGGAGCGAGAGAGAGAGAGAGAGAGAGTTGGTTTTGCGTTTCGTCACGATCAGTGGCTGCACGTAGGACACCCAGAAGGTGAAATTTCTCTCTGAATTTCTTGTGAAATTCATATGAATATAGCATATCAATGGCGTGATTACATGAATTTTCGTTGATATCCATCTGGGACAATGTTTTTTCCCTCTCTGCCATCCTCACGTCCCTCCTGTGTAAGCCTGTATGTTTGTTCTTTCTTTTCTTCAGAAAAAAAGATTTCTTTGGCCAATTTAGTCTGGAGGAGATAACTTTTTGTTTATCTGTCTGTGGATTGGTAGATTGCATGTGATTCTTCTTGATCGTTTTTGCTGTGTATGACGTTTTATTGCCAATGTCTTAAAGGAGGGTTCTGATTGACTTTCTGTAATCTGGGTACTGGGACATTTTATGTCTGCAGTAGAACTAAAGCCTGTTTGTGATGTATGAATTGGCTTTGCTCTCGATCTCTTTACAGCTACCCATCACCAATTTGTGAAAGCATTTTTTTTGTGCTTATATACTATTTAATTCCAAGGTGGCTAATTGCTTTGAATTTTGGCTAAAGAAGTAGAAAATCCATCTGTGGCGGATTTAATGTGGACTTTTGGCTTCAGATAATTGCTGTTTGGATTATGAGTATGCTTGTGATTTAGGAGACATTTATTGTGCTTGATTGATCATACAATGCAGCTATGCTTCATATTTGTCATCTTTTGCACATTATCCCCGTGAGGCATAAACGTTGCTGGGTTTTTCTGGGTGCTGTCTTTCATTTCCAGGCTATTTCAAGATCCATGTAACATGTGGTTGATTAATTGATACCATCTTTTCCAATTTTCCTTATTGGCCGTTGCCACCTGTCAGTATTTGCTGTTTCTAGTTAGCTTATAGCGAAGATCTTCTAATTGTTCTCTTCTAGAATTTTGCATTTTGTCTTTCTTTATCATCTAAGTGCTGGTTTTTGCTTAATTGGACTTGCATATAGAATGGCTCTCTCTGGGGTGGTTTGTAAAGATAGAGGAGAATTGAGGATCCATGAAAGTTTGGATGAGCTGAGCACCGACTTGGCAGACTACATTGCTGAATTATCTGAGGCATCGGTGAAAGAGCGAGGCGTTTTCTCTATCGCCTTATCTGGTGGTTCTCTGATTGGCTTAATGGGGTATTAATGCTTGCATTCCCTTTACTTGCTCTGTGAGATGGACAGTTTCAGCTCTCTGTTTAACTTTTTTTTCTCATTGCAGGAAGCTATGCGAAGCGCCTTATAATAGGACAGTGGATTGGGCAAAATGGTATATTTTCTGGGCCGATGAGCGTGTGGTAGCAAAGAACCACACCGATAGCAACTATAAGTTAGCGAAGGATGGCCTCTTGTCCAAGGTATGCATCTTTTTAAGACTAATAATGTTTTGTCCATTAAAATATGTTCTTTTTGTTGACATTTGTTTTGGCGGTGATGGAGAATGCATTAGTTTAGTCATCTTTTAGGAACTAACTACTGCCCTTCCAAAGCCCTTCCCGACCTGGGAAATCAGCTCTTTCCTTAGCATGTAGACAAGCCTCCTTTTTTGCATCGCTCCTTCCACTGATGTCTGCATTTATTATTTGGACTGATTCCACAATGATAATCAGGACTCTTAATGTAGCTGGAAGGTCACTACACATTCTCCGTACATGCTCAGTTTTGTATTCTTGTTGAATGCTTTGTTGTCATCTGTTCACCAGATAGACTTCTTCATTAAGCTGCTCCTGGCTGTATGGACCCAAAATTGACAACAACAGGGCAGTAAAGACTGTTGACATGATTGGACTAAGTTCATCAAATAGAGCTTATGCATCAAGCATTATCTCTTCATTTTCGTGTTTCAGGAAAAAATTCTTCTCTTGTATAACTTCTGAATCTGGGCCTTTCACCTGGTGCATGAGCCAATTTGATTGGAAGAGTCGTTCCCCAGCCTTTAGTTTATCTTGTGTTTCAGTTAATAGGTCAACATGAAGATCCTAGCATGTACTGCACATCTTCCGGCATTTGAATCTGA
The DNA here is from genome assembly GCA_001662345.2 of Metrosideros polymorpha var. glaberrima. Taxonomy (NCBI): domain Eukaryota; kingdom Viridiplantae; phylum Streptophyta; class Magnoliopsida; order Myrtales; family Myrtaceae; genus Metrosideros; species Metrosideros polymorpha. The sequence continues at coordinate 19,054,925 of BCNH02000002.1, read as the reverse complement.
CTACATTTTTTCACCCTGTTCTCGGCTGACTTTTAGGGTTGTCCTTTTAGTTGCTTTCCTAAGTGGTTAATCCCCTTTTTAGGTAGATTGACAAATATGTGCAAGTCTTCAGTGCATTGCACTCTACCTAATTTACATTTTCTTCTGAACTATTCTGAAGGAAGTATTTTCCATGTCAGCAGATAATTATTGAATCACCATAAACTAAGACAACAACGAACCTGTTTCCACCTACTTGGATCTATAACTTGTGATATGGAGTCATTGTCCAATATAGCACTTAACAGTTCCCTATTAGTGCTACTTCTAAGACATTGCAAATGTGTGGTGTCTTTCGCTTTTCATTATCTTGTTTGCTTCTGAATATGTGGTTTTGTTAGCATATTGCATGCAGGGAGCAGGGAAGTTATAGGATGAACTATGGACGTTGCATATTAAGTGTCCTCATCAAAATTCATACATCTGATAGAGATGATAAAATAGTATCTCAATTCCATCAATAACCAGTCATCTGAGCTGGAAGTTTTCCATTCTTGTCAGCAGTTTTTAATCTTTCTTCTTCCATCAATGTGCCCTAACAGTTGCAAAACATATATTTAGTTACAAGAAAGTTCATGCAATCTGCATCAACTTTTGCATAGTGCGTCATTAGCCTTTAAATTTTGGTACTTGTTAATCGTTCCGCTTTTTTGAGTTGAACAGATATAATGTGCACCTAAAACAGAAATTTAACGAAAAGATGGCATGATTAAAGTCATTCTATTTTAGCTGCCTCAGTGCTCCTCTATCTTGCTTGAAACATCTATCCATTCCTTCATGCTAAAGTAAGCAAAACTTGTGACACGGTGCAATAACTTGGCTGTCTTTTGATGCTACTAATTACCTTCTATATTAGCTAGCTGCCTGTGTTTTGCAACGATTTAGTATCATAATAAATTTTTTGCAAAATTTACCGTTTTTTTGGGAAAGTGGCAATCAAATCATTAATTGGAATTATTTTCTGTGAGCTTTTAATAGCCAGAAATTCACAGGGCATTAGGTTTTTTTTTTCCTGTTCATTTTGAGCTTTTTCTCAGATAAATGGAGAATCTTGATAGTTTCAACATTGTCGTCATTATGGTATGATTAGGAAGGACCGATAAGCACCAGATGAACATGTTGTTCAAACAGCAAGTCTCCTCGTGCTAGTTAAACTTGTTCATCAAAGGATCATACATTGCTTTCTCGTTTTCTTCTTATTTTTACTTTGGCAGGTTCCCATTATCCCGAGTCATGTGCAATCCATCAATGATGCGGTCTCTGCAGAGGAGGCTGCAAGTGAGTACGAGTTTGTGATCAGGCAACTAGTGAAAGCTCGCATGGTCAGTGTCTCTGAGGTTAGCGACTGTCCCAAGTTTGACCTCATCCTCCTAGGGATGGGTCCTGATGGACATGTTGCCTCACTATTCCCTAACCATGCAGTGCTGAACGAGAAGAGTGAGTGGGTGACCTTCATAACCGATTCCCCCAAGCCTCCACCGGAGAGGATCACGTTCACATTACCAGTCATCAACTCCGCTTCCAACGTGGCTGTGGTCGTGGCTGGAGAAGCCAAGTCGGAGGCCTTGCACTTGGCAATCGATGACGTGGAACCTGACTGCCCGAAACTGCCCGCTAGAATGGTTCAGCTGGCGACGGGGAAGTTAGTGTGGTTTTTGGACAAGGGGGCAGCCTCAAAGCTCGAGGGCGATCAATTTTACAAGTCTTGATGTTCATGTTTTGTGTGCAGCGGAGGGATGGAACACCTGTGGATTTTGTTTATGCTCCCCCCCTTTTCACATTTAGAAAGTGAAAAAACATTCGTACTCCAGATCTGGTTTAGTTCTCCATTTTTGAATTGTCGTCCTCTTTTGTCGGATGGTGGAGAACCATGTTTAATCCCTTTTATAAGAAGATTTTGATGACGTCGGAGGATCAATAAAAGGCCGTTACTTTACTAGCCCTCTTGATATCTGGACAATGGGAAAAATGCTTGAAAAGCTCCTACGTTAACAAACAATTTGATATATGTTTCTTCTATGCCTATTTACACCAGTGAAGTTGCAATGATCAAGCTTCCGGTTGAATTCTCAAGAGGGCTTTCCCCAAGTATACCAATTACAAGAAGTCCAAAAAAGGGTAAGAAAATTTTACCATGTGCCCACCAAACTTGGGACCGTGAATTTGAAAAAGGGAAGAAGCAAATTGAGAAGATTTTTGCGGAGAAAGGGAATGAGGAGAAAGATTAAGATGGTCACTTTACAGGGAAGAAAATGCTGGCTAGTCGAAAGCGAAAATGATCGTTGCGAATGTTGGGGATCAGCTTGCAAGCTGCATCGTCCGATACTCCCTCTCTGTTATTGATCTTATGCCGTTAATATCAGGCGACACCTCTTCTTCCTCCTCTTCTCTAGGAGGGAAGCCACGTGTTCGTGCGTCAGCCCATTGATCGATGACTCCGCAGTCAATGGCATACTTGATTGAGTGCTCTAAGTAGTCTCTCTCTGTGTGGAGGTCAGGCTGAACTGTCAGCATCCTCATGAGACCTTCAAACATGGGCAAAAGAGGAAGTTGGTAAAGCAGAGTGCCGTCTTTATCATGCCAACAAAGCAGAGCTTGGTAAGAAAAGGTTCGTTTCAATCATGTTGACAATGAGAGATGCAGCAAATCACAGCATTTATATCCAGGAGAAAAGAAGCGACCCCGTTGTAAACTGATCAAAATTGCCTCTTCAAGCATCAAACTCGTTTTATCCAATGAACTCACTCTCTTTTTGGGGGCTTCAACAAATAAGCGATTGCTCATCAAATTTAGATATAGGATGTTCAGAGGAATGGTCAAAGTAAGTGAGAGAGATTTAAGGACATGAACAATGATGAGGAGCAATGACGACTGATGATGATACACGATCATGAAAAAGGGAAAGAGCGCCAGTCAAATGAGAATACCCTAAGAGTGTCGATGAAGTTAAGATTAATACATAGTGATATTTAGAGGAAGAAGCTAAAAACTGATCAAATTATACATATGGAGCAATGCAATATCTTCACAACTATGGGTATACTATGGTTGTGATAAACTGAAAAAAAACACACACACACACACACACAAATCGGGGCACGATGAGGTCTGATTAGCTATTTGGCCCCACTATGGGACACCGCATGAAAAGAACGGCATATCATCTGCAATATGTGCTTCATCTCACTAGCCTCCACTATAATCAGCGATTTGAAAGAGCATTGAACAAACAAAAACATGAATGTGAGACATTGGAGAGATCAGTGCTAGAATAACATGCCAGCAGTACATGAGTATAAAATACAGTACCAACATTTTCTTTGGGGTGTCCTGAAGCAAGTACATGAGAATAAAACACAGTACCTACATTTTCTTTTGGGTATCCTGAAGCAACACTATTTTCAATGTATCCTGAAGGAACATTCCTATGCAAGAGCATTCACAAAAAACTAAATACTCAAAAAGAGCAAGTGGAACTTTAGATTTCTCGGTGTAACAGACAGGACAACTTCATACCTGCAACAATGCCATCTCCAGATGCTGACATATCACGAGAGAAGGGGGAGATGGGAGGATCCTCCATCCCATGGACAGCCCCATTGTGCTCCTTCGTGTAGTAGTGAATCTTGGAAGTTCCATTCGTCACAAACAAGACCTTAAGATTCTCGTGCCAGAGAGGTGAAATAATGTCTGGTTCATAATGAATAAATTTAGATTTCGAGTTATTTTTGGTGTCAAATTCCTCAGATGGCACGATCCCACATAAAAACTCAAGTTCCTGCTTGGTGACCTCAATATAATCTGCTAGCTCCCAAACTTGCTGAATGAACATTTTGGTTTCCTCATCAGAATGCCAAAGAGGCAAAGGAAGATTTACATCATAAAATATAAGCCCTCCGAATCTCTTTGAGATCTTGATGGCTTGCATTGCAGTTGATCTCATGTTACGCTCAAGCAACGAATGCGTGTTGATATAAAGCATCTTTGCCTGCATCAAATTCCATAATATGTTAAAGGACATCAGGGATACAGAACATATTGAAGAATCAGTTATTCAAACGATATAATAAACAATAATGCGAGCACTGATCTGTTCTACAGGAGTATTACAGAATATGCACTTCAAGTAGGCTGCATTTCTAATAAGCAGATCCTTCACCAAACATAAACCATCGTATGATGGGACATCAGATATATGACCCAAGTTGGGGCATTCAGGTAAGTAATATAGGGACAAACATGATAACGAAAAGGGATCGTGGAGTAATGTCCATCAGGTTCCTCATATGCATGTGTAGCTGCCACACTGACCACGACTGTCTTATAATTAAAATAAGGGAGTCATGATGTCCCTTCTTAGTAGTGCTCATTACTGTTAGACAGGTCACTGAATTTCATGATTTTTTAGAGATCCACGAGCCATCAAACCAAATTACTTAAAATATCAGCACTACCAGCAGAAAGATACATGCTTAAACCTGAAGTTTTGTGAAGATGTAAAACAATTAATTTCCCTTTTCGGCTTAGTAATGTATATCACTCTGGACCTCTGGTGTAATATTCTCAAGGGTTTTCTCAAAGCAGCAGGATAAATTACCTCCTTCAGCACATCAACATTAATGTCAGACTTCGATAAAGAATCTTCTGCACAAGTTCGAGCAGAAGTCATTCTCAAACGGCCCCTTTTACCAATCTTCATCAATGATATAACTGATTGCCTCTTGCCATCAATGCGAAGACATCGGGTTTGAACGTTGTTCACGTTCAAATAATATAGCATGGCCTGGCCATAGTCATCATCCCCAAGTTTACCCATTAAAGCAACCTTACCTCCCAAACCTGCAAGGGCAATAGCCACACTTCCAGCTGACCCCCCCGGAGCCCTTACATATTTCTCTGGTGCCCATAAAGCATCTTTCATCCTTTCATGAATTTCATAATCTACAAGCCTGTTCGCTGGCCTTCCTGATGGTACAAAAGCATGCTGCGCAGCCCCAAAGCAACAAACAAGAGGAGGCCAACCGTACGTAGAGCTAATATCCTCTCCCTCGTCTTTTCCCAGATCTAGGTCCTCATCACTCTCTTGATCTGAACTTGCAAAGAATGTGGAGTCCTCATTATCCAACAATTCAGTTTCACTAGCTTTGTCCTCAGCAACCTCCAGAGTACTCTTTTTCCGCCTCCTCACCTTCTTGGTTTTCTCTTCCTCCGTCGTTGTAAGTGCGGACGCAGCTGTAAAAAATATTCAAATCAGATGCATGCCTCCTGGCTGTAGATATTAGAAATGACCCCGGCTTAAGACAAGCACCAAACTAGCAGTAAACTCTGAGACACTACCTTTCTTACGAGTCCTTCGCTGTTTCTTGTTGGAATCTTCCAGTGCTACAGATACGGTCATTTCTTCATCATTAGAAATCAATTCAGAGGACTCCTCTGGGGAATCTACAACAGCTTTCTTTCTAGTACGAGTAGTAGCTTGCTTAGAAATCTTTGATGTCCTCCTTTTAGTAACAGCCTTGTCTTCAATTTGTTCTGGAGCTGAAGGCTCCACAAGTTTTGTTTTAGACACAGCCGCAAGAGCCCATTTATTTTGTGACTTAACATCTTGATGGAGCACCAAGATCTGGGTCGAATAGAAAGGGCAATTCTTATGCCATCTGCAATTGCGGAGTTCATGCCTCAGAAAAAAAAAATCATATTTGACAAGTTCATAACTATACTGGTGGAGTGACCCAAAACCAATCTCATATAAACTCTAAAATAAGGCAAAAGCAAATAAATTTCTGATTTTTTTTTATCGAAAAAATAAATTTCTGATTGAGGTGATGTTTCTCGCAAGAAAACGATAAATTGGGCTAGGTCATCTCACCTATAGTATGACATCAAATTGATCATTTCACCTCTAGCTGCTGAAAGACTTTGACCATCATTTTCTTCTCTCGCACAACAATCAATTCAAATCCCATGCTAATGGTTTCAAGCCTTCATTTTTACAAGACAATGCATTCCCACCCCCAAACCAAGGGAAGGGAAAAAAAAACAAAGAACCACTGGAGATTGGAAACAAAGTTGCAGTACCAACCACACAAAACACAGCCAACCACTGAATTGAACACCAAACAGCATCTGCAGTTCTGCGACAACAACATATTTCAAAAGAAAACGAGTTTTATATATGAACAAAGTATCAGTAATCAGAACACCGGCTAGACATGTTCTTCCCACTGAATTAAAACCAACAAAGCCGAACCACTTCTAAAATTCAACAACAAGATTGACTAGTCTCACCTCAAATGCCCATTCAGACAAACTTTTCAAAACAAAACATATCATTGGAGAAGCGCACGAGCGAAATGAGAAGTCGCCCACGAGTAATCAAATGCACCCACGGAAAGGACATGAATGGGTTTCAAATCACGAAAAAGCTAAAGTGAGCAGCAAGCAAGAAAAGGGGATATCTTCTCTCTCAAAGGGAGAGGAGGAAATCAGATGAGCCAGAGAGAGAGAAGCGAACCTGGGCAAGGAAGACAAGTGAGTGAAGGAGAGAGAGGCCATCGTTGACATCGAATTGGTGAACTGAAACCCACGAATTGACTGCGGAGTAGGGAGCAGACGGAGGCAGAGAGAGACTTTGGTTGAGGCCTGAGGGGTTTATCTTCCAGCACCTGCTCAGGTTTAAGAAGCGAGGGCGTTTACAGTTAATCAGCAGGAATGACGAGGCGAGGTTGTTTTTATTGTTTTTCACCGGTGGATTGCTGCATTTGAGTGAGGCACATATGCATTCGAAATCCAAAACTTATCAAGAAAATGAAATTCAGTCCTAAAGTTTTCAAAAAATACAATTAAATTCTAAAATTTATCACGAATGTGCAATCAACTCCTAAAACTTGATCAAATCCTAAAATTTTTAAAAAGTGTAATCAACATAAAGACATGATTTGACTAATTTGATAAGTTTTAGAACTCGATTGCACTTTCATGACAAATTTATAATTTAATTACATATTTTAAAAATTTTAGAACTAAATTGTACATTCGTTAATAATTTTAGGATTTTTAATACACTTGTCCCTTTTAAGTTATTACTCTATCTTCCCTTTCCTTTTTTCTATTTTTTTTTGGGTTAGCTTCAGCTAAGGAAAAAAGCAACTCGCAGACAAGAATTTTCATCTTCACCACCGGTCGGGCGTCGGAGGTAGGACATTCTGCCAACAGAGACATTGAAGAAAAGACGCGACTATTTTCAATGCAAGGGAAAACGGCATTCGCGACCATAGAAGTTTACTTTGACATGATTTTTGGTTCATGAATTTTATTTGTGTCAATCGGAATTTCGAGGATGACAAACCTCTCGAACAACCTCTTAAGATCAAAGCAGCCGAACATCATCAGAAAGATCGGCTTCGAAAAGCAGAAACTTGGCTGAAACAAGCAAAAGGGCACACTGCAAATTTGTAAATTAAGTGAGCACGTTTGGCAGAGAACGTTGCAAGGACTTGTTGCACGTATGGCCAAAGCATATGACAGAAAGAAACAACAAGAAAGAATTAACTTCTATACGAGAATTTCGCCATTAGCATGCCCAGCAATCAAAACGCAATCAAAACGTTCGTCGACATTCTAGCACTCCGTCTCCTTTCAAGACCTATACGTTGTCGTCTCTCCGAAGCAACGATAATGCAGCATTCAGATGGAGGAGGTAGAGAATGTCATCGACGGAAGTATGCCTTGCGTTGCAGACAGAGCACCTGCCCATCATCAATTTGGACTTGTGGCTCAATTTGCAGATGATTACTGACTGATAGGATTATGGGTGGGTTTGGTTCAGCATTTAGAAGAAGCTTTCAGCCTGAATGCTCTTTTGTGAAATGCTGAACTATTTGGCAAGTTTTTTCCAAGGGAGTATTCGATCAAATGCTGGCCTTGGAAAGGCTAAAATGCCGAATGCTAATCCCTCCAGCATTCAGCATTCAACATTTTAGCCTTCTTAAGGCCAGCATTTGACCGAATGCTCCATTGAAAAAAACTTGTCAAACAGTTCAGCATTTCGCAAAGGAGCATTTCAGGCTGAAAGCTCCTTCCAAATGTTGAACCAAACCCACCCTATGTCTATGGACATGAGGCCTCACATTTATCCAAAGATTGGGACCAAATTGACTCGTTAACAGCTCAGATCCTGAAAGCATATGAGTCCCTGATAAAACAATATCTAGGCATCGAGCGCGAGCATGATTCTGGATTTGCCCGGCTGTGAATGCATATCATGGAACATGTCAACTCTCTTCAGATTTTCACGAAAAGACAGCGCCCTAGACCAAAACAAAACCCATACGGATCACGCAGCTTCGATTACATTCCCAATGGCTCATCTTTTAATCAACCAGAACCAACTGATTTAGCACATTCATTGATCAACAAGGAAGTTTACAAAATTACAAAAGATGAAACCAGCAGTAAGAGCAGAATGATTAGCACCTCTCGCACAATGAAAATGCGTTGCGCTAGTCTCACTTCTGCTGGAATAAAGAAATGCTAAAGCATGTCCTTAGAAAGCTCAAACTCAATCCTAATTCAATAACCCAACATACCGCCCAGCCAAATGAATTATCAAATTCATGTGAATGTTTAAGACTATATGATGCTATTCGGAAATAGCAAAAATACAATATATCTAATGACTTGGTACAGGAAAAATTCCCTCTCAACAATCTTGGGGACTTCTAACCATATCTGAATCATTGTTTACATGACTCAAAAAATCATTTTAAAGGAGAGGTAGCGCAAAATACAGACTTCTTCACTTCTTACGCAAATATAAGAAGCCAACAATCACTGAGATGCCAACAACAGTAAGCGGAACAGCCCAGTATTGTTTTGTCAGGGCCATGAGCTTCTGAGAATAGTCTGTTCCTTTGCTCTTGGAGTATATTTCGAGCTCCGGGATGGCTGGGGAAGATGTGTCAAGCTCACCGATGCAAAAGGTCTGCAACAGCTCCCTTGCTTCTTCGCTATGGCCAGCGTCTTCAAACCCATCGGTAGCATCTTTTCCTTCATTAAGGAAAAAGGAAAGATATGGTCAAATGATAGATTCCAACCAATACCATGAGATTTATATCTAAAATGGATTGTACTCAATGCAATCAAACTTCATTAAGCATTATCAACAAGGAGAAGAAAATTACCAGTTGTCTCAAGGATAACATCATCCCCACCAGGATGATCATCCATGTATGATGACACATCATAGACCTGTGCAGAAGAACCACAATTAGTTAGAGCATAGACATGCACGTGCCATAGTTACTCTTATGTGTTCCTTAATTTCTTTCTTGTACTTGCATTAACCAGTACTATTTTTCTCTCCAAATATTTTGCACGACATTGTTGTTTCGAAAGTGGCAAGAGGAAAACGATGCCAAAATTAGCATTCTATCTAAAATAGCATTGACCCTGTCATAGAGTTCTGGAGTTATAAAACCTACATCAATTAAAAACTCACAACCACTTTTCGTTAAGTCCATGAATTCCACATACTTCCGTTCAAAGAAAAACAAATCAATTAGTATAAATAAAATCCAATTGAAGGATCAAATAATTATTATACATAAGTGATCACTATAGAAAAGTGGTTTCCCTCATCCACTTTCTCCACTTCTATCAGTCTCTCTTCCCCAATCCAGATACCAACCATCTACTCTCTCTCTCTCCTTCACACTCACACTCCTTTTCCTTGCCTCAAATTTATAAGCAATAGCATTCATCAGTATAAAGACAACTAGAATTTCATGTTGCAAGTAACGAATTTATCAAAAGAACACCATAATCCAACATCAAGCTGTGCTCCAACTCAGAGAATGTATCATTTCTTTGGTTAATAAATAACTAAGCCCTGAATAATAAAAGATATTCAGAAGGGTGTAGCTAGAACTTCATGATCTCCCCTGACATGTCTTCTCTCCGAAATCAACTCGAGAGTAGCATTTTGATCACCAACTCATTGAAAGTAATCCAGAGCGTTTCAGAAGAAGGTTCCCTTTTACTTCACATCACCCAAGCCAATGCCAAGCAGCTAGCTTTGACATTGCTGTGAATGACAAGAAGCGTTTTTAATTTTGAGAGAAGACAACACCTTGTCTTATATTTTTCCTTTTTAACTGCTACGAAGAAAAAAACCTAAGAAGCAACTCCAACTAAAGAAGCCAAAAGGTGGAAGGGGCTCCCACGCATTGTTCTCTGGTGCACACCATCACTCTATAGCAGGTATTTGTGTCTGCCATTTGTCAAAAATAAAATTCCTCAATTACAGTTAGAGGTTAAACTTACTTAAAAGCTAACTTCAACTCGATCATAGGATTGAACAAGCAGCATCTTGAAGCCAAAACCATGAACAGTACGTATAACATCGTGTAGCCCAAATAATTCACAAAATCAGGACCCGACTCCCCCATGTGTTATAACCAAACTCGACACCTCCATTAACAGAGTTAATTGATGCTTAGCTAACCTACAAACAATGGCAAAACTAAACGAACTTGATGACCTCAAATTGCTGCCAAAGTTACAAACCCACATGAGCAACATCATTATGCAAGATGACCGAAACTTCTAAACTGAGGATTGCGAAAATCCATAAAACAACATGCTACCGTATAGGGGTCCTAATATTCTTCATAATACCCTCTCCATCTTTCCTCAACTATAACCGCGGGTAGCTGGCCTTCTTTTTCCCAAAGATTTTCATTTTTGACAGAAAGGACAAAGGGACTTCTTTTGGCTCATTTTCCGAATAACATTCATTACTTGAATTGGTTCTTTCAAGTATTTATCGAATGGGCTTCAAATTTGATCTCATAGCCACTACAATGAAACTGGATCGCTTCAGGCTACTGAACTTAGCGAAAATGGATCAGCAACCAAAAGGGCGTTAAGACATAAAAACTTTCAATCACAGAACATGTGGACAGGACATTGACACCACTAAACAATCAAATATGAGCACTATCACCTAAGCTAGAACAGCCTGAACAGGGGACACAAACACATGTAACAAGCCAAAATCACATCGAGCAGAAACGAAGGCGGCGAAACAAAATCTGGGTCATAGCCCAAAATCCCAGAAGAAGCAAAAGGACGGAGAAAGAGACGACCTTGCCGTCGATAACAATCCAGCAATCTTCTTTGGTGTTGTGCTGCGATGCTTCTTGCATCGAGTATATCTTCGTGATGGTCGGCATTTGGCCACCGGCGACGACGGCTCCTCCGGTGCCCGGTCAACCAAACGACGGCGGGAGTAATTCTTTCTGAGGCGCAGCAATCCTGGTGTCAACTTTTCCCCCCCTCTGACATTTCCTTTCCATCCTCGTCCTTTTCTGGAATAGATAGATCACTGGGCTTGAGCCCTGAACTCGAGATTGGTTATAATTGGGCTACAAGCCTGAAAACGATCCCCCCAACTGCAGCAGAAAAGGAAGCTATGGAACTAATCCGATATTTTGAACCCCCCCAAAAAAAAAAACTAATCCGATATAATTTCCCACAAAAAAAAAATCCAATATAATTGATAAAGAAAACTAATCCTAAATATTCATTTTTTGGCATAATCGATATTGATTAGTTGATACGCTTAAGGCCTTCATCATCAAATCAGATAAGAGAAGGGTGTCAAACTTTTAAAATAATACATGACCTACCGTAAAAATTTTAACTTTTAGAACAAATGGCTGCCCATTCAGTGTCAATACGACAAAGGTAAACATGCGTCATAAAATTATTTTTCCATGCATCACAACTAGATGATGCCAATGATTGTAAAATTCACTATCGTCTGCGTCATGTAGTTGCAAATCCAAGGAAGAAGTTGAATTCAAAATCTTATGTTTTTGGATTAACCAATTACTTTGATACGATTTCGAAATCTTATACTTGTTAAGGCGCAAATTCCTAATTGCCTCGCCAACTTTGACAACCTCCTTTGGCTAAAAAAAAAAACTTTGACAACCACTTAAGAAGAAGGTTTGACTTAGAGGGCTACTAGGGATTTCCTAAAACACTCACCTTTATGATATACTTCAGAAAGCCAATTAAGAAAATCTCTTTCTGACCAAAAAAAAAAAAAATCTCGAAGGATAATGATATCTGGGGGTAGCATCTTGAGTTTCTAAAAGGTCCATAAGTAAAGAGTTAAATGCCTACTTGATTTCGGTAATGAAAACTTGATATGACCAAGCATTTCCAATGCATTGGTTGCCTAGCAAAGCTCTTCATAAGTCACTTTGGGATTGCATATTGTGAGATTTTGTGGATCACTACCAATTGTTCATGTTATTTATTAGTTAAATATTCTAGCACTCGCTTTCACGTGTAGGCTGGACTTTAGCCTAAGCCTAAAGCATGAAAATTGATAAAGTGAACTTGAGACATTTTGTTTAGATAACATGTGAAATTTTGTGAAAGCACTGTTAGATGTGAATTATTATTTAAATATTCTAACACACGTATATATATTTCAGGATCTTCAAGGGAGAGAGAGAGGAGGAAAATCAATCATTACTACATCTTTACTCAATTAACTTGGCATTACATTTTATTAGAGAATGGTATTTATACTCGAACAATATGCATAGGAAAGGAAATAATCTAATATAATAAGGAAATTAGCTATCTTAGAAAGTAATGGAAATATCAAGTAATACACCTAATATTAAATAATATTATTAACAATATTCTAATAGAGAACTCTCTTTTTCCATAAATATACTTCAAAACATATAAGCCAACACAACACACTGCTTCCTAAGTTGTTTTTGAACCTATTAGGATTTGAAGCAGATTGAGACAATCAACACCTATCGGGAGCATCAGATGAAGATTGATTTGGTCACCCTTGGGCTGCTCGTGAGTCCCTTCATTTGCCTGGCCCTGTTGAAGTGGAACGAGATAAGGTACAATACAAAAGGGTTGCCTCTGGCAACATTGGGTTGGCCACTTCTGGGCAAAACCATAGGGTTCTTCAAAGGACGGAGCTTCATGAGTAAGAAGAAAGCAAGGCATGAGTTTTGCGTTGTTTTATTCGTCTCGGTTTCTATAGTGTTCTTGAACATACTGAACGAATGGGAATACATACATTTTTAATATCATTAGAGTCGAATTTTGTCGAGAAAAGTTTATGCTATGGGGTTCAACCAAGAGAAACGTCTCCAGCTCAAGGACTAATAACACCGAAAGTGTCCACTATAAAATTTGGATACTGTTGACACCTAAATTTTGACCTCATTTAGAATTTATTTTAGTAATTAATTTGCATAAAAATTAAGGGTCGACTTGGCCCCTAGCAAAAAATATTTAAATTAATTGCATTTAGTTTTCATATAGGTTTATAATTATTTTTTCAGCATAGTAGATTTTCATGCACTTGCATTTGCTGGATCGGGTGGCTAAATCGGACTAAAATTAGACATACGGACAGGGCCAGAACACATTGCAAATTTGGGCCACGTCATGAGGAGAGGGTTGCTGTGTTTTAGGAGGTTTAGGGCCTAATTTGAGCTTAATTCAGCTTACTTTAATCAAAATTTGGAAAAAAGACTTTTTGGTAATAAAAAATTTATTAATTAATTAGAAAAAAGTCAAAATTAAGCTTGAAAGGGACGATAAGCCCATGAGAGGGCTAAATTTCGACCAACCCCATAAAACGGGCTGGCCGAACCATGTGGGACCAAATTGAACAGAAAAAATCTCATCGGGCCAATTTGCAAATATGAAAAAGTTTGGGGGCCAAAGTGTAAATATTAAAAAATTGGCAAAAACCCTCGAGCTTGCCTATATATACTTCATTAAGCTCTGAGATAGAAGGGTGGCACACAATTCAGTCTTAGAATACTTAGAAAAATCATGAGAGAGAGAGAGAGAGAGAGCTCGGCGAGACCCTCTCGCCAAGCCATCTTCGCAGCCACCGTACCGCCACCTCAGGCAACCGTTTCCCTTCGGTGACCTGTCAAATCGAAGCTTGTGTGACGTAGTTTCAAGCCATTGAGATATATTTTCCAGAAAGCCATCCATCGCGGAGAACCGAGGTGAAGAAGAGTGCCCATCGACTAGCCTCATGCTTAGAAACTCAGAAAAACAGTCCGACAGACAATCTTATGAAGCGAATTCTGATCAGCTCCGGCTACCCCCCGAGGCCCAAGAGTATTCAAAATGAAACTTGTGTGAAGATATTTGCATCCATCTAAACCGATCTATGATACGAGCCCTCAGTACGACAAACCAAGCTGACAAAAACAGCCCATCAGAGCCCCTGTTTTTGCTCTAAAACAGGGGCTGTTTGCGGATCGCCGTTGTTCACCACTGCTCCGACCATCAGAAATCACTCCTCAATGTTCATTGGTGTCCCAGGTGTGCCTCCATTGAAGCCTAGCCGCTTGTGAGCAAAATCAAAGATGTGGGAGCCCTTAAACCAAGACACTCGCCACGCGCTCGATAAAATTCCTGAGAGAGCCCAGCTGCGTTGTCGCCGTTTTGCCGCCGTCCACTGTCTCCCTAGTGCTTTGGCGACCTCCCAAGTATCCAACTGTAGCTGGGGGTCTCTTGTTAGCTGGCCCTAGCCTCCGATTTGCGATTTCCAAATAAGGAAAGTCAATCTCCGCAAGTCCAAATTAGGTAACTTCCTCATCCGCATATTTCTTATTAATAATATGACATAATTTCGAATTATATGATTTGAATGTGCATATTTTAGAAGATTTCCAGATTTAACTTGATTTTTAATTATTATGGAAATTTTTCTAAAATAAAAAATAATTCATAAAAGGATTTTCCTTTTATTCGACAACGTGCGAACGTGGACTGATCTTAACCACAATATCGCGCCCCCTCGCATGGGAATTTGGACTGTTCAATCTACAACCATGTAGATTTGATTCTCCAAATTTATTAGTCGTTTGAATTATTTTTGCTAAAATCATTCGGATATCTTTCCTAAATTAAAAAAAAATTGAAATTCTTTTTTTTTTAAAATCAAAATA
>BCNH02000002.1:19011996-19039287 GCA_001662345.2 Metrosideros polymorpha var. glaberrima | reverse complement strand
ACAACCATGTAGATTTGATTCTCCAAATTTATTAGTCGTTTGAATTATTTTTGCTAAAATCATTCGGATATCTTTCCTAAATTTTAAAAAAAAATCGAAATTCTTTTTTTAAAAATCAAAATAAGTAGGAAGGTGGAATTTACTAGAGATTCCATCTTTAAAATTATCTTTAGAAATATATGATTTTTTAGAAATCGTATCTCATAGATTGCATTCCATTGATAACGTTTCCTAAAAACGATACCTCATAGGATTTAGTTTCATTTAAACAATCTTGCATATAGATTAGGGTTGCATTCATTTAGATTTATTCCATTCTTAAAACATTTAGAACTAGGATAAGATTTTCCAAAATATTTTAGGATTTAATTTAGATTAATTCATGAATATTTAAGATAATCATCATTTAGCGTAGTTTTA
The DNA here is from genome assembly GCA_001662345.2 of Metrosideros polymorpha var. glaberrima. Classification (NCBI taxonomy): domain Eukaryota; kingdom Viridiplantae; phylum Streptophyta; class Magnoliopsida; order Myrtales; family Myrtaceae; genus Metrosideros; species Metrosideros polymorpha. The sequence continues at coordinate 19,038,867 of BCNH02000002.1, read as the reverse complement.
ATTCCATTAAATTTTAAGTCCGAAAATCATAGAAAATACCAAAAACATTCATCACATGTGCATGTCAAGTTGGGTACGTCATTTAGTCTAGGTTCATTATAGGATAGTGTCTAGGTTCATGTAGAGCCATGTTAGGAACATACATTAATGCCATTTTAGGTTCATTTAGTATAAATGTTAGGTGCATTCTTATAGTACAAATGTTTAGGCTCATTCATTTCTTAGTCATTTAGGATTAATTAATTAAATGCCTGTCATATAGTATAATTGCATGACATTTTTGCTTGTCATTTAGAAAATTAAGTTTAGGGTCATAATGCATGTTATTTAATTGCACGTTATTAGACTTAGGACATTTAATGCCTTTCATATAGTATAGTTGCATTGCATTTTAGTATAAAGTTGCATTTATTGCATTTCATTAAATAAGTGAAAACTCCAAAATTAATTGCATAAGTCTAAGTCTTACCCTTTGGAAATAAGCGTTAGGGATTAGGCTGCAGCGTCCAGGTACGTCATCTTCCACTCTTTGCAATTTATTTATTGCTTTGATTTATTGAGTGCTTATTTTTAATTGTTTGCGTACTCGTATAATCATTTTCACATGTTAGGACTTTAGTCTAAAAATAATCCAAGTTGCACGACAAACATTTTTCATGAGATGAAAACGGTATCGAAAGGGCATTAGATAATTATCTAACGTAATCAAGTCCTCGGACTTAAAAATCTTTGGTTCATAGAAATAAAGCATTATCTCCCTAATGTTTTATTTGTGTCTAATCGACCTACTAAGAAACTTATTAGTGGCGGCTCCAATTTAAACATTTTTGCATGTTTAAGAATATAAACCCAAGTCACGATTTGGTAGAGTTTGGGAGAACTCGAACTAGGTTAGTTAATTTAATTAATTAACTTAGTAATCCATTAACCTAGGTTTTTCAAAATTTAGGTCGTGACAGATCTTTGAACTTTTTTCAATTTCTGTCTATTTCAAGGGAAAAGAACTTTGCAATATGACACCAGGATTGGACACCGGTCCCCGTGTCCAAGCACTGGGGACTCGGGTCAGCCCATCGAGCTTTGGCTGCCCTTAGGGACGTGGGTCTGGCGGCTCTGCACCGAGGGTTGATCATCCGAGACGAATATTAAGTACCTTAGTTTTCAAAATCTGGATCAGTACAAGCTTCCTTCAAGTACATGAATGGAATTTGCTGATATGGCCTAACGTTCACTTTGTCATTTTATGTGTCTTCTTAAGATGATGTCATGTTAACAAACACAATGAATTAGCTAGATGCTTCCACTTTTCCACCAGGTAAATCCCCAAAGCCATAGATCATCGTTGAAATACATGATAGAACACTCCCTGTAACGAAAGTATCATATTGAATTTGAGTTGCATTTGGAAAGATTAAAAGTTTAGTAGTTTGGTCGTTATTACCGAGCTTAATCTCATTTTAAAAGGGATTACACACACTCTACCAATTTTTGGCGACCAAAATCGTGAAGGTTCACGTTCTACATTAGAGAATCTCTTCATAAATAGTCTGTCTCAAACATTCTGTTGCTTTTGCTCATTGCACATCTCACTTTTAACTATGGCATTCTCTCCACAAGGAAAGTAGTCATGCTATGATGGCTCAACCAAAAAAGGAAAAAGAAAAAGAAAAAGAAAAAGAAAAAGAAAAAGAAAAAGATCAATCCTTCGTTGTATTTTCTCTTTCCTTTAAAAAATAATTTGAAGTCTCTTCTCTGGCTCGATCGAACAGGTACGGGAGTGTATTCAAATCACATCTCTTAGGCTCTCCCACTGTGATTTCCATGGGCTCAAAGCTCAACAGATGCATCCTCTTAAACGAAGCGAAAGGACTCGTTCCTGGGTAACCCACAATCCCATTTGGAGATACTTGGGAGATCCAACATTGCCAGTGCCACTGTGGATAGCGCCACTCACAAGCGCATGAGAGGGGCATTTCTAGCTCTCGTAGGGCCTGCAATAATGAAGGACAATAATCTGCCACGCAAATTCGATAAGAACATGAGATCTTTCACTGATTGCTGGGAACGGAGGACTCTTGATATTCAAGAGAAAACCAGAGAGGTAATCTGGTAATTCGGTTATTTAACAACAATTACGAACCATCCAAAACGTAATGTTTTGCGACAACAAAGACGGTTTTGTAGAACATATGTCATGAGATATTTGTAGATGTTTCATGATGGCCACAATTTCCATTCAGATGGCTTTTTCCATTGCCCTCAAGCAAATTGTGGAGTTGGAATCGGATTCCATATTTGAAGCTTTTGAGCGAGAATTTGATAAGCTAGCAAGAGGAACAATATCATTGCCGATCAATATACCAGGCGCACAATATCATCGCGGGATGCAGGTATCATACGACACAAAATTCAATGATAAGTACTGTGACAAAATTTGTACGCTAGTCATGAATTTTCTGAATGTTATGGTGAATGATCATTCTAAGTTGATTTAATTCACAGGCAAGGCGAGAAGTCATCGATATGCTCAAACAAGTTCTGAAGGAAAGAAAGGCTTCTTCAGCTAAGCATGATGACATTCCTTATTACCTCATGAATGATGAATCGGGGAGCTGCAATCTTGATGACGAAGAGATAATCGATCAGATAATTACTGTCTTATATTCAGGTTATGAGATGGTGTGGACCACATCGAAGATGGCTATCAAGTATCTAAACGATCATCCAAGAGGTCTTCAAGAGATTAGAGTTAGTCTGTAAAGTTTTTCACGTGTGCTTTTATGGTGTTAAACTAAACGATTTCTTTTACCTACTAACAATCCCAGGAAGAACATCTAGCGATCCGCAGAAGAAAAGGACTGGAAGAAGCGATCGACTGGAATGATTACAAGTCCATGCGATTTACTCGGGCAGTATGTGTGAATTTGTGTTTCCATTTGTTTCCGTTACACTTTCCTTTGTATGTCCTAATTAGTTAGCAGAAAATCCTGAAGTTTAGAGGATTGCAAGCAGGTTATCTTCAAAACCTTAAGGTTGGCTACAATCGTAAATGGTCTGATGAGGAAGACGACTACAGATGTGGAACTAAACGGTCCTTTCATAAGCTCTCACTTTATTACTCGAGATCCTTAATGAATTGCTTCTTTAGTTTATTTACATGTTTTGTTTGCTGAACAAGTAATTGTAGGAAAAACAAGCTTTTTCACAGGCACCCTTGATTGCATCACAAACAGAGATCCTACTATTTCAATTCGCTTATCATTCACACACATCCACGTAATCCACGATCCTTGTGAGAAGTTTTAAATTCCAATTTCAATGCGTGTATTGTTCTTGGAAGTTTGTGATAAACAAGTTCTCTTGCAAAGTCCAGGGTTTGCTATTCCAAAAGGATGGAGAATATACGTCCACCTACGACCCAATGCTTTACCCCGAACCATTCAGCTTCAATCCATAGAGATGGCTGGTCAAATACCATCGCACTCATTAATTAATTGATTTTCTCTATAGTTTATTTAATTTTTCTATGTGGGTCTTTATCTTTCCTTTTCTTTTGGGTCTAAAATGCAGGATAAGAGCTTGGAATCTCATAACCATTGCTTCCTCTTTGGTGGAGGAAGTAGGGTGTGCCCCGGAAAGGAGTGGGGCATCGTTAAGATCTCCATGTTCCTTCACTATTTCTCAACTAGATACAGGTAAATTATGTTGCTTTAATTTTAGTATAAGTGTTTTTTTATCATTTGGGCTTTTTATAATTGCTAATGTATTGATTAGTTCAATTTACAAGGGACTACTTCAGATAATTTTGCTTCAAATGCAGGTGGGAAGAAGTTGGGAAGAGCGAAATTCATAAGTTTCCAAGAGTTGAAGCACCCAACGGGCTGCATATCAGAGTATCGAACTACGATTGGGGCCTCAAATAATGAAATTATGATGTTAACAGAGTCATTGATTGATAGAAGATAATAAATAAGACATAAGTTATAACAGTTGTTTCTTTGATCAATGATGTAGTATTGATGATGATCATCGTGTCCAACTTTCTATTTTTTATATAAGCAAACTTCTTTTTTTAAATTTCTAATAATAACAAGTGCGCTTGGACGTAAGCTAATTGCAGAACCATGTAACTAGTGTGTCAAAGGCGTGGCTCCTCAACTGAGGACTTTGGACTGACTGGCTGGTTGAGGAGTCGTGCTGAAGGCGTATCAGCCAGAGGGGGTGCCACTCTCTATAGGGGTCTCCTACGGTAGTCTCCTACAAGGAGAGCGCCCAGTCAGGATGCATTCCTTATTTTAATGTACCGGTGCCCGCACACTCTGCATCCCCAAGTTCTAAGGTAAATATTTTTCTTCCCTATCTAGATGGGAATACCTCTGTATTTTTACATTCCAAAGTTCAAATGAAGCCTTTTAAGGACATGATTTGGGTCCAACTTTTTTTTTTTTTTATATAAGCAAACTTTTTTTTTTAAATTTCTAATAATAACAAGTGCGCTTGGACGTAGGCTAATTGCAGAACCATGTAACTAGGTGTGTCTAACACGTAAGTTCGCATGTAATTTTTTTTCATAATTTTGTTGGAAATTTAACTATTATTTCGAATTTGAGAAAGGAAACATAAATTACGTTTCGCCCGGTGAATACTTCCACTCTGATTTTTTATTATCTATGTGTCAAACATCATGAATTTGGCATGTCGTGTACATTTGACCTCGTTATACCCCCTTGTGTTCTTTGATTTACCTTTTGTTCTTTGTATGACTTTTATGATTAGGATAATCAAGTGAGAAACCAAAATCCAAAGTTCTCTATACGTATCGCCTATAATTTTAATGCTTGATGATCATGGCATCCACGCCTACAATTATCGAGAAAATTATCAAAAAAGTTCTAAACCTATTGCACTTGTGCCATTTCAATCATAAACCTTTTACTTTGGCCAATTTAATTCTAAACCTTTTAACAATTTATCAATTCAGTCCTTATGGCCAATTTTGGCCTAAAATCACTGATGTGGTGGTCTAGTCAGCGTTAACCATCTTACGTGGCACGATCGATGTTGACATGGATAATTTTTCCAATTTTTTAAAGTTTTTCTAAAATTTTTTATTATTTTATCTTTTTCCAACTTTAGGCTAGCCGAGGGCCAACGACCCTCGCTTGGTTTGGGTGAGGGCATCAATGGGCCCTCGCATGGATCTGAGAGAGGGCCACAATGCCCTTGCCTAGATCTGGGTGAGGATCCAATGCCCTCGGCGCCAATTTTAAGAATGACAAGTAAGACGGTCGACACTAACTAGATTGCCATGTTGGCGATTTTCGATCAAAATTGATTGGAAGGACTAAATGAGCAAATTGTCAAAATGTTGAGGACTAAATTGGTAAATTATCAAAAGATTTAGGACTAAATGTCAAAAGATTTAGAATTGAATTGGTACAATTGCAATAAGTTTAAGACTTTCTAATTAATTTCCCTTGCAATTGTTTGCATATAAGATCTTCTATGTTAAGTGATGTGACCGATAATTTATTGTTCCTGTACATGTAGTTGATATGTTGTGTAAGGTGATGGGACTATTCATGTAGTAATATTGAGCCACAGATATAAGTGTTGTGTATTTTAAAATATATATTTCCTCACTTTTATTTTGCCCCGCATTGCTTGAAAAATGGGTTCACATCTTGAACCTGCATTTTTGGTACTTGAAATCGACGATCAAATTGCTACTGTAAAATTACTCGGCCAGCATTTTCTTAATTAATTCTCTAGTTGTTTCGACATTTACTTTTCCTAGCCATTACTTGATGTAAATTACTTTCATATTCGTTTCTCTATACATACTGAGTATTTCTTCGTTGGTTTTTTTTTTTGGTTGAAAAACAAAAGGCATTCATTAAATAAAGGAACTAGCTGAACGTCCAGCGGTTACATCAAAACAAAGAAAGTCCCAAAGAGATTGCGGAGGCTGAGACAACCAATTTAAAGGAAGATAATCAAGCCGATGCGCTTTCGCCACCCAATCGGCACAACAATTTGTTTCACGTGGACTGTAAACTATCGAGACCCATGGAAGTTGGGCTATTAACTGTTGACATTCCATCAAGACATTTCGGATGGGCCATGGGACTTGGGCCGAGTCTGAAGTCAAGCGTGCTAAATGTTGAAGAACCAACAAACAGTCAGAATCCACTTCTGTTGGTTCCACGTGCAGAAGACTTCGAGTTGGAGAAGTCCCACTAGACTTGTCTCGCCGTTCCCAGTTCAGCAAAAAGCGAAGCCCCTCTCTCATGGCTAGGGTTTCGACCATGAGAGGGGAATCCGCATGTACCTTCCCCGCAAAGCCACCCACGAGGACGCCGTGCATATCTCTATAAACTCCGGCCACCGCTACAGCAGATCTATTGCCTCCCCATGAGCCGTCGATGTTCAGCTTCAGTCGGCCCGGATCCGGTGGCTTCCATCGACAAGGTAAAGATTGCTCCTTTAAGGTGTTTTCCTTTGATTTCCATGGCTTGATCATCCCAATATCCTTTGATACGAGGGCTTCATCCACCAAAGACGAGGAATCAGTCATTCGCCCATTAAAGACTCGAGAATTGCGACGTTTCCAAATCAGCCATAGTGTGGTTGCAAGAGATTCTCTTTCTGGTAGGTGGCAAGTAAAAATTTGGGATACCCATTCTTCAATTCGTGTAAAGGTCAGGGGATTAACACTGATTTTGAGTCTGGGATCTTTCCATATTGTTTCTACCCACGCACAGTGCAGGAAAAGATGCTCGGCGGTTTCTGGGGCTCGATGACAGCAGGGACATACAGGATCTGGTAAGAGCTTTCTTCTAAATAAGTTCTCTTTAGTAGGGATAGAGTTGTGGCACAAACTCCATATGAAGTGCTGGATTTTTGGTTGAACTTTAAGCTGCCAAATGAATCTCCATAATGAGATAGGTATTTGATACGAAGATGAGGCTTGTGCTGTGTTATGTTGTCTGCTGGCATTTATAATTCTATTATACCCATCCTTAACCGAAAAAATTCCTTGTTTATTGCCATTCCATACAAGTCTATCTTCAACCCTTGATGCACCAAGAGGAATGGCAAGTATTTCGTGAACGATTTGCTTCTCAAAGAGTAGGTTTAACTTTTGAAAGTTCCAAACTTTGTTCTCCTGATCAATAAGATCAGCTACTAAAGATGGGTCATCGCGGTTGGGTGGACCATATAGAATCCCAGAAGATAACCATCTGTCCTCACGTATTCTTATCCTTCTCCCATCCCCAGCTGCCCATATCAAGTCCTGATGAACTGAGTCTCTTCCTACTAAAAGACTTTGCCAGCCCCAAGAGGGTCGAGTCCCTTTCTTAGCATTCCACAGACTCCCATTTGGGAAATAAATGGCTTTTAGGACATGTCCCCATAGAGAATATGGGGATTGTGCTAGCCTCCATACTTGCTTGCCAAGCATAGCCTTGTTAAAGCTGAGTAAGTCCCTAAAGCCTAGACCCCCATCAATTTTCCTGATTTTCAAGCACTCCCATTTTTTCCAATGTATCCTAGATTTAGAAGAATTATGTTTCCACCAAAAGGCCGCAATCTTTTGCTCTATGGCCTTACAAATAGACACTGGGATTTTAAATATGGACATAGCATACTGGGGCAAAGCCTGAACCACTATCTTTATCAGTATTTCCTTCCCTGCTTTTGAAAGTAATTTCTCTTTCCACCCTTCAAGTTTCATATTCACTCTTGCAAGAATCCATGCAAACATCTCTTTTTTGGATTGTCCCCAATCCGAAGGGATACCTAAGTACTTTCCAGTTTTTTCAATGATGGGGACTCTCAACATTTCTGCCATGTTTTTCGTTAAGCTTTGGGGGCAGCCATTACTAAAGAAGATCCCAGACTTGTTGAGATTGATGGCTTGTCCCGTGGCAAAACAGTACTGGTTGAGAATATTCGCCAGGTTCTGGCATTCTTTAACATTTCCATCCAAGAAAAAGATTGCATCATCTGCAAATAATAAGTGAGAAAGGGTAGGGCAATTCCTATTCAGCTTTATCCCTTTAACAGAATTGTCAACAACCGCCTTTTGCATCATTGAGGAAAGAGCATTTGCCATAATAATGAACAGATAGGGAGACAAAGGGTCACCTTGCCTTATACCATGAGAAGGTTGAAAGAAAGGGAGAGGTTCACCATTTACTTTGACACTAAAGGTCACTGAAGAAATACAATATTTCACCAAAGCCTTTGAGTAAAGCTTGGAACTTTTTCTTTCTCCTTCGAATTCTCAATTGATGAAGCATTTCCTAGACTATAAAAATATTATCCTGAATTTGCCGTCCACCCACGAAAGCGCTTTGTTCAACAGCAATTAGTCCCGGTAGCCAAGGCTTCAATCTGTTAGCCATTACTTTCGAAATGATTTTGTAACTAAAATTGCATAGGCTAATTGGCCTAAATTGAGAGATGTACTCCGGACTGGCAATTTTTGGGATAAGAGTGATAAATGTTCTGTTAAGATCAGCATCGAAATAACTTGATTCGAAAAAATTTCTGACCATACTGAATATATCTTGCTGTAAAAACTCCCAGTGATGATGATAAAATTGCCCATTTAGCCCATCCGGTCCAGGTGCCTTAGAGGCACCCATTTGGAAAACTGCAGCAGAAACTTCTTCCATAGTGACAGGTTCCATCAAACATTCATTCATATCTGCCCCAACTGTGGTTGGGATTTCCTCAATGATGGGTTGGAAATTTCTTGGCCCAATAGTCACGAAGAGAGATTGGTAGAAATCAAGGATGTGCTGTTTTAAGTGATTCAAATTTCTACTCCAGATCTGGTCATTGACTTTTAAACATGAAATGCGATTCCTTATACGCCTTTGAACAGTCGTAGCATGGAAGTAGCTAGTATTTCTATCTCCCCATTTAAGCCAATCAATCTGTGACCTCATTCTCCAGTACAGTTCCTCTTGTCTCCACAAAGCAGAAATTTGGTTGGTAATCTTTTTATACTCTTCAGTGTTAAAATTCTGGGAATTGTTTGACAAGGCCGTCAATTTACCTTGAAGGGTCTGAATCAGTTTTGAGGCATTAGGAAATTTCTGTTTACTCCATTTTATCAACGCCAATGAAACAGCCCGGGATTTCTGAGCTATATTGTTCCCCGTGTGTGGAAGAGCCCCCCATTCTCCTCTAATTACTTCTTTGCATTCCGGATCATCAAGCCAAAAAGCCTCAAATTTGAACTCCTTCTTCCTTTTGCATCTTTTCTGTAAAGTGTCGATGAGAATCGGACAATGGTCGGAACCAATAGCAGGTAATGCAAAAGCCTCCGCGTTGAAGAATGACATCCTCCATCTGACATTACAAAGAGCCCTATCCAATCTTTTCGTCACCAACTCACTCCCTTCTCTATTATTAGCCCATGTGAACCGACATCCCTTACTTTCGATATCCATCAATTCGCACGAATTCAGCATCTCACGGAAGGCAACAAGCCTGTAATGGTCTGTTTGATGTTTCCCTTCTTTTTCCCAATGATAAAGAATCTCATTGAAGTCTCCCACACATAACCATGGAAGGCTGTTCTGAGAATGAATGTTCTGTAAAGACTGCCAAAGGAGTACTCTTTCTTGGAAATATGTTGAAGCATGTAAGAAAGTGATCCGCATTCTTTCTCCTTCGATTAAATCTCTGCATGTGACATCAATAAGTTCAATAGTACTGCTGTTTATATCAATTTTAACCTCATCATTCCACATTAGCGCTAGACCCCCTGCAATTCCGATTGGGCTTGACATAAACAGATTCTGGAAATTCAACCTCTTAACAATCCTATCCACAATCTGGTCTTTATTCTTTGTTTCCATTAAGAAGACTATGTTGGGACGCTCTTGAGCCACTAAGGCTCGGATTCGCTGGAATGTTAGGGGAGTGCCAAATCCCTGACAATTCCAGCTCAAAACTTTCATATATTCCCCGGTAGCTTATTAGGGCTAGCCACCAAAGCCCAATTCTTCGAACCAGTCTCAATTGCAATTGGAGTTTCCAAAAGTTGCATTTCATCAATTCCATTCATAGAGTCCCTAGAGGATGAGATAGAGGAGCCTCGACGCAGCTTTTTCGACACTTGGGTTTTACCCTTCTTCTTAATCTTCCTTGACAAATCCGTCAATTTCTTTAGATAAACCTCGGACCATGGGGAATCAGAGATAAGTAACGGTTTAGTCTAACTTTTCTTTCCTTTCATAGCCCCAACTTCCTCTACTACTTCTTTTCCTTTCCTCTTAAGGCCACCTTCTGCAGTGATCTCCATTGGATTGGGAGAAGATAGAAATTCATTCTCTGTAGGGTCTGCATTCTGGTCAACTGGATCTTGGACTTGTGTTTCCGGAACCACTTCGTTGTCATTAGGCAAGGGGAATTCATTCCCAAAGAACAGCTTCCAAAATGGACTTGCTTCGCGTGCTTCCACTCTAAGCCATGAGCCAAATTTACCATCTCCAATCACCCCAGATTCCGATTCTCTAAACTGCATTTTGCCACAATTTGTTGCATAGTGTCCAATTTTCCCACACGAATAGCAAAATCGAGGAAGACGTTCGTACTTAAAGTCAACCCAAATTTGGTCATCATCCACATTCAGAATCATCCCTGGAAGCAGTGCATTTGTTAGATCAATCAACACTCTAACCTTTCCCAATTTGCACAAACCTCCCTCTTTTGCTTCCATTTTCACATCCACAACTTGTCCAATTAAGCTGCCTACTTTACGAAGGGTTGAATCGTTAACCATAAGAAGGGGAAGTCCCACCACATGAACCCAAAAAGCACAATGGGTAAAATTGTGGCGGTGGATGGGAACTTTTGGATTAAGTTGCTGTAAAATCAAGAGATTGCTGGAGAAAGACCATGGGCTTGTATCTAAGACTCTCTTCATTGTATCTTCCATTCCAAAGGTAAAGGAGAATATGCCCTGTTCTTGCTGATCACATACAATATCTTCTGTTTTCCATGCCTTTTTCATAGTTGATAGAAAAGATTGCACGTTTATGCTAGGATTCGAGTAGAGTTTTCCTAGCAAAGTGAGATTACACAGCTTCAGCTTGTTCTCAGGCCATTCATCAGTTACATTAGCAACAAAATCTTCGGTCCACAAGTCGCCAAGACTTCTACATAAAGCTGCCAGACGCTGTTCCTTATCTATCACAGTCGCCATGCTAAATATTTTCAAAATTGCAGGAAGCACTAGAAGGGGAAACTAGCACATCGAGACCCAGCAAAACCAAAAGGAGCTAGAGCCAAAGGATGTAAACTCTACACGCAACACATGAACCTCAGCCATTTCAACGGGAATACACCAGATCAGTACCTCCCTAACAGCTCGCATATAGAGATGGCCAAAGCTTGGGATGAAGGGAGCTCTTCTTTGCTGTGAAGGCAGAAGGAGCTGAGATTTGGGATTTGTATATCTAATGAATGAAACTGTTAAATGTAAAGGGCACAAACTGGTGAGAGCATATGGAGGGAAATGCTGTGAGAGGTTGGGACGAAGGGTTTAGGGTTTTTTGTTTTTGGGAAACTAAGAACGAAAATTAGGGTTTGTAATTTTGGAAACTGGATGATTAAAGTGGTGCACAGGACTACATCTGAATAGGGGCGCCTGCTACACAAGGGTTGGGATTGATGATTTGAGCTAAGATTATATAGCAAGAGATGAGATTATGTTGCCAAAGTCAAAAGTGAGAAACTGAGCGCAGGTAGAGATGGAAGAGGGCTAAAATGGTGCAAGGGGGTTCGAAAGAGATGGTGTGATCTGTGTTTTCGTTTACGTCCGTGCAGGGAGTAGTGGGGATCCATACAGGAAGAGAGGGGAGTTAGGGTTGAGGAAAGGCTATCACCATGGATAGGGCAAAGGCTCTTAGAAAAGAGAGGAAAGCTCTTGCCAGGAAGAGAGGGACCACAAAAAAAAAAAAAAGATTTTGTGAAAGCATTGTAAGGTGTGAATTATTATTTAAATATTCTAACACACACACATATATATATATTTCAGGATCTTCAAGGGAGAGAGAGGAGCAAAATCAATCATTACTACATCTTTACTCAATTAACTTGGCATTACACTTTATTAGAGAATGATATTTATACCCGAAAAATATGCATAGGAAAGGAAATAATCTAATCCAACAAGGAAATTAGCTATCTTAGAAAGTAATGGAAATATCAAGTAATATACCTACTATTAAATAATATTATTAACAATATTCTAATAGAGAACTCTCTTTTTCCATAAATATACTTCAAAAACATATAAGCCAACACAACATACTGCTTACTAAGTTGTTTCTGAACCTATTAGGATTTGAAGCAGATTGAGACAATCAACACCTATCGGGAGCATCAGATGAAGATTGATTTGGTCACCCTTGGGCTGCTCGTGAGTCCCTTCATTTGCCTGGCCCTGTTGAAGTGGAACGAGATAAGGTACAATACAAAAGGGTTGCCTCTGGCAACATTGGGTTGGCCACTTCTGGGCAAACCATAGCGTTCCTCAAAGGACCGAGCTTCATGAGTAAGAAGAAAGCAAGGTATGAGTTTTGCGTTGTTTTATTCGTCTCGGTTTCTATAGTGTTCTTGAACATATTGAACGAATGTGAATACATACGTTTTTATTATGATTAGAGTCGAATTTTGTCGAGAAAAGTTTATGCTATGGGGTTCAACCAAGAGAAACGTCTCCAGCTCAAGGACTAATAACACCGAAAGTGTCCTCTGTAAAATTTGGATACCTGAACTTTTTTCAATCTCTGTCTGTTTCAAGGGAGAAGAACTTTGCAATACGACACCAGGATTGGACGCCGGTCCCCATGTCCAAGCACTGGGGACCCGGGTCAGCCCACCGGGCTTTGGCTGCCCTTAGGGACGTGGGTCTGGCGGCTAGGCACCGAGGGTTGATCATCCGAGACGAATATTAAGTACCTTATCTTCAAAATCTGGATCAGTACAAGCTTCCTTCAAGTACATGAATGGAATTTGCTGATATGGCCTAATGTTCACTTTGTCATTTTATGTGTCTTCTTAAGATGATGTCATGTTAACAAACACAATGAATTAGCTAGATGCTTCCACTTTTCCACCAGGTAAAAACCCCAAAGCCATAGATCATCGTTAAAATACATGATAGAACACTCCCTGTAACGAAAGTATCATATTGAATTTGAGTAGCATTTGGAAAGATTATGTACTAAACTATAACAAAATAAAAAATTTACACACCAGATTACAGATTGGACAAAAGTTTAGTAGTTTGGTCGATATTACTGAGCTTGATCTCATTCTAAGGGATTACACACACTTTGTACCATTTTTTGGCTACCAAAATCGTGAAGGTTCACTTTCTACATTAGAGAATCTCTTCATAAATAGTCTGTCTCAAACATTCTGTTGCTTTTGCTCATTGCACTCACTTTTAACTATGGCATTCTCTCCACAAGGAAAGTAGTCATGCTATGATGGCTCAACCAAAAAAGGAAAAAGAAAAAGATCAATCCTTTCGTTGTATTTTCTCTTTCCATTCAAAAATAATTTGAAGTCTCTTCTCTGGCTTGATCGAACAGGTACTGGCTCTCCCACTGTGATTTCCATGGACTCAAAGCTCAACAGATACATCCTCCTAAACGAAGCGAAAGGACTTGTTCCTGGGTAACCCACAATCCCATTTGGAGATACTTGGGAGATCCAACATTGCCAGTGCCACTGTGGATTAGTGCCACTCACAAGCGCATGAGAGGGGCATTTCTAGCTCTCGTAGGGCCTGCAATAATGAAGGACAATAATCTGCTACGCCAATCCGATAAGAACATGAGATCTTTCACTGATCGCTGGGAACAGAGGACTCTTGATATTCAAGAGAAAACCAGAGAGGTAATCTGGTAATTCGGTTATTTAACAACAATTACGAACCATCCAAAACGTAATGTTTTGCGACAACAAATACGGTTTTGTAGAACATATGTCATGAGATATTTGTAGATGTTTCATGATGGCCATAATTTCCATTCAGATGGCTTTTTCCATTGGCCTCAAGCAAATTGTGGAGTTGGAATCGGATTCCATATTTGAAGCTTTTGAGCGAGAATTTGATAAGCTAGCACGAGGAACAATATCATTGCCGATCAATATACCAGGCGCACAATATCATCGCGGGATGCAGGTATCATACGACACAAAATTCAATGATAAGTACTGTGACAAAATTTGTACGCTAGTCATGAATTTTCTGAATGTTATGGTGAATGATCATTCTAAGTTGATTTAATTCACAGGCAAGGCGAGAAGTCATCAATATGCTCAAACAAGTTATGAAGGAAAGAAAGGCTTCTTCAGCTAAGCATGATGACATTCTTTATTACCTCATGAATGATGAATCCGGGAGCTGCAATCTTAATGACGAAGAGATAATCGATCAGATAATTACTGTCTTATATTCAGGTTATGAGACGGTGTCGACCACATCGAAGATGGCTATCAAGTATCTAAAAGATCATCCAAGAGGTCTTCAAGAGATTAGAGTTAGTCTGTAAAGTTTTTCACATGTGCTTTCATGGTGTTAACTAATCGATTTCTTTTACCTACTAACAATCCCAGGAAGAACATCTAGCGATCCGCAGAAGAAAAGGACCGGAAGAAGCGATCGACTGGAATGATTACAAGTCCATGCGATTTACTCGGGCAGTATGTGTGAATTTGTGTTTCCATTTGTTTCCGTTACACTTTCCTTTGTATGTCCTAATTAGTTAGCAGAAAATCCTGAAGTTTAGAGGATTGCAAGCAGGTTATCTTTAAAACCTTAAGGTTGGCTACAATTGTAAATGGTCTGATGAGGAAGACGACTACAGATGTGGAACTAAACGGTCCTTTCATAAGCTCTCACTTTATTACTCGAGATCCTTAATTAATTGCTTCTTTAGTTTTTTTACATGTTTTATTTGCTCAACAAGCAATTGTAGGAAAAACAAG
Source organism: Metrosideros polymorpha var. glaberrima (assembly GCA_001662345.2). Classification (NCBI taxonomy): domain Eukaryota; kingdom Viridiplantae; phylum Streptophyta; class Magnoliopsida; order Myrtales; family Myrtaceae; genus Metrosideros; species Metrosideros polymorpha. The sequence goes on along the minus strand of BCNH02000002.1, from coordinate 19,023,840 downwards.
CTTTTTCACAAGCACCCTTGATTGCATCACAGACAGAGATTCTACTATTTCAATTCGCTTATCATTCACACACATCCTCGTAATCCACGATCCTTGTGAGAAGTTTTAAATTCCAATTTCAATGCGTGTATTGTTCTTGGAAGTTTTGTAATAAACAAGTTCTCTCGCAAAGTCCAGGGTTTGCTATTCCAAAAGGATGGAGAATATACGTCCACCTACGAGAGATCAACTACGACCCAATGCTTTACCCCGAACCATTCAGCTTCAATCCATGGAGATGGCTGGTCAAATACCATCACACTCATTAATTAATTGATTTTCTCTATAGTTTATTTAATTTTTCGACGTGGGTCTTTATCTTTCCTTTTCTTTTGGGTCTAAAATGCAGGATAAGAGCTTGGAATCTCATAACTATTGCTTCCTCTTTGGTGGAGGAAGTAGGGTGTGCCCTGGAAAGGAGTGGGGCATCGTTAAGATCTCCATGTTGCTTCACTATTTCTCAACTAGATACAGGTAAATTATGTTGCTTTAATTTTAGTATAAGTGTTTTTTTTATCATTTGGGCTTTTTATAATTGCTAATGTATTGATTAGTTCAATTTACAAGGGACTACTTTAGATAATTTTGCTTCAAATGCAGGTGGGAAGAAGTTGGGAAGAGCGAAATTCATAAGTTTCCGAGAGTTGAAGCACCCAACGGGCTGCATATCAGAGTATCTAACAGAGTCCTTGATTGATAGAAGATAATAAATAAGACATAAGTTATAACAGTTGTTTCTTTGATCAATGATGTAGAATTGATGATGATCATTGCGTCCAACTTTTTATTTTTTATATAAGCAAACTTTTTTTTTTAAATTTCTAATAATAACAAGTGCGCTTGGACGTAGGCTAATTGCAGAACCATGTAATTAGGTGTGTCTAACACGTAAATTCGCATGTAATTTTTTTAAATAATTTTGTTGGAAATATAACTGTTATTTTGAATTTGAGAAAGGAAACATAAATTACGTTTCGCTCGGTGAATACTTGCAGTCTGATTTTTTATTATCTATGTGTCAAACGCCATGAATTTGGCATGTCGTGTACATTTGACCTCGTTATATCCCTTCGTGTTCTTTGATTTACCTTTCGTTCTTTGTATGACTTTTATGATTAGCATAATCAAGTGAGAAATCGCCTATAATTTTAATGCTTGATGATCATGGCATCCATGCCTACAATTATTGAGAAAATTACCAAAAAAGTTCTATACCTATTGCACTTGTGCCATTTCAATCCTAAATTTTTCACTTTGGCCAATTTAGTCCTAAATCTTTTAATGATTTATCAATTCAGTCCTTATGGCCAATTTTGGCCGAAAATTGCTGATGTGGTGGTCTAATCAGTGTTGACCGTCTTATGTGGCACGATCGACGCTGACATGAATAATTTTTGCAATTTTTTAAAGTTTTTCTGAATTTATTATTATTATTTTTTTAAATCCTTTTCCAACTCTGGGTCAGCCGAGGGCCGACAACCCTCGCCTGGTTTGGGCAAGGGCATCAATGGACCCTCGCATGGATCTAAGAGAGGGCCACAACACCCTTGCCTAGATCTAGGCAAGGGTCCAACGCCCTCGGCGCCAATTTTAAGAATGACAAGTAAGACGGTTGACACTAATTAGATCGCAATGTCAGTAATTTTTGACCAAAATTGATTGGAATGACTAAATGAGCAAATTATCAAAAGATTGAGGACTAAATTTCGAAAGATTTAGAATTAAATTGGCATAAGTGCAGTAAGTTTAAGATTTTCTTAAGTAATTTCCCTTGCAATTGTTTGCATATAAGATCTTCTATGTTAAGTGATGTGACTGATAATTTATTGTTCCTGTACATGTAGTTGATGTGTTGTGTAAGGTGATGGGACTATTCATGTAGTAATATTGAGCCACAGATATAAGTGTTGTGTATTTTAAAATATATATTTCCTCACTTTTATTTTGCCCCACATTGCTTGAAAAATGGGTTCACATCTTGAGCCTGCGTTTTTGGTACTTTAAATCGATGATCAAATTGCTACTGTAAAATTTACTCCGCCAGCATTTTCTTAATTAATTCTCTTGTTGTTTCGACATTTACTTTTCCTAGCCATTACTTGATGTAAATTACTTTCATATTCGTTTCTCTATACATACTGAGTATTTCTTTGTTGGTTTCACACCCTAGAAATCTTCATATGAAACACTCTCTTCCATCTTGCTCTCTCTTCTGGTTTCACGTCCGTTCATGATCTACCCAATAGGGCGGTGCACACTAACTGGAAGGTCTATTGGATTGTGAATAATAGTCACATCCAACCTTCCGCACTCATTGATGGGCGGAAATTATCCTTGTGGACAGCGCTTGCTCGCCTCCAACATTCATCGATTTTCGTTTGCATTCGGTGGTTCTCAAATATTTCATAACATTATAAAGGTAGATACTCAGTCTAAGCTTTAAATAGAATCTGGTCGTTTGATGAATCTCATCAATCACATGAGAGTAACCAAGAGAGTACTTTTGCATCAATATTATGGAACCAAAGCCAACTCTAGAGTTGTTAAAGCTACATTTGGCAATGCCCTCCGTGAAGGGGCACAACCACGCAACTCTTTGGTTATCAGAACATAGAGCAAGCAAGAGAAAGTGCCTCTCCCTTCAATTGTTGTTTTTTTTGTTTTGTCCTTTTTACTTCTTCTCATTGTTCATGATCTAGGGTCTCAAGTGCCTCCGATTTTGGAAGATACATTCATATAAGAGCTGGTAATTTCTCATTCTTGTACTTCATGTTTAACTCAAGAGCGGTTAGAGAAACTTCTGAAATTTTTCAGCCTCGCTGATGAGTTAATTAATTTAAACGAAGCAATAATTCTGAGAATTCTAAACTAAACAAGTTTAGTTTTTTTTAATAAGGTTAACTAATGAAAGCTAATCTGTTCAAGCTCTTAATTTGTTATCATTAATTTATCACTCGCTATTTCAATTCTTTCTATTTTGAGGAAGTCCACTGAAACCCCCAAATACTTGTGGGGTGGTCAAATGTTTGGTTTGAGTACATCAAATTTCCTAATCAAATAACATCATACTTTACTTTTCGAGGTATGATAAAATAAGTTCTTCATTGATTCTTTGATTACTAACGAAAAAGAAAATAATTAAAATAATCAAAGTTTGTTTTCAGTAACATATTTTGGATTAAAATCCACGCAAGTACACAATAATTTGATTTAGGCTCATGAGATCATGACACATCATCCTAAAAGATAATTGACTCTGCATTTGTAGACTATATACCGACAAATTGGAAAGGTATCTTTTAAAATCTAAAGGGCATCAAAAAGATCTTCAGGGGTGAAACCAGCCAGAGGAAACCAAAGTTTCATTTCCTGGAAGGAGCAACCCCACGAGTCGCATGAGAAGTAAGATACAATTTATTCTCTGAGAGAGAGAGAGAGAGAGAGAGAGAGAGAGAGAGAGTCGACCATAGCTAAAGAAAAGTCCAATCACAGTTTCCAAATAGAGATACCAATGTAGGGTGACAACAGATCTAATGATTGTGTCCAAATCCGTTAAGGATCAGAGACCACAGTGCAGAGAGAGAGAGAGAGAGAGAGAGAGAGAGAGAGAGAGAGAGGCCTGATAATACTAGCTAGGGTTCAAATCCAACCACGTCCATGCTTAAAATAAAACAAACCAAACAAATAAATAAAGATATATATATTTGGCCTAGAGGGAGAGAGCAGGGGGGTTGAGTTGGATTGAATTGAATTGAATTGAAAGAGAGTGAGTGCGTACAACATATATTTTGTGGGGTTCTTGGGAAATACGATTTATACCAACAAAGAAAGCTGGAGAAATCAAGCGTGGGAATGGCTTTCTTTCCAGTTTTGGCAATTCAGGAATCGTCCCATCATGTCCGTAAATAATCCATTGGTCCACAGTTGTCATGTGATTCGAGCACTTGTCTCTGTCATTTTCCTAAACATTAAAATTGCACCCTCTAAAGTGGAATGGATCAAACATCAAAACCCTACTCTCTCTCTTTCTCTCTCTACAGTCATTTTCTTCACCCATGCATTTTTCTATTCAACAGGTTATTACACGTATTTTTTTTTCCTTTTCAAATGATGGTATATATAATAGAAAATGTGTAAGATCTAATTATATCTTCATGCATAATTTGGCTTAATGCAATACAACAAAACTATCAAGAACAACTCTCGTAGTGATGATTCCGACCTCTTTCCATTCATTTCCGCTCGCGACCGGTCTTTTCTTTACTTTAGTATCCAAGTGGACATCTCTTGCTAATTCGATGTTCATTCATGAGCTTTCGCCATTATCTTTCTTGCCCAAATAGGTGCAATCGACAAGATACCTTTGCCAAAATGATTCTCTCTGATTCGGTCTCTCATCATGCCTAACTTGAAAATGTTTACGTTAATACGGCACTATCTATATTGTCGAAGATTAGGAAAGGAGATTCACGAAGTTTGTAACGATCTTGGTTGATGCACAATGATTTTTCCTTGTTTTTCCTTTCCATTTTGCTTTATGTATATACTCACTTATCAGAGCAGATCGTGGCCTATTTTTATCTGGGTTCCATTGATGTGATCGACAAGGGTTGACTTCATGCATTTTCAATCACCTCCTACTTCTTCCTCTCGGCAATCACCAACCATTAAAGGATTTCTTCTTATGCATACTTTTGTGCTACCTTAACGTTATATATATATATTCTAGACGCTGCAGCATTTTCACGTAATTCAACTTGGCTTGCAAAACATATGCTTTTCTACGTCCATTTTTGGCCATAACTTTTTTTTTTTTTTGCTTGTGTGTGTATACTTTGATCATAGATCAGTGTAGATACATTCATGTTTGAGAGCATCGACACAAATGACATCTTTCCTTCGTGTGAAAAAGTCATCGAATCGTAATCTTATTTAGCCATGGACGATAGTTGAGGCTATCATCGAATTTGCTCGATTCTTCCCACCATTATCCTACGATACATGGTTTTTGACACGACGATATTATCTTAATAAACGTAAATATTGGTTGAATGTCATTTCACAAAGTGACTTGACAACATGCGAGATAAATAATTTGAAAAATTATTTTTAGTACTTTAAAGCATGCAATTGAAAAATTATTATCTCCTATCATTTAAAAAGTGAAGTAGTAAGATAAATAAGTTGATGATCCATTCTTATTTTTGTAATATCATACATAAACTTAGAGAAGAAGAATTAAGTGACAATCTCCAATCCGTGCCTCTCACGAGCCTACCACTTGATAAATATACATAAGACATCATAAGGTACAATCGATATATGCTCTCATCCTCTCAAATGCGATGCGGACCTTACTCACATGAGAGGAACAATATATACATCCGTCATGCATAGAATCTCATCATACGTATATTCACGATGGAATAGCAAACAATTATCACTTTACTTCATGTCGATATCGGATGGAGCTCAGGCTAATTTAACCGGCGAGTAGCGATGAAATCTATCTGAATTGTCGGGTAGTGTTTGCAATGAGATTATATTACAGGGCTATTCCGGTTGCAGGCATGAGTGGCAGGAGAAGATCGCGAGACTAACGAGGGATGCTTAGCTTTGGAGGATTGAGTATTTAGTAAAGCAGAAGAAGTACCCCAAGCGGAGGAGGAGGGAGTCATAAGTGCAAAAGACCAAAAACCAAGTCCCCGTGCAAACTTCCGTATCTGCATATCGCAGTGCAGGTACTACGTTATGACCTGGTGTTCACAAACCCTAGATTTTCCTTTTGACGCTTCTCCCATCCCCTTCTGCTTCACTCACTCACTCACTCTCTTCTTTAATTTCGTTACATAGCCCCTCAAACCCTAGCTCTCTCTCTCTCTCTCCATAGATATATAACTTTTCCTCTTGTTGGGTTGGAGGAGTCATGAATCATACGGAAGACAAGGCGAGCATGGAAGTCCCGCCGTCCGAGCATCTGTGCTATGTCCGGTGCAACTTCTGCAACACCGTTCTTGCTGTATGTCTCACCTAAATTAATCACTTTTCAATCCAACTCTCATTGCCAACTTCATGAACTTGTTATGGCTTTATGAATAGAGAGAAACAAGCTTTGCGCTTCTTCTCTGCACCAGGAACGAATACTGTTGCACTCCTATCCTTCTTTTTTTTTTTTTGGGATCCGGCTATAAAGTCCACACGATGAGATGATGAAATCATGTGTACAGAGCATTATGTCTTGTAATAACCGAATGTTTGTTCTTCTTCTTCTTCATCAATCTTGAAGGTGGGGATTCCATGCAAGAGGATGTTGGACACAGTGACGGTGAAATGTGGGCATTGCAGCAATCTCTCGTTCCTCAGCACCAGGCCTCCCCTTCAAGGCCAGTGCCTTGATCATCCCTTGAGCCTTCAGGTCCATTTCTTCTCCTCTCTATCTACTTCTTTTTACGCATCTTCCGCGAAGAATGCCTTCCATAAGCAGCCATATCTTCGTGACGTGTCCGTTTCAATTTAGTATCGTAACTCTAATTCTGTGGATGATGCATCAATACTGCGTGTATGTCGCTCTTTCTAGCACCCGTTACTAAAATTGTTGGGGAAGCAGGGGTTTTCCAGTGATTTTAGGAAAGGCCAGTCATCATCCTCCTCGTCCTCAACTTCGGGAGATCAGCCATTATCACCCAAAGCCGCCCCCTTTGTTGTGAAACGTGAGATCGACCGATAAACTCATCATTCCACTTCGTTTCTTTCTTTCATTTTTTTTTTTTTTTGGTGTCCAATGAGTCATCTATGGATCGTTAACCTTCTTTCAGCTCCGGAGAAGAAGCACAGGCTTCCATCTGCTTATAACCGGTTCATGAAGTAAGCATAGATACATTTTTCCTCTCTTTCATGTTCTCTTTTTGCTCATATACATATAGAAAGCAAAGAAAATTAGCGAAGAACTTACCAACATGTACCTGCACATAAAATATATGAACAATAGAGAGGAGATACAGCGCATCAAAGCGGCGAATCCTGAGATACCACACAGAGAAGCATTCAGTGCAGCAGCAAAAAACGTAAGCACCTTTTCAAGACAGATCTGCACGTTCCCTGGCCCTAACTTATAGTGAGATTCATTCCTTCCAGGGAAAAAATATTTTATTTCTATGAGATTTTCTATTATTTAATCTGCCGTTTTGTTCTACATAGTGGGCGAGGTACATTCCACATTCTCCTTCAGGATCGGCTTCTGGCAGCAGTAACCATGTAAGCTGTCGTCCCTTCCTATATCTGCTTGGTCCCATTAAAAGGAACTGTATATTCAAAAAAACATATACATTTTATATGCTCAATGACGGGGCCCAATAGATATCCAAGCTCATTTATATTTTAACTGGCTACAAGCTGAGAAAATGTAGGAGTCAGTTCTTCTTCGCGCAATGTCTGTAGTGGTCTTAATTACCAAAGAGACAATGTGTAGTGGTCTCCCATGAGGAATCTAGGCTGCAATCTATTTAGAGACCGATGCCTAAATTAACTATTATGACATGATAAATAATCCTTCAGCAATTAAGACTTATATATTCAACTTCAGAGTAAAGAGAGATATTCAGCAATACTACTGATTGCACTACACTTTGTAGAATAAATCAACTGTGGCGATTGAATCTCTATGCGTGCAATAAAATTCCTACATAATCCTCCAATGACTGTGGAATGACCCAAATAAATCCAGAGAAGTAATCAAAATCGTAGAAACTAGATAAAAGGAAAAAAAAATATGATGTGAATATCAATAAGCTCTCTAGATGGATATCGAGTTTTATTGCTTGGTTAGCAATTATAAGCCATTCTCTGGTTACAGGAATGAAGAGAATTGCAGTCACAAACGGCATGGCAGAGGTTATTCGGAAAGCACTTAGGGCATATCGGATGTTCGGGTATGTTGATGCTGTATCAACATAAGCGAAGCCGTTTTACTTTCCTTCTCCTTCTGTGTCCTTTTTATTTCGCTAAATAATGAGCCACTAGATCAAGCTATTTTAGAGTTATCTAATGTCGTGATGTTAATTAAGATTGATGACCATGTAAGGTGCATAAGTGTTTTCTATGCGGATGTGAAACTTTATGTTTTATCGGTCAATATAGTATCTTAGATTAGGTCCCTAATTAGCTCAACTTAATTTCACACATGCCATCAACTTAAGGGTAACCGCGTGAACATTCATTTAGAACGACAATCAATTAACCTAGCTAAGAAAGTTCTTTTTTTTTCCCCCGAGTTGGGACACAATTCATGCTTAGGGAATGATCAGTGCCTTATAGCTCACTCACCCATAACCTTGTTTATTAGGGAATATAACATGTAAATCGACAAAACATGGAATGCTTAAACAGGCATTAATGCTTAAACGTGGAATTACTGGATTTATGATTCAGAGAGAGACCTCAGTTGAATAGGATCAATTACCTGACTGACAAATACTTGGATGATAGTCCTAAAATACGGTCGAGAAAAGAACTTTTTACTGATAACTTATGCATAAATAGTCCAACAATCTTCACAAGTTCTTGACAAAGTGTGGGAAATGAAATCATTACTTAGTATTTCGATACTCCTATATGCAGCACATTGGGTGCTTCGACCTTTGGGAATGTGTCAACTTCTGTTTCTCCAGTTTCTTCCCATCTCCAAAGAATGTACCAATTGAAACTTGTAAGACTACCAGAACAATGTGTAGCTATGCACTTTATCGAATGTTTGAAAATCCTCTGCAAGACTGGATATAGATACGCATCAAACCGGAAAACGAAAGACATAAAAGTTACTTTGCGTATATTGAAAATCTTATTTTCCACAATAAATTTCAGAAAATTCCAGGGCACTTCCTACTTCCACCACCAAAAAGGAAGCAGTAGTTATGAGATTCCAAGAGCTTATCCTGCGTTAAGCATTAAAGCAACTTAATTAGTACACTCAGAACCTGTCGATGTCAGATCAAAGAATCCAATTTGACCATCCATCTCCATGGATTGTAGCTAAATGGTTCCGGATAGAGCGATGGGTCATAGTTGATCTCTCTCATGGAGACGTAGTTCGTCCATCCTTTTGAGATGACAAACCCTGCACATTCCAAATAGAAACTTGATACAAATTTACCCAAACATGCTTAATTTTTCGAAATTAGAGAGTTGAAAAGCTGTTTCAAGATCCCTTACAACAAAAAAAAGAGCTGTTTCAAGATCAAGTTCAGAGAATACTAAGCATGTACTCTCTACTTAAACCATCCTATTGAGAACCCCATTTCATCTCATTTTAGTCCCACTCAATTGAACTGTAAATGAAGAGTGTCCTTTAGAATGTGCAATGCAAATGATCAATCGATCGAATGAGATTTTAAGAGGCACGACAAAGCAATAGTACAAAAAGACTGCTTTCGAATATCCTTAGAGAATTTGTGAATGCACCTCTCAATTCAACGTCTTTAGTGCTTTTCCTCATCAAACCATTCACTATTGGGGCCAACCTCGAGGTTTCCAAGATAACCTGCATGGAATTAGTGTCCATAATTTAAGAAATTTGTTAAGTAGGCGATTCTAAAGACGTAAGGAACCGATATAAATTTAATTCGTCCTTACAACGCGAGTGAAACTCATGGATCTATAACCATTACAATCAACTGCTTCCTCTGGTCTCTTTCTTTGCTAAATGCTCTTCCTACGCGAATAGTTTTTTTGAAGAAGGCATGGAAATTAAAATATGCATTGCCAATGCAATAAACGCATAAAAGATTGTTATATTTACTCATATTTGTTGAAGAGCTTTAGGGTGATCGTGAAGAAACTTTGATGGCCATCATTGATGTAGCCGACACTGCTTTGTAGAATGAATATAAGATGGTAATTATATGATCAAACATTTCATCGTCGTTAAGATTGTATACCAATTCACCATTCATAAGGTGATATAACATGTTGTGAGATGCCGAAGAAGCTCTTCTTTCCTGCACAATTTTTCTGAGCATAACGATGACAACTTTTCTTGCCTGAAATATATGGTCAAGCAGGTAGTGTTCAACCAATGCGAAATTCGAAATAGGAAAGTTTTAAACAGTAAGATTTAGGACATTTTGAATATACCTGGATCCTCCAACCAATATATATATACCTGGATCCCATGATAATATTTTGTGCCCGGGGTACTTATTGGCATTGGTATCGTGCCTTATGCTAGCCTATTGAATTCCCGTCGAAACGCCTTGTGTATGGAAAATTTATTCTAGTTTGACAACGTAATTGAAAGCAATGAAAAATGCCATCTGAAAAGGGAAATTTTTTGGAATGGAACTATCTATACTACTATCTTCCCTGGGCATTATCCTGATTAAGTCCTAGTAAAATAAAGTAAATATCATAGATTCATAGTCTCTCCATCAATAATTTGAAACTATACGCAACTAAAGAAAAACCAACCTCCTCTCCTTGGTTTTCTCTTGAAAGTCAAGAGTCTGTCCCTCCCAGTGATTGGTAACCAATCTCATGCTCTTGTCAATTCTCATTAACAAGCTGTCTCTGATCATGTTTGGGTCGACTAGAGATAGAAGGGCGCCTCTCATGCGCTTGTGCGTAGCGCCAATCACTGAAGCGTCATTAGATTTTCCGAGCATCTTCGCGTGCGATTTTGGGTAACCCGGAACGGGCCCTTTCCCTTCGTTCGAAAGGATGGATCTGGTAAGCTCTGCGTCCATGGAAAAGATGGTCCGAGCACCTAGGATGTGCGATTTGAACGCCCTTCTGCATCTGTCAAAACGAGAAATAAAAGACGAGATGATCCTCCTTCAAGTTCATCTGCAAGCCTACCTCACTTGTCACTAATTTCCGTGAGGTTTGGATGGATTAATGTACTATCAGAATTCAAAATTATATTTGTGCAACAAAAAAAAAAGATGAAAAGAGGAGATCCTATAGAGGTTAGATTCGAAGAGATTGAAGGCAGAAGTCTGCCTCAAGATTTTAGTAGGCGACCAAATTGTAGAACAAAAGAGGAGCATTGTACTGGTTCTACAAATAATATTATTCTTCGAAATTACACCTTTTCTTTAACTCCTTGCGTACTTGTCTGAGGTATAAAAGTTGGTAATTTAGAAAATCACGTTGGTAAGCAATTCAAATTAAAGTCGGTAAGCTAAACCTAGAAGGTAATTTAATTGGAGAAGAGTTGGTTAGTCACTCAAATAAGATGTGGTAATTTTATGGGAGAGTTGGTAAAATCAAAACTTTGGCAAGGAGTCAAATAAAATGCTAGTAACTTAGTAAAAATGTTGGTAGTTTCCAAACAATCAAATAAACGTTGGCAGGTAACTCAAGTAGGAGTTGGTTACTTAAATTTGACACTCAAATTAATAAGAGTTGATAAATTCAACGCATCAATAAGTTAATACCAATAAGTTGTTAAATCAATACAAAAGTTTGTAATTTGCCAACCAACAAATATAGGTAGTAATTAATTTCATGTATATGTTGGTAGGTCACGAATAAATTGCTGATAAATTTTTTTTAAGCGGAAATTTTTTTTACACTTACCAACTCTTTTAGTAATTCACCAGCATAAAAATATTTTTAAAATTTTTTTTTCCAACTGAATTTAGAATCGGTCGATAAGTGGGAAAAAAACAATATCAAGCGCGAGAATGTGAGGAGTGAAAATCTTATTGGGCCTAACTTGACCGACTCCTCCAAAACAGTTGGACTAACGTTTTCAAGGGTCCAAATCCAAGCTGACGAGGCCTAAAAACACAAATAAATCCAACAGGACAA
>BCNH02000002.1:18987344-19005658 GCA_001662345.2 Metrosideros polymorpha var. glaberrima | reverse complement strand
TTTAAAATTTTTAATTATTATTTTTAAAATTATTTTATTTTTTCCTTCTTGCTTAAAAGTGTGGTCGGTGAGGGTGAGGGGCTGCAAAGCCCTCTCCAGCCAACCAAAATGATAATTTTTTAATTTTTTAATGATTGTTATTTTTAATTTTTTCTTAGAAGTGTGACCAGCGAGGGCAAGGGCCGTGGAGCCCTCGCCGTTAGCCAAAATAATAATATTTTTAATTTTTTCCTTCTTGTTGTGTAGGATGTAAAAAAGAAGGAAATAAAAATAAAATAAAAATTAATTACAAAATTCTTAAAAAATATTAAAATATTATTATTTTTCTTTCAGAAGTAAAGATTTTTTCTTGTTTACCAAACGCATTTCTATTCCAGAAATCTACTTCTGGAGTAGAAATAGAAAAATCAATTTCTGGCCAGAAGTTAATTTCTGAAAAAGAATGGTTACCATTCATCCCCTAACTCCCTCAATTTTGCTATTGAACGTGAAACATGCCATGAATCATTTGGCCAGTGAGACATGCCACGAATTGGGTCACGTTATAAACACAAAATGGGCCAGGTTTCGATGCCAAAAAATAATTGACTCTGCTCACGCCGGGACGATTCTTCCTCACGAGAACAAGGCAAACGAATCGACAGCGCTTGTCCTACCATCACACCCGTACACTCGAGAGATGGAATGGAAGAACTATTAAAGAATTACAAACTGGTGCGCCTACAAAGTCAAAAGATCAGACCTTTTCCACATTGGCTCTTTCTTATTTGCGAATGTGTCATCAAGTTCGCTCATTAATTTAATTTGGTATCAGATCTCGCATAATGACACAGATCTTCAATAAAGCCGCTCTAATATGTTCATACCAAAAAATAAATGAAAAACATTGCTCGTATTGTTGCTTATATTGTTAGATACATCAAGATAACTGAACACGCGGTAGATTTTAACTAAATATCAGACGCGACCCGTTTATTCAAATGTCTATTTGCAATTTGTCGCGTCACTTTGCTTATGTATATAGTAAGCTAAGTCTAATGTAATAATTGGGCTCAACGTATTCTCAATAATCGGCCATCAGGAGGGATCTTTAACTATCTGATCAAGATGAAAACAAGAGAAGAATTTGGGTAAAATGGCAAGCCAAAACAAAACAAACGATTCTGATCTGTACATCAAAGAGAAAGAACTGAATAGGACTTCCAAAGATGCTATGATCAGCAAGGAGAAACGAAACAACGCAAAACTCTAGGACACGATACCGACAAAAGAGTGTCAAAAAATAAGATTGATTGACCGCGATTGAAAGGCACTAATCACATCTCAAAATGCAGCACCAGAAACTGTCGTTGCTGTTGTTGATCCTCTCTTGATGCTCTCAATACAAGTGGTCTCGTACACCGGCAACCCGCTCGAGCAGTAACTGCCGAGGTCGTAATTCTGCAACTCAAACAGATCGGAGCTCGAGTCGCTCTCTGCGCCATCGTCGTCTTCTTCCTCCTCGTTGAATCTCTTCACGTCTGTGCTCTCTGATGCATGTTTCTCAAAACCATTCTTGCCAAAGCTCTTCTTCTTCTTCTCCGAGCTCGGTTCTATCAGCTTGAACTTCTCGTCCAACCAACTCAGGTCGTTGCTTCTCTTGTTTCCTGAGACAGCATCGTTTCCCAAGTTCGGCGCTTTCAAGTGCTCGTTGTCGCGGTTATTCTTCGAAGCCACCGCTTGCTTGTGATCAGAGTAGCTTCTAAATTCCTTGTGAGACTTGGTGGGAGTGTTTAGTATGTATGCTGGAGGAGTTTTGGACCCAGAGCTCAAAGAGGAATACACCGACTTCGAATCCGTCACGGCGCTCGAGCTCCTGAAATGGCTGATGCTGCTCCGCCTTCGCCGCCTCCACCCGGGGCTCTCGTCCTCATCCTTCATTGACTGCGTCGAGGAAGGCTTCGACGACGATTTCTTCTTCTTCAAAGAGGACTGGCTGAAGAGGGAGTTCAAGAAGCTTGCGAGCCGCCCACCGGGCGAGCTCGGTTGCCGCGGTTTGTTGATCTTGTTCTTCTCTTTCGTTTGCTTGTTCTCGCTTGGGATGAGATGAAAGTGTTGATGAGCGACAACTTGGTGATGTTGATGATGATGGTGGTCATGTTTCATTGGCCCGTCAAAACTCATTCTTCCTCCTCTAGAATTGGCTTGCCTTTCTTGATCTCTCGCCGTTACCGCCTTTTGCACCGAGGTCGTGGCATCGTAGCTGGAAACGACGTCACCGTAGCCGGAGAAGTACCGGGCAGCCTCAAACACATCAAGCTCGCCGGAGTCATTCCTCCGGTGGAGCGATTTCCGGCTGATCGTCCTATCGGCATGTGGATACGGAGTGATGGACATGACTAATGCCAGGACTCTGATATTCCTCTCTCTTCTTTTTCTATGTTCCCTTTTTTCAGAGGTTATTGTGTTTCTAAGGCGTGGGAGGTACTTATGATGAGAAGAGAACTGTGGGGAGAATGGAGGAGATCACAAGAATTAGAAAAGTGAGAATTTGTGAGGTTGTGTGGAGAGAAATTAGTCAGTGATGCGATCGGGAATGATTGAGAGGTGGGAATAAGGTGGCCTTTAAAATTTGTTAGTTCTTCACTGTTCATAATACAGTGTATGATGAGTAATAATTGACATAGATTTGTTAATGGGTCAAGTCAATCACCTAATAATTTACATTTACGAAAATAATTGTGAGCTGTCATTTATATCTGTCCATCACACATTATAAAACTAGTTTTACATAATATTACATCAATATTGGGTAACCCGCTTATTTTTTTCACTCATATTTTATGCAGTCCACGATGTTATCGAGATATTTCACGTATCGAGTATTCTATTTTCGGCCCAAAATCCGCTTACATCTGTATAAGTAAGCTACCTTAGAGATTTTTGGAAAGAGAGAACCACACATGATGGATTTTTCTTTTTCTTTTTTTGCCTTTTCATCTATGAAGAAAGAGCTGTGGGGGCAGAAGGGAACAAGCTTTCATGATTTTATGCTTCTGAGATATGAATTAGCAGAAGTGATGTTGGGGATGATGGGGGGGAATGATCTGTGAAGAACCTTGGATTCTAGAGTTGGACTTGGTTCTTAGTGGAATTGATGCATCTATGAGCAATGTGTATTGTATGGGGCTTAGCCTTTGATGGTATGGATGATCATGATAGTGATGAGGAATTTTCATGGTGTCCCACTTTGTTCTTTTTTCAGGAAAGACATTAAGTACACCTATCTATATCCCCAACATGTTGAAAAGCAATGAGAAATTATATATCAGTGGTATGGAAGTGGAAAGAAAAATTGACAGTTTGGTCTTTGCTTATGAAGTTAGGTCCACATTATTCAATTTGGAATTTTCTATGGTACAATATTGCACTGTGCAATTTTTCTTGCACAACTTTATTGCATGTAAATTCAACGAAATGTTGTAAAAATAAGAAAAACTAAAATTTTACGACGATTTGTCATGAAGAAATGTTAGTTGCCCGATTTTCATTATTGTACTATGGACAGTCCCCGTTAATTTTTTTTTTTCTTATGCTTGAATTGGAAATTTTTAAGGATCAATGGGAAGATAAAAGCTTCCAATAGCCCATGCATGGGTATTAGCCTATTGTAAGAGAAATATAAATTGTACTGCTTTAGATCTGGCGAGGTAAATTCAAATTTACCTCCTGTAGTCGATATATTAGCAATCGAATTGGAGGCTCAAACTAGGCTACATCTTTTGTAATATTCTAATATTATCAAATTACCTTCATATTTGCGAAAAAAAAAAGGCACCAATCAAGTCTTAGCCTCAAATTCTCTGTTGCGACAATGACAAAATGGTCCCTAACTTTCGTCCAAGGTGTAATGTCATTCTTAGACTTTTAATTCGTTTAATGTGGTCTCTAAAGTATTGATAAATGTTCAATTTAGTCCCTAAATTATTTTCACAAATCTAAGTTAATGGAATTTGCTGATGTGGCTTCCAGTCCTTTAAGTTTGAACAATAGACAACAAAGAAAAGTTATGTTTAGATTATCCAAGTAAGAAATTAATCTCAAATTAGGATATAATAATCTCCATCATCAAACAAAGATGGACTTGTTAACACCCTATGTTTTTTTCCTTTTCTAAAGTAGATGGATAAAAAGATAGAAATGTTGACTCATCATTTTTAAAAAACCAACCCAACATATGAAATTATCCATGTCATCAAATAACGTTTAATATGACGTTTGAAAAAATAGAATGATTACATTGAACATTTACTTAAAGTTCATAGATTATATTAAACTAATTAAAAAAAGTATAAGGACGACATTTACTATTGAGTCAAAGTTCTAGAATCATTTGTGTCATTTTCCCTTCTCTCTTTGCTCTATCTAACCCTCTCAGCCTAGCCCCCGTCTATGGCGGTTCCGTCACCATTACCTACTGCGGACACAACCTCGACCACCTTTGAGAAGAAGAAGAAGAAGAAGAAGAAGAAGAAGAAGAAGAGAGAGAGAGAGAGAGAGAGAGAGAGAGAGAGAGGAATGTAGATGAGGTGGGGCGATGATGGCAGTGGCAGCTGCTGTGACTGGATGTGCATTGGTGCAAATTGTACTTGCCATCTTAAGGAAGAAGAAGAAGAGAGGAGGGAAAAAGAAAGAAAAATAGAAGAACAAGACAGATCTCAATAAGTGTATGTGTTGATGTGATCTTTCAAGCAGACAAGGATTTCATCTGGATAGTGGGTATTGTGTTTTGTGAGTCAATGTGTTTTTTCATTCGCAAAGAGTGAACGGAGAGTGCACCTTCAAGAAGGTGAAAAAGGGACCGAGCCTCGATGAAAAAAAGTGAAGAAAGTGAAGAAGGGCGTTTGTTAAGAGACTTTTATGCTTTGGAAAATGATTTTTCCTATTTAAAACCGGGAATCTATTTTCCTAGTTTTAAGTATGAATATTTTCATTGATTATAAATGTTTTTCGTTGACTAATCATATTTAGCAAACCAAGCACGTGAAGGTCCAGAATACTAGTTCGCAGAAAACTCCGCCATTGAAATCAACACAACCGAAACTTATATTTTCACTAAATGTTCGAATTTCATTAGTAAATGAAGGTATTCATTCTGATACTTTTAGCAAATTTGATTGTGTTTCCAATACGATGGATCATGTGACGTAAGTACCCCGATTAAACATCCAAAGAAGTCGTGCAGCAACCCATCCGATCTGTGAATGTTGCATCTGATTCCTGAAACATTAAAGGTTTTTGGCACTGATATCGACTTCTTTTTCCAAAAGCAAAGCAAACCAAGCATGGCCCAGTAATATTTGCATGCCTTCCACTTACCACGCCGGTGATGGAGCCTTTAGAAAAAAGGGGCATGCCCCCCTAATTTGCATCTGCCTTGATCTCTGTGTCTAAAAAGGCTACTACATCTATACATCTAGATTCACAAAATAGAAATGGAATAGAGAAAACCTAGCTATGTGTTCATGTGGCTTTGAGCGACCATCATGAAATACAAAATAAAGAGAACCTCTTACTTTTAAAATTTAGATTTTTTTCCATCCTAGAACAACCTTCCCGAATAGTTCAAATCTTGGAATACCTTTATCTTTCTACATGTAATTATAAAGTTTCGTTGTATTGTATATATTTGTCTATATAATTTATCTTCACTATTAGATGATTTGATTATTACATAAGAAAGTAGTTTCATTTGGTCTTTCAAGTGTCATTTTTGGAATACTTGCAATGCATGTGCACGTTTCTTAGTAAAAGTGATTTAGAAGGACGGTTGCCACATGTCAAGTTCGATCAGTACGTAGGATTTCATTCTTGTAAGAAGCAATTAAAGGGCGCGTGAATATATTAATGGACTTGAATTGAAGTACAAATGTTAATGAGCTTGAATTCGAGTTTCTTCTTGGCGATCTTTCAAGTAAGAAAGTATTAGTGATTCTATTGCTAGCTCTCAACAAGTGGCATCGGAGCTCACGGCTGATTGCACAGGCCACATCCTCAATGTATATGGACATTTTATTAATATCTCATGAAAGAAACATCGGACGAATCTTCAAGAGGAGTCGGAATTTGATTCTTGCCAAGTTTGGTTAGGCTAAGATGGAGATTTGAGTTGGAACATGGCACGAAAAGATATCTAGAATAAAAAGTTTAACATCAAAGACACGTATAAGGAGAGATTTGTTAAGATGCAAATGTGGAAATGTTGGTGAAACAAAATCACACATCCAATAAATTGTGTGAAACAAAGCACTTCTGGCCATATGAGTTTGGGCTACAACTATGTAACTTGCTAGAATGTCTTGGTATTGCTAACACATCGATATCTATTTAATAAGAAGTGCCATCAATGATCAACAACTTTAATAAGATAAATGAAAATTTTCTGATAGAAAAACTTTTGCTATGTCTTGTTTGGAAATTGCTTTGAAATGACGAGGATGGGAAACAAAAGAAAAAGAAAAAGTGAAAGGAACTTTTGACTATGAAAGAACAAGATAAAAAGAGGATACTTATAAAGTGTTAATAACTCGATCGAGAAACATATATAAAACATATACATATATATATTTATAATTCAATGACAAGACTGCATAGAATTGACTACTTGCATATCCATAAAATACTCCGCAAGTCTCATGAATAACAAAAAGTATGAACTTTCGGCATGTATAGAGAGTCTTGCTCCAGTGTCTTTATCCTATACAGGTAGCTTGCTCCATAAGAGCTTGCACGTAATTGGTGGGGATTTCAAGAGTTAATATCTTGTTTCTGAGTTGTAAATTAATCGTGTAAATAAATGCAAGTGCTTTGAGAACACTTGTTAAGAAGAATACGCAAGGATTTTGCACGATATTAAATCCTAAGAGATTAGCTAGCAATCACTTCATTAAGGTCCATAAAGAAAAGCTCCATCTTCTTTTGTGTCGGCCTGCACACGTGCCATCACTCGTGCAAGCATACAGAATTCCACGCAAGGACACGACATCAAACCAAACTAAACGAATATACCCAAGTAAACAAATTTGCCTACTCGGACCAAAAAAAAAAAAAACAAACAAATTTGCCTACACCAGACCGGAAACTAAGATGATCTGATCTCGACAGTCGCATTAACAATGCTTATGGTCTTGTCGATATCCAACAGCGATTGTATCTCGCCCTGGATTTTGGGGAAATGCCTTAGCTTCAAGAGGTTTGAATGGCAATGGTCCCTGGCTCTTTCATCAGTCACCACCACAATTTGGCCCAACACTGACCTTGAGGGGTTGTGATTATTCAGGGCGCGCGTGGCAACACTTCCGTTCCAGAAATTAACTTTTGATCAAAAGTTGATTTTTCTACATTTGCTTCAAAAGTAGATTTCTGAAAGAGAAATGCTTTTGATGAAACGGCGAAAATTTCTATTTTGAGAGGAGAAATAATAATATTTTAATATTTTTAGATTTTTTATTTTTTTTTCCTTTCTTGCTTCATCCACGACAAGAAGTGTGGCTGGTGAAGGCTTCGTGGCCCTTGCCTGGCCTCCCCTAGGCACGTGAGGTTGGCATCACCGAGATATGGGCGAGGCAATGGCAGGCTTCGCTTGTGGCCGGTGATTCACGGGCAAGGCTGGCCTCACAACCCATCGCAAGCTTCGGCAACATATCACGAGCCTTATCTGCAACTCGTTGGCCGAGGGCGAAGCTGACCATGGCCTCGCCAGCTGTGGGCGAGGCTGCTTCACCCAGGTTTAGGGAGGCTAGCCTCACCCGCGGTCTTGCGCGCCTAGGTGAGGGCCGCGACCTTCGCCAGCCACACTTCTAAGTAAGAAGGAAAAAATAAAAAAAAATATCCAAAAATATTAAAATATTATTATTTTATCTTGTTGGTCGGCTAAATGGACTAAATTGGTACAAATGTAAAAGGTTTAGGATTCAATTAGCAAAAAAAAAGTGCTCCTAAAGTAAAGAAGTAAAAATAAGTTTTTTTTTTGGGCAAAAACAACTTACAGAGGGAAAAAACACTTTTGGAATAAAAACGCATTTCTACTCCAAAAATAAAAAGTATTACAAAAATAGAAAACTGAAATTGTATTAACAAATAAATTTATGTTCCAAAAGTACTATTAGAACAGAAATTTTACTCTAAAAGCGTTAACATGGCGGCCTCACTGTCAACCATCTTTGATCGAATCTTTTGTTGATACGTTTCGGGAAGTTGCGTGTAGAAACCCCATGTGAGAGTTTGTGCGAACTGCAAAAAGGCGAAAACTTTCTGGTCGAGTCAAGAACCATTTTGTCAGTCTACAGATCATGTGATCAGGCAGCCTTATGGGAAAATTGATGTTTTGGTGGGAAAATATGGATAGAAGACAGATGGTCTCGGTGCTCGTCGCTTATATTTTGAGTTTCAACACCAGAAGTGGACAAGAAAATCAGTTATCAATTCAATCGGGGCAGAAAACTAATAGTTGGAGGCATCACCTTCTTATTTACAGTGACATAATTTTGTAATAAAGAAGCTAGACTTTACATCCGTGCCTTTGTCTGCCAAACTTGGCCCTGGACTAAAGAAGCTAGATGATGTAGTTAAATGTGAACATTTCTAGTATGATCCTGATAAACAGGCCAATGCCCTCTCATGTATCATGCGCCATTCACAATGCATGGTCGAGATAAGGAAACAAGCTCAATCGACCAGCCCTATCTGATGCCCTGTATCAGACCTCCATCGAGGACCGCCCTCACCAAGAGAAACCACCGATAAGACACTCACCAGAGCCGAGTTACACCATGATAAGATCGACCCATTTTTGTCCAAAAACCAACCATAGCCTCATTAAATCCGAACAATTACATACTCAATAACAGTTGGACCTCCTATAGAATAAAACCCAATTGCGGCAAAATTTCTTTGCACTCCCGCTTGATCTCGTCAATCACATCACTCAAGCACTCACAGAATCAAGTTTACGTAATTAAAAAAAATTAATTTTAGGATTGGATGAGTTTGGGATCGCGAAGCTCGAAAAGCGCGCGCGACACATTTTGTCGCCACGCAGAAAATTGCCCTAGCCTTGCCTCGCCACTCGCAAGGCGAAAATTGACATGCACATCATAGTTTGTCCCGGGGTCTGATCTCTCGTTCCCTTTCTTGTCTTTTGGATAAATACGTATGCCTGCGATGTTCCGTTGCTTTCTTTTGTTACGCACCATGAGTTGAAAAAGTCAGCTTTTGTGGCCTTGGTTCGTCCGTGAGTCCCATCTAATGTCGCCCCCCTCGTGTTCCCGTTCAGTGTCTCAAAAAGTCCCCCATTGAAAACGAGGCCCTGGTGTCGTTATTAGGAGTCCTCGACAAGTGAAATTCTCTTCTTGTCGAGTGCCACAAAATGCATGGGTCGTCCCTTCGTACTGAGGGGAATGAATGCTTGGAGCCAGAAGAGGGTCCGTCACTATTGTTCAATGGATGAGGCCGCGAATCGATCGGTCTTAATTATGTCTGATGCTTGGTCGATGCTTGGTCGAGTAAAGAGGAAATCGTGCTCAATCGAGTCTAGTTGACTTTTTTTTTTTTTTTTTTTGTCGAAGAGCGTCTCATTGATGGAATGTTGTGTTTATTGTGTGTGCACGCATGAGCTGGTAGGGACAAACTAATAAGAGGGAGGAATAACGTTAGAAACGTTTTAAAACTTGATTGGTTAAGACCACCGTAAAGTTTTCGTGAATATTTGAACGGATCTACTGGCTATATTTAATACATAGAGAATATGCTTTTAAGAAAATGCAACTGAGTCAGGATCGCCACCAATTGTACGGGTTACAATGTCAATCACTTTTCCAAATCTGGATGGATGATATGTTTGCATTGCTTAAATGATGTCATGCTATTTCTAGGATTTGTCTTATTGATTCTAAGCTTTTACGTAATGATGAGCTGGCTAGACATATAAGCTGCCATTACAAAATGGAATAATAGCTGGAAACGGAACTAAATCATAATAGATACAAGGTGGAGCTTTCCCAACACCCTCATCAAACCCTAGTTAAATATCTATATCCTCAATTCTCGTAGATAGTTTAATCATCTCCAAGCTAAGTCTAGAAGTGTACACGTTTCCTCCAATTCATCGGACCTACAAGACCCAACAGGAATTGCTCGTCGTGCCAGGTCCAGATGGGACACGACCCGAGTCTGTCCCTCCATGTCACCTCAAAGTGGTCATTAGTGGTCTGGTTAACTAGAGCTAGAGGCCCCTCCCCAGCTGAAATGTGCACTCAGTTTGAGTTGGCCAGTGCTTTACCAACCCATGAAGAGAACGGATGAGATAAGACGAACATGTGTGGCGAGAGATCGTGGGTTTCGAAGCTCATTCATAAAGCAGAAGACATATTATCCGATAAAGAAGTGATAGAGTTGTGATCTGTGAAGTGAATCTGTCTCCGCCAAGCAATGTCTCCTCTTCTGAGCTCAAAAGGCGTATCTTCTTTAGGTCAAAATGGAGTAAGCGTGGCCACACTAGCTGCGCATAGAGTGCAGCATTTTATAATAGTGTGCATGCTTTATCGTCTGAAATCCGAGTGTCCTGTCATTGGAAAGGCAAGCTCCATGCGGCTTATCTTGTTGGTGAGTGGTGACCTCCCAAGTTGATGAGAGAGATCTCATGATGATGTCGATGCCAGTAGACTCTAGAGTACGTATGGGGAAATGTGTGCCAGCAGCATGCACTAGTGGACTTCAAGGCCTCAGCTCTTCAAAAGTGCAACCGCACTTGGGTGTTGATGATTGAATATCGTAGACGCTACCTAGAGCTAGTAGAACTTCCTTTTTTTTTTTTTTTGCTAGAAAAAAACAAGTGAGCTAGACTGGTAAAAAAAAGGTGGGAGAGATTCTGAAAGTAGTCACTAGCTTGATTCTCTATGCTTGCTTGAATTTCGCAAACAATGTGAAGATTATTTTATGGATATTTGCTATAGAAACACACGTTTAAAAGAAAGTCTCGAGTATAACCTTAGGTTCGGGATTCAGTTGCTGCGAATCACGGGTCTAGGCACCAAGGTCTTGGTCAAGGCCACGAGAGAATTGGGCCTGGCCATTGGGGTCACAGGCCCATCCTCGAGGGACCAAAAGATTTTTCCTAGCCATAATTAAATCTTAAATGTGGATTCAACTTTCAAAATCCTAAAAGAAAACTTCTCATATTAGTAGATCAAACAATAAATGCATTTAAAAGATTTACTCAGGGAATGTGGTGTGGAAAGAGCGCCGTGGACTCACATGCACATAACTGGAATCAAAGACCATAGAAATTTGATTTTCGCAGTCGGACCAATTTTCCTTCCCAAGTGGTTAGTTGATTTCTCCTTGACACCCAAAATTTTTAGGATCCCGATCAACTTAGCGAATAAATCGATAAGTTTGATATTAAGCAATTCTTCGGTTCGTAACTCACCTCGAATCTAGAACGATAGAAGATTCTAGGAGTTTTAGTTCCGCTCTTTTCTTCCTTGTAAGGCTCTATAAAGAAGTATACCTTTTGGAGGGTGCTAAAACTCAGATTTTAGTATTCAAATCGATAGTACGACACCCTAAACATCTTTGCTTCTATGAACAATTGAATCAGGAACATCATACCATTAGAGACAAGCCATTATTCAACCAAACTTTACAATGCCTAAACAAAGCAAGAAAGTTGCACCTAGGGGCTAGAACCTGACAGAAGTTCTGTAGCTTACAACCAAAAGAAATGAACAAGGAGAGACATAACAAGGTTGGTAACTTGATCAAGAATAGTACTAACAATATGCAACTGTCTCTATGCAAACTATATATCTATTGAATATTCCCATCCTCTCGTTCGAATCAGCAATTGGTGGGTCCAACATGACAAAATGTCCTTTCGTTAATCGCCTGCTCATGTGAAAAATAATTAAATTTTGACAAGCTGGATGGGTTTATCATCTTTGAAATCACCCAGCAGACACAATGTTCCTTTGCATTCTTCGATTCGACGAGGGGTTCTCAGTTCTCACCACGGGGTCCAAGTTGGAATTCGCAACTCGAACGAGGATCATGTTCTTTGGCGGCTCGATAAATTTTAACGGTAAATAAAAATAATAATTTCTAGAGAAAAAACGTATTATCCTAGGAAAGTTAAACAAATAGATAATTGTTTTGAATACTGCCATTCCCAGATGTCTTTTAATGGAAAATTCGAGCCAAATGAGAATCCGCCTCTAACCTTAGTAGTGTCAAATATAGTTGCCTCTAATCATCACTTTTAGCTACTATTTATGTGACTCACATACGTGTCTTTATATAACTATATGGAAGTGGATTTAAGGCTTTGCTAGCATAACAATTTTTAGATGACTGTAAAAATAATAATAATTCTTGAAGAAGTGAATCCCATAACAATTTTGATTAATTGTTATTTATTTTTTGTGGCCCAAAATAAGTTGCCAATCTTACCATCACCAAAAAATGGTTACATAATCAATTCTCCTATGCTAATTGCCAAACATACCTGCACTTACCCTGCGTTATTGCATTAATAATATTTGGAGGTAAATTAACTCTACCAATGTCAAACTATTCAATTCGAATTTTTCATATCCACAATTAAATCTTTAGAGGCATTTGTAAAAAGTCATCACCTTATAAGCCATTTAAATTTCTAATTTTTTTTTATGGGAATCAAGAGCGCATATAGTCGTCGATAGAAGCAAATTTTATTTTTGTCTCCAATTTTGATAGTTAGAGACAAATCATGCAATTGGCTACCTCTATTTTCTATTATTATTGTTGCGATAAATCGATGGTTGCGATTTATTGATATATCGAGGGGAAGTATCGTACGGTCGCAATCTGTCAAGTTTTCCATTGGTTGGGATTGGGCTAAATTTCCTATTCATCTTGTGGAGCACTGAAATCAATTTCGCTCAAAGCTTCGCTCCAAACCACAAAACTGGATCGTCTGGGCCCAATAACCACCTTCTCTTCAACACGCGGGCAGGCCCGAACTGAAAACCGATCCATGTTTGACCCGATCCGTAATACCCGACCCGATTCGGATCCATCACCGTCAATTTGGGGAATCAGTCCCTCAACTGGGTCACCTCCTGATAAAACTCTCATAAACCCTAAAACCCTCAGCGTCACCGTCTCTCCTGGACCAATTTCAACCGGGGAAATCGTCGCCATGGCGAAGAAATCTGGGCTCGCTAGCTCCAATTCCGGCAACGGGACGAAGAAGAAGAAGAGGAACAAGAGCAAGTCGCGCCCCGATGCGATCGCCAAGAAGGCGAAAGCCGTGAAGCCCAATCCTTTCGAGACCATCTGGTCCCGCCGCAAGTTCGACATCCTCGGCAAGAAGCGCAAGGGCGAGGAGCGCCGCGTCGGCCTCGCTCGCTCCCGCGCGATCGAAAAGGCAATTCACCTATGTCGACTCGGTCATTCTGTGTGCATTTGTGCTTATGTGCTGATTGTTTGATTGGTTGGTTTCTGTGGGGGGGTTTCGGTTGAATGCAGAGGAAGAATACGCTGTTGAAGGAGTATGAGCAGAGCGGCAAGGCTTCGGTTTTTGTGGATAAGCGGATTGGGGAGGATAAGGAAGGGATGGGGGAGTTCGAGAAGGCTATTTTGAGGTCTCAGCGGGAGTACAAGGTAAGGGATGATATTTGCTTGCTACATTTTTAATTCCAATTACTTTTTGACTTGCTTGCGTTTAAGTAGCTAGAGTTAAGTTGTGGTGGCCGAGAAGTGTCTACCTTGTAGCTGTGTGGCCAACACTTTGCAAAGCTGTATTCAATGAAGCAACTAAGTTTCGAACTTTCTGAAGCGCACTTAACAGGGATGATGTTCTCTTCGGGTTGATATTACTCCTTTTCATTTAAGGAGAGGAACCCGTCGTATT
This sequence comes from Metrosideros polymorpha var. glaberrima, assembly GCA_001662345.2. Classification (NCBI taxonomy): domain Eukaryota; kingdom Viridiplantae; phylum Streptophyta; class Magnoliopsida; order Myrtales; family Myrtaceae; genus Metrosideros; species Metrosideros polymorpha. The sequence continues at coordinate 18,991,728 of BCNH02000002.1, read as the reverse complement.
ATTTAGTATTGTGTACATAACATGCTCGGCCACTGCTGCAGGATTGAATAATTTGTTTAATGAGATTAGATTGGAGTGTTTCCTTTACCACTCTGTAGTGTTCATCATAGCTTTGTAATTGCGTCTTTGATTTCGCAGTTGAAACTGAATAAAAAGAGCAAGTACAATTTATCTGATGGAGAAGAAGATGATCATGAATATGAAGCAGGTGAATTTATGGGAAGGGACGATTTTGAGGATGAAATGTTGCCAGACGATGATGACAATGGTGGTGGTGCTGAAACAGGTGGATCTTACAGTATGTCATGTCTCTGGCAATTTCATGCTAAAGTACTATGGGCCAATGAAATAGGAAATTGTATTCATCTATCTGATAGTTTCTACTTGATCTCGTGAAGAGCATGAATACCCTATTCTCCTCGCTATGCATGATTTGGAGCAGGCATTGGTTTAATGATAGACTAGCAACACAGATTGCAACACATAGATATTGAATAAGTGAAGTTATTTCCTTGCACTTGGGGATGAATCTAGAAGGACTTTGTGGGGCCAAAGTGAAGAAGTTTTAAGAAAGAAAACTACTTTCATTATTGTTAAATGTTAACTTCATATATGGGGAAAAGTCAATTCAGATAAAGAATCTAGATTGCTTCCTCCATATGAGAAGTCTCCCTCCCAAATAGCTGCTTTTTATGAGGTGAATATTTAGAGAGATGCGGTTTATAGTAAGAATGACTGTGTGGAGTTGATGACATTTCTTGGATTTTGACTGACAATAATATCCCCTTGGATTTTGACTCATGATCTTGTCCATGTTCATGTTCATGTCCATTCTTTTTTCTGTTTTTTTCAAAGCCTTGTAAATGTGCATTCTTGTAATTTATTCAATGTCCATTCTTTGATGTCTTTTTTCGGTTAGCCTTGTAAATGTGCATTCTTGTGATTTATTCGCATTTGGCTTGGCTGCTGATGACTCTTGCTGTTCCCCTTTTGGATAGTATTGATATCTAGTAACACTAACTTGTGTTATTGCAGAGAAGTCATCTATCTTGAAGCAACTCTCTACTCAAGGTGCGAATTCACTTGAAACAAATGGAATAGAAGGCGAAGAGAATGTGAGACTTACCATATTATCTCACTTACCGCTTTGACATCACTTGAAGTGTGTTTCTGCCTTAAGCACTAGGAACTTTCGTCCTGGTTGCTAGCTGCAACATCTCCTGCATTATGTTTGAGATATCAGGCAAAAGTTATTTCTCTTAATTTCTGCTTGTGCATCAGTATGGAGAGCCAATGTGATAATTTGGGTTAAGTTGCATCTTTGTATCGTTGATATTATACTCCTTCCTCTTGTGAATCTTCCAGAACGATGAAGTTCCAATTATTCTTTTCCTGATTATATTACAGGGCTACCCTCATGATTAGACATAAACCGCTTTCTAGCAACTTTATTTCTTCTTCTTCTTCTTCTTTTTGGTGAAAGAGCAATGGGTGTCAAGTTGATGTGACTTCAGATATCTTCCCGTTGTTGCATTTGCACCTGCATCATGCATTCCAATAATTTGTCAACTGATGCTAGATACTGACGTGGTCTTCTTTGATGGCTTTTGACTTTAGAAGCACAAAAGCAAAAAAGAAGTTATGGAGGAGATTATATTTAAGAGCAAGTTGTTCAAGGTGGGGACTTTTCTTGTTATTGTGTTGCTTCATTCTTGAGGCTGTATTGCACAACATTTTGATTCTTCTCAATTTTAACCAGGCTCAAAAAGCAAAAGATAAGGAGGAGAACGAGCAATTAATGGAGGAACTAGACAAAAATTTTACTTCCTTAGTGCAGTCTGAAGCTTTACTTTCTTTGACTGAGCCTGGCAAGATGAGTGCATTAAAGGCACTTGTCAACCAGAGTGTCCCGAAAGAGCCTCTGAAGATTACTAAATTCTCTGCCTCAGAGAAAGCTGAGACTTTTCCTCAGGTAGAGTTCTAGTATAATGTTTTTTCCCGATTAAATTGTATTTATCATTCTCAGATAATTTGTATCTTTTGTTGTGGTGGTTAGCTGTCAGAAACAGTCTTTGTCTACCTTGTTATTGGTTCCATTTTGTAGCTTATGCGCTGTGGCCACCTTTAACACTGTCAGAAATTTTTAATCCATCCGGTGGATTGTGATTATTTTTCAGTGTCAGACTCTTAATTGGATCTGCTTTTGACAGGACAAGCCTGATACTTATGACAAACTTGTAAAGGAAATGTCATTAGATATGCGAGCTCGGCCATCCGACCGAACGAAGACACCAGAAGAGATTGCCCAGGACGAAAGAGAACGACTTGAGCAACTTGAGGTATAAAGTGCAATATTTTGTATCTATTTCTCTTTGATTTCCGTCCAGGGCAGTTCTATTTTGCTGGAGTTCTGTAATCGATCATTTAAGAATTCTATCTTCTAGTTCTCATATGAATAGGAGACAGTGGATTAATTGTGGAAAAGATACTGTATCAATGATGTTCGATGTCGTAGCTCATACTTTGTCCTTTCTGGTGTTGGATTTGCTGTTATTATCTTTGGAAAATAGTCTCTGTGTGGTGGAACAATTCAATTCATACAAAATATTTGTTCTCAAATATTTAATCTGGTTCTATATTTTGAAGAATATCATTTACTCAAACCATTGCATCACCCTATTAATTTGCAAGTTGTCAGCTAGCTTTCAGCAGTATTTAGGAGGAACATGGCAACTACAGGTGCTCTAATCATCTCAACAGGATACTTGCGTCGGTTTTTTTTTACCATGCTTATAGTGCCTGTGTGGCCTTGCTATTTCACCTATGAACCCATCTCGAACTAGGATATGCTAATTAGGTTTTGGAAGTTGGATGTCCTCTATTAGCTTAAAATCATCTAGAAGAGATTGAACCCTTCATTTCAAAGTCGAATGTGATATTTCACTATATGATGTTTACTACATGCCAGGAAGAACGTAAGAATAGGATGCTTGCTACAGATTATAATAGTGATGAGGATGATGAAGACGATGAGAAACCATCTGCTAAGAAGATTAGATCCTTATCAGGCGATGACCTTGGTGATTCCTTCTCACTGGATGAAGAAACCCAAACTAAGAAGGGCTGGGTTGATGAGATTCTTGAAAGAAAGGCTGCTGCTAACTCTGAGGATGAAGATGAGGATTCTTCTGAGGAGTTAGACAGTGCTGAAGATGATGGTGGATCTGATGATGATAAAGATGATCGTGACAAAACATATCTTCTCAAAGACTGGGAGCAAAGTGATGATGAAAGACTTGATGCTGATCTAGAAGAAGAAGAAGAAGAAGAAGAAGAAGAAGAAGAAGAAGAAGAAGATTACAATGATGCTGGTGAGAATAGTAAAGAACAAGCTATCCACAAAACAATGAAGAATGTGGATGTGCATGAAAATAAGAAGAAAGTTGCCAATTTTTCTGAAGGGACAAGCATCCTTCCCTTTTTGATTGAAGCACCAACAAGCTTGGAAGAATTTAATGTTTTGTTGGAGAATCATTCCAATTCTGATACTGTTCTATTAATTAGTCGAATTCAGGCTAGCAATGCAATAGCTCTTGCTGCAGAAAATCGAAAAAAGATGCAGGTATGAATCATTATCTGGCTATATTGTGCTTATAGTTTAATTGTGCTTCTGACTTCTATTTCTTAACTGTTCACTTTCGCCAATTAAATATGCTTCACTTGTGGCTTTCTCTGATTTGGTAGAGTTCTTAATTGTTGGGTAAAATTATTGTTCAGAGTAAATGTTCGTTTAATAAAATACTAAAACCTATACAATCAAACTAGGCATGTATTGCCTACATAAATTCAGGTTGTTTTCCCGAATTGCATTGTTGAATATCTATTCGTTTTCTTTTATTCAGGCTGCAAAATTATATGTAGTTAATGTGAACATTTTAGGCAGGTTTTACAATTTCATTTAGAGTGACTTTGCCCTATCCCCAATAATTTTTGGTGATGCATTTGAGGAGTAACCAAACACTGTGTCCAAATTTGTAGCTGAAGCCTACGGTCTTGTCAAATACTGGTTGCAAGCATTTCTGAGGATGATCTGAGATGTATCTCATTTTGCAGGTGTTTTACGGCGTACTACTGCAGTATTTTGCCGTCTTAGCAAGTAAAAAGCCATTGAATTTTCAGTTGTTAAATATGTTGGTCAAGCCATTAGTGGAAATGAGCACAGAGATTCCATACTTTGCAGCAATTTGTGCTCGTCAAAGAATCCTAAGAATTCGGACACAGTTCTGTGAGGTTATTAAGAACTCAGGTTAGCTGCAGGGGAAAATTATATAACAATCTCATTGCTGGATGAAAGTTTGGAAAAGGTTTGTTGAATATATTAGAT
>BCNH02000002.1:18943819-18979574 GCA_001662345.2 Metrosideros polymorpha var. glaberrima | reverse complement strand
TAATTCTAAAATACTAAAAAAATATTAAAATATTATTATTTCTCCTCCTGAAGCGAAATTTTTCTCTTATTTTATTATACGAATTTCTGCTCCAAAAATCTACTTCTGGAGCAAAAGTAAAAAAATCAACTTTTGACAAGAAGTTAATTTCTAAAGCAGAATTGTTACCATTCATTCCCTAAATTTTGCAGGTCGGCATAATTCGTTTACAAAATAAAGAGGCCAAAATAAGTTGGTTGTAAATGGTCCATAACCCATTTATAATCGCAGAAGAACAGCACAAGTGCCAAAACTTGGCACTGGGGGATACTTTAGTACCAAAATTTTCAAAAGGTATACTTAAGTGCCAAAATCGACGAAGAAATGAATATTTAAGTGCCAATGGCAAGAAATTTCAGCCAAGTTGTTGTTGTGGCTTTTTCTAGCGAAAATTTTAAATGACGTGGCTTTTTTTAATTTTTTTTCTTATTTTCTAGCTTCTTCCTCTAGTTAGTTGCTAGATTAGCAACCGGCTAGAGAGAGGCCGACAAGGGCAAGGTCAACCTCGCCACGGCTGGGTGAGGTTGGCCTCGCTAGAACCGCCAAGGCTCTAACTGAGACCATCCTCTATTTAAAGGTTATAACTCAATCTTGATATTGTGTATATATTTCATACTCAAATTGAGGTAAATGAGTTTTGATATTGTTTTATAAAGTGCATAGTGGGTGTTCGATCTACTTAGAAGAGATGCATTACTCATTGTGCTGTGGTTGCTCACTCTATTCCTATCAATCTTTTCAGGTTTCTCAGTTAAAAGTCAAAAGTACGAGAGCACTTTGACAAGGACTTTTGGGAGTTAGATTTTGGGTATAGTTTAAGTCTACGTCTTTCAAATGAAGAGAAGAATGGCCGTGTCATTACCCCTATCCTTATAGGATTCGGAGTGTGATAGTCGAGTCCTTGATGACCCGAAAATTTGGTGAGGTCCTGATGACCAAAATTTTGATTAGAGGTCTTGATGACCTAAATCGTGCTGAACACGTATACTAATTTGATTGGACAATTACGCTTGGCAATGAGAATTGTTGAGCATTGAAATGTTTATCTAGAAATTTATATTTGGCTTCAAATTTTTTCCGTTTACAAGTATATTTAAGAAACTATATATATATAAAAAAAAAAACAAGCCATATTAGTGAAGAATTTAATTAAAACTACTCTCTCTAGTTTACCTTCTTTCAAGTTTAAGCTCCATAAGAAATAAAATCTCGATATACTTTTATATCCATTTTCTAACATTTAAACTTAATATAAAGAAATATAAAAATTGGGATATGATAGAGTATAATTGAAAATGCTTTACCTAAATTATTCCTTTTATCAAGTTTAAACTCAATAATAAGATAAAATCTGCATTTTCATAAGTTTAAATCCAATAAGTGGTGAAAACTAGCATATGATAAATCATTAAGTTAGAGGCTTATTCATCGAATGTGTGCTATGAGGCAAAACTGTGCCACATGTAATTTTATGTAGGGGTGGGCATGGTTCTAGGGTAAGAACCTACCTAATAATTGTACTTGTGAGAACCTATTGATTCTAGGTTCCAATATATGCATGATAGGTTTTAGGTTCCAAAAATTGAGGAACCTGTTTCGACGAGTAGGTTCTAGGTACTTGGAACCTAAAAAACTAGAACAAGTTTTTTTTTTATGTTTTTCTTGATCTATGTCTTCGCCCAATTCTGCGATTTTTCATGATTTCTGATGATGAGTGTATAATTTAGAATCACTAGTCTGAGTTTCAATTTTTGACGATATTTATAACTGATTCTTTTACTTTGTTAATGTTTCATATTCTTCATATGTCTAAATATACGTTATGGTCAATGAATTGTAGTAACAAGTTGTAGTCATTAAAGGTGATGGTTCAGTACAATCGTTCAATTAAGAATATAAGTGGAACATATAACAGGATAGGTTCCATGTAGGTTTCAGGTTTCGACCTTAGAACCTGTGACACAGTATGTTCCAAGTTCTAAATTGTAGTCATAAAATATAACTACCCCATGCTAACCTCTCTGGCTTCACTTATAGATCCTTCATCGAGCAGATGGGTGGATAATTTCAGAAAATTCTGCCCCGATATTCTTATCGGAGTTATATAATTGATGAGCAGCTAATATTGATGAATCGCCGGCCAATATCTTATTTGCTGGACCACAGAGCTTTTCTCCATCCGCCCTGCTCTGCTGCTGCAAAGCTAGCTCTAGATTCCATAAAACATCTCCCATTGACGGTCTCTCTCTTCCCGTTTCTGCCAAACACTTGACTGCTACATCAGTGAATGTCTTGAAACATCCAGGGTCGATCTTTCCTTGTAGATATGGATCAATGATCTGACCAAGCATTCCTGAATGATAAGATTTTAAGGCCCATTCGGCCAGACTCTGCGGTCCATCCTCATTCCCATGTTCAGGTAATATTGCAGGTTTGGCACAGAGAACTTCAAACAACACCACTCCGAATGAGTACACATCAGACTTAGCTGTAAGTTTTAGACAGCGATAATATTCAGGGTCACGACATCCGATGCTTCCTTTTACCTTGGTGCTAACATGCATGTCACAATGGCTCATCGCATTAGGCCCAAGTTTGGATAATCCAAAGTCGGATTGGCTCGTTTGAAAACAATTCTTGTCAGAATGTTTTATTCTGGCAAGAATTCGTTCTTACCATAATCAATTCTGGCAGAGAATGAGAAATTATGTTTATCAAACGCACCCTCATTCTGCTTCTACTTTTGGCAAGTTTACCAAACGGCGCTTGGAGATTGGCGACCGGCCGCGGTCAGCAACCGATCGGCGACCGACAGCAGGCGACGGCCGGCGATCGACCGACGGCGGTGGCTGGTGGCGGCGACTGGCGAGCGGCAGCCTACGAGCATGAAAAAGAAAATAAGAAGTGAAAATAGAAAAGAATCACTTCTAGCAAGAATTGATTTTGGTCATAGAGAATCACTTTTTTACTAAAAGCAATTCTCATTATGAAGTTGAAAACTGCTCAAGAAGTCACTCTTTACCAAACGCATTTCTTCTCCAAAATTACTTTTGGAGCAGAATTAAAAATTCTGGCAGGTTATCAAACGCATCCCTTCCATCTCTTGTCCAACAGTATGTTGCTACTCTTTACATCACGGTGGGTGACAATTTGCTTAGAACCGTGTGAAGGTAGTGCAACCCGCGTGTTGCGCCGACGCAAATTTTGAGTCTTTTCTTCCATGGAAGTGGAGGTTTTTTGGTCTTGTACAAATGTTCTCGCAAGGTCCCTTGAGCCAGAAAGTTATAGATGAGTATCATCTCTTTATTCTCAAAGCAGTACTCAATGAGAGAGACGAGGTGGCGATGGCGAAGCTTTGATAGCAAGGAGATTTCGGTTTGAAACTCATGTATACCCTGGTGCGAAGAGGAATCTGCACGCTTTATAGCAACTGCACTGGCTTCTCCATCTAACCATCCCCTATAGACCTTCCCAAATCCTCCGATTCCAATGAGAACAGCATTGGAGAAGTTGTTGGTCGCCAACTTGATCTTTGTCAATGAGATGACGTTCTCCCAGTGTGGCCTGCAGGGCTTTAGGCTTTGATTTCGGTATCGGGAGAAAAAGCTAAACCACCCTGAGGGTATGTAAAGTAAATAGAAACTCAGAGAATTGTGCTTCTGACTTCTATTTTTTAACTGTTCACTTTCGCCAATTAAATATGCTTCACTTGTGGTTTTCTCTGATTTGGTAGAGTTCTTAATTATTTGGTAAAATTATTGTTCAGAGTAAATGTTCGTTTAATAAAATACTAAAACCTATACAATCAAACTAGGCATGTATTGCCTACATAAATTCAGGTTGTTTTCCCGAATTGCATTGTTGAATATCTATTCGTTTTCTTTTATTCAGGCTGCAAAATTATATGTAGTTAATGTGAACATTTTAGGCAGGTTTTACAATTTCATTTAGAGTGACTTTGCCCTTTCCCCAATAATTTTTGGTGATGCATTTGAGGAGTAACCAAACACTGTGTCCAAATTTGTAGCTGAAGCCTACGGTCTTGTCAAATACTGGTTGCAAGCATTTCTGAGGATGATCTGAGATGTATCTCATTTTGCAGGTGTTTTACGGCGTACTACTGCAGTATTTTGCTGTCTTAGCAAGTGAAAAGCCATTGAATTTTCAGTTGTTAAATATGTTGGTCAAGCCATTAGTGGAAATGAGCACAGAGATTCCATACTTTGCAGCAATTTGTGCTCGTCAAAGAATCCTAAGAACTCGGACACAGTTCTGTGAGGTTATTAAGAACTCAGGTTAGCTGCAGGGAAAAATTATATAACAATCTCATTGCTGGATGAAAGTTTGGAAAAGGTTTGTTGAATATATTAGATGCTAATAGTCTGTTGTTTCCTTTTCATTGGATAGAGATTAGCAGTTGGCCGTCTCTGAAGACGTTATTCCTTTTGCGGCTGCGGTCGCTGATATTTCCAGGCTCCGACTTTCGTCATGTTGTCATGACCCCAGCTGTCTTGTTAATGTGTGAATATCTAATGCATTGCCCCATTCTTTCGGGTCTGGATGTCGCTCTAGGTCTTTTCTATGCTCTATGCTTCTCTCGGTACGTTCTCAAAACATATTTCTGGTTCAAGTTGTTGCATATAGGATCTCTTTCTGCAATGGGTCACTGAGATTTATTTTTGATTTTAGGACAATAATGGCATGCAATGCACTGTAGTTCAATGTCATTAATTTGAGGGTCCATTGTCGCATTTGTGCCTTGGACTTCTTTGTGTACCTGAACAAGTTTTTTAAGTACTCCTTGTTCCTCTCATTGTGGTTCAGTTGGTTACATTTTCCTCCCGTGTGAGTATGTCCAGTGTTGTGTTGTGGAATTCATCTTGTGGGTAGTGCCTTCATACATGCTTAGCATTTCTTTAAGATCAGTGTACATTGGTACAGCTGTCCAAACAATTAAGGTCAATCGTAGTTGCAAAGTGGTTGATTTTATTGATTTATACTTGCTACCATCGTGTAGACAATGTATATCATCCATAATCCATAAATGTGTTATATCATGTCCTATAGGTTGTTTATAATGATTGGACATGATGCAAGTTAATTGCTTGCCAAGAATGCTTGGCTGCTGGGTTTCTGCTTGAGCTAAATAGTAATTTTCTTCAGCACTCTTGACATGATGTTTTCAGTTTTTTACTTTGCATTTGCAACCTTGATTACATAATGGTTGGTATTTTGAAGCTTCATTATTGGTTTTTAGATGTGCAGCTGCAATTAACTGATGTCAATTGTTTTTATTGAAGGTAACTAAACAATCTCAGAAGTTTTGTCCGGAGGCCATAATGTTTCTAAAAACTTTGCTCTCTGTAGCGACGGATAGGAAAATAGGACCTAACCAAAATTCTCAGGTATGTGTCATGGTTTTCCCTTCCATTTGTGCATCTGCCTGGCAACGTGGGAATTTCAAGGAGACTGATAGGTTGCGGAGAAAATGACTGGTATGCATGGTATTTTTTTTTTTGTGACAGTTTGGCAATCTTATCGAATTTAGAGTGCAAAGGCCTCTACTGTGAATTCGTGAAGGTGCAAGTGAATTTAGCCCTTTGAATTTTCTGAAAGTAATTGACATGCCTGAGGAATCGCCTTTTTTCAGCTCCGATGGTTTCAGGTTAGTACGTTTTGGGTTTATCTTTTATCTCTTCTTTGCCCATTGTTCTTTTTAGTGCAGTATGGATGTTAGCTGTTTGCAGTTTTCAAATGTCCAACCTTGTCATCAGAAAAAGTAAAAAATGTCATGTTGGTTAAATGCATCCGTATGTCTATCTTAAGTCAAGTTATCTGGGTGGTAAGGTGGTGGTGCGTGATTGAAACTATTGTATGGCCAGGGTACCTACATATATTTTCTTCATTGAAGAGTTTCAGGATTCAAATCAGTTTGTTTAAAAAACGAACTCGTTTATATGCAGGGCTAGCGTACTGGCTTCTATGATTGAGACCCTTAGCGGTTTCACCAGTATATATGGGAAATTAAGTTCATTTCCTGAAATATTCATGCCAATTTCAACTTTGTTACTTGAAGTGGCACAGCAACAATACATGCCAAATGAGTTGCGAAATAAATTTGAGAATGTTGCTCAACTTATCAAGAGAAAAGCTGATGAACATCAGATGCTCCGGCAACCACTTCAACTGCGAAAGCAAAAGCCAGTGCCTATCAAGCAACTTAATCCGAAGTTTGAGGAGAAGTACTCTCTCTCTCTCTCTCTCTCTCTTGCAGATGTGGAGGGTGTCATGCGTGTAGTGTTTTAAATGCGTGTAGTGTTTTAAATACGTGTAGTGCACCTTATTCACTGTATTCTTAGTGTAGACTGCATTCATTGCAATTTTGCCCTCTGTTAGTAAATGATTTGCTTCAAGTATAATCTGATGGAGATATTTCTTTTTATTCTGACAGCTTTGTTAAGGGTAGAGATTATGATCCAGATCGTGACCGTGCTGAAAGGAGAAAGTTGAAGAAACTTATTCAGCAGGAAGCCAAAGGAGCGGTTCGTGAACTTCGTAAAGACAATTATTTCTTATTTGAGGTGAAAGAAAGAGATAAGGCATTGCTGGAACGAGAAAGATTGGAGAAGTACGGAAGAGCTAAAGCTTTTCTGCAAGAGCAGGAGCATGCTTTTAAATCGGGACAACTTGGAAAAGGCAGGAAGAGGAGGAGATGAAAGCGGGACTTGACAATACTCTCTCATCAAAGAGTATGTTGGACTGTAAAGGAGGTTCAATGTGGCTGAGTACATGCGGCATGTAGATATTGCAGTGGATGATGAGTAAGTGATATACCAAGAGCAGTTTTCCAGTCGTGCTCCAGCTTGTTGAATCAAGGGCTAGTGTGAATAGAGATCCATTATTTTGAGGGACATTGTTCCTGTAGGAATGCCATTTGAATTTTGAAACAGTTATGTAAAACAGTACTAATATATCGTTTTGGCTTTCAGTTCCAATCCCGGTGATTTATGTTTGAAGATAGTTGTTAAGATACATTTATGATCTATGGTTGTTACTAGACCATTTGCAAAATCTAACAGATATGAGAGATGAATGTAATGGAAGAAATCCTCTATTGATGGTATCACAATGTTGAACTGTGTGAAATCCCATTCTTTTTGAGCCATTGAGAATTACATTAACTGATGTTTTATTGAAGTCCAATCAAATTTCAGGAGTAACACGAGGAATTACATATTCTCAAGATTAGGCATCACTTGATCTCTTCAAGAACAGATTCAGTGCCACTTTGAATGTGATTTATCCAGCTTTAAGTCGGATATCAGCATACCAAGGCAAGGATTTTTTTTTTTTCCAAAATTTATCCAGATGATGATTTATGCTAATGTCTATTTCCTAATGATAAGTTATTTAATTATGCTTGTGTCTATATAGTATTATCTAGGCATATCTATATATCTGTTGAAGGTACTTACATTACATTTAACATATGACATAGGAAGTGTTGTCCCTCATCTTCAGAATATTTTAGTAGCTATGACCTGTAATGGGTTGTTTCATGGACCACCCCATCATGGCATACTCCAAGATAAAAGATTATCGATTGATGATTTCTGGAGAATGGTGAGCAAAGATTGATCCGAAAGTGAGGAAGAAGACCAAAACAGCAACTACACTACAGGATCTACTTACATTACAAGGAGCAGCAGTGAACATAAGATATAACCACACCACGCTAGCCTCTCTGGCTTCGCTTGTAGATCCTTCATCGAGCAGATGGGTGGATAATTTCAGAAAATTCTGCCCCGATATTCTTATCGGAGTTATATAATTGATGAGCGGCTAATATTGATGAATCGCCGGCCAATATCTTATTTGCTGGACCACAGAGCTTTTCTCCATCCGCCCTGCTCTGCTGCTGCAAAGCTAGCTCTAGATTCCATAAAACATCTCCCATTGACGGTCTCTCTCTTCCCGTTTCTGCCAAACACTTGACTGCTACATCAGTGAATGTCTTGAAACATCCAGGGTCGATCTTTCCTTGTAGATATGGATCAATGATCTGACCAAGCATTCCTGAATGATAAGATTTTAAGGCCCATTCGGCTAGACTCTGCGGTCCATCCTCATTCCCATGTTCAGGTAATATTGCAGGTTTGGCACAGAGAACTTCAAACAGCACCACTCCGAATGAGTACACATCAGACTTAGCTGTAAGTTTGAGACAGCGATAATATTCAGGGTCAAGATATCCGATGCTTCCTTTTACCTTGGTGCTAACATGCATGTCGCAATGGCTCATCGCATCAGGCCCAAGTTTGGACAATCCAAAGTCGGATACCTTAGCCTCCCATCTCTTGTCCAACAGTATGTTGCTGCTCTTTACATCACGGTGGATGACAATCTGCTTAGAACCTGTGTGAAGGTAGTGCAACCCGCGTGCTGTGCCGACGCAAATTTTGAGTCTTTTCTTCCATGGAAGTGGAGGATTTTTGGTCTTGTACAAATGTTCTCGCAAGGTCCCTCGAGCCATAAAGTTATAGACGAGTATCATCTCTTTATTCTCAAAGCAGTACCCAATGAGAGAGACGAGGTGGCGATGGCGAAGCTTTGATAGCAAGGAGATTTCGGTTTGAAACTCATGTATACCCTGGTGCGAAGAGGAATCTGCACGCTTTATAGCAACTGCACTGGCTTCTCCATCTACACATCCCCTATAGACCTTCCCAAATCCCCCGGTTCCAATGAGAACAGCATTGGAGAAGTTGTTGGTCGCCAACTTGATCTTTGTCAGTGAGATCACGTTCTCCCAGTGTGGCCTGCAGGGCTTTAGGCTTTGATTTCGGTATTGGGAGAAAAAGCTAAACCACCCTGAGGGTATGTAAAGTAAATAGAAACTCAGAGAAATCAATGCTGGGATCCCACATACAATAAACAGGGAAATCCGGAAAATTGTCCGATTGTTGTGAAGCGAGCTCCGAGAAGTATTGGAACCAAATGGATGTAGGCCTGCAAAATTACCAGTAGAGTCTGGTAATTTGAAAATTTCCAGCCCATTCAAGATTCCCTGATTGTAAAAGCTAGGCGATGCATTACTATGTATTGTGATCTCCAGATACTCCATTCCCATTTCCGGTGTATCCCTCAATGAGGTTGAAGTAAAAGAAGAATTGATAATATAGTCTCTATAAACAGGCCGCCCTGGCATACTTCTCCACTTCATGATATCTGCATGATCTTCTGCAGTTGCATTATTAACATAGACTTGGAAAACCCTTCCATTTTGAGTGATTCTTCTTGTGATCTCGCAGAAGTGAAACCTGAGGAGGTAGCAGAACCCAGAATTTACAAGGAATGACCAGCTCATATTCCCTTGAGGAGTAGTACTACCGTAGGGAATCAATGTTCTAGCCGTGGAGTAGACCTTCACTGGTGCAGTGTAAGCAGGCACCTCTGGGCTGTAACTTATTTTGACCTTGGATGGGTGAATAGCCATGGAGGCTCCATAAGGCATAAGGTAATCTTCATCTCCTGACCACGAACGCAACATGCCAGTGTCTTGTTCAGGGAGGATGGGTCGCCCGCCTATGTTTACCCTGTACATCGTTTCGAGTGCTGTATGATTGTAGGTGTAGAATTTGGATGGAATTCCTATCAGTGGAAGTTGAACATCTCGGATGTACAGGTTTGGAGGCATTGACATGACCTCAATCTTGTTCACGAATGCATAGGCATTGGAATGATTGGGCGAGGGGGTAAATGTTATGTTCAGACCGGGGACATCCACCTCCACACTGAATTCTCGAATCACATACTCAATATCTGAAGGATTACTCGAATAGGAGGATTGGGAGGTTCGCAACAATGTGTATGGCCCCACGCTGACAGAGAACAACGCGTCGAATATGTCTAAATTTTGATAGGGGGCTGGATAAAAATGAAGTCGAATGAACTTGTGGCCGGTAGAGACAGGAAACGGGTGGGTAAATTGAGCGGGGAAAATGCAAGCAGATGTCTTGGGATCCTCTGGGGTACCGGGTTCCTGGGAGGCATCTCTGTTGGCTTTAACTGCAAAGCTGAGACTTTTTCTCTGGACATGAGAAGGGATATCTCCTGGTGAAGAGTCGCAGTTCAGTGTTACCCTCTCGGTCGGCATGTAAGGTGGTTTACCTGCACATGTAAGGACCACGAAGTTTGTTTCTAGCAACAAGAACAGCACGTAATCTAGCAAAAGAATAGAGGCATGTCTGCTTTTGCAATTCGGGTACATTGGATGGATGCCAAAGGGAAATCTTCTGAGAGGAATGAGAGAAGGATTAATGATCTCAGAGAAACAGGACTTCGATACTTGATATAGCAAGTCTTTTGCTTAGATAGCTCTCCTACTACCGTGGAAAGAAGTAGACTCCTAGAGTTTGACCTCTACCCGCACGAAAGCAGTCAATGACGTAGGATATACGTTCTTGGCGAGTACTTGACTACTTAAATGGCCAAGTTGTCAGTCCAAATCAAAGACATTTCAATTCTCGGATCAATTGTCAAGAGCGTCTAAAGTCCGCTCAATGTAGCAGTGCTCGGAAATTCCTGGAAACAGGCGCTACTTGACTACTTAGAAAGCAGCATGAGTGTTGGCACCTAAATTTTGACCCCCCTATTTAGATTTAATTTAAAATTTATTTCATTAGTTAAAAAATTAGGGACCGACCCCGGCCCCACGAAAAACATTAAATCATTTTTCATTATAGTTATCATATAGTTTTTTATTTAATTTTTAGCATGCATTAGCATTTAAATCGGACTGATGGCAGAATTGGAGCCAATTTGATGCGATTTGACCCTTTCAGGACTTGACTGAAAAGTGTTGTAATTTTGGGATCAATTTTACAAATAATTAAGAGCTGAAGCACCTAGCTTGACCTAATTCTTTCTATATAAACACCACTAAACTTCAGAATTTAGGGGGACTTAGAGGAATCCATTTAGAAAATCTGAGAGAAAAACACGTGAGAATAATAGAGAGAGAAGTCTGTGGCCGAACACTTTCACGGCCGTGAGACCTCCTTGGAGCTCCTCCTTTCACGCGTGGCGACTACTGCAGCGCCATCGCTAGCTAAGACGATTCTACCTCATAATAGCCGCTGCAACATCGACCTGCCCGCTATATAAGCCTCGACGTTGACGTTGCTGCTACACCCATTGACGACCAGAGGCGCCAAGACCGGCACCTGACTTCCCTGCATCACCATGCACGATTACACATCCTGAAGATTCAACTATTTGTTTCGCTACCCGCAATTAACGTCTTCACATCCGCAAGCATTGACACCTACGGTCTCTCTCTTCACAAGAGAAGATCACGGGTGAATTGGGGGAAGCAAAGTCAATCAAAATTCCTTCACGTAACAAGGTACAAGAAGACAATTCGGTGAAGCAGGAAGCCCCCATCGAGTCCCCATCCTCCACTATAAATCTTGTTTTTATTATTGTAGGGCTTGATTGGTAGACCATCCCGTGATTGACGCCACGTTGTGCTGCTTCTGTTCACTTGCAACTCGAGCCCCGCTGCCAACCATTCGACGAATTGCCCAACTTGGACGTGTGCTGATTTTTGGAGCAAAACAAGGTAATTTCTCACCCTTTTGATTACAAAATATGTCATATTTGAGCTGATCTTGCTTATGATTTGTGCTCCTTTGAATTGATATGTTTTCGTTATTAAAGGATTGAGATATGAACTTTTTTTTTGAATTCCAAGTTTTGATAATCAAGAGAAACTATTTTCGCAACATTGATCAAAAGTTCTGATTTTTTGTCACAATTTTCGGAAATAAAGATATTTGAATTGATTACATTGACCTATATAGGATACAATTTTTTTGAATAAATTAAAACCCTAAAATTCAAATTAGGAAAGATTCTTTCCTAATAGGCAACGATTTTTTAAAATTAGACAATTCTTCCCGTTGCCATTCGGGAACGATTCTCCGATTTAGAAAAATCGGAAAAAATAACCAACTCGATCTATTGCCATTTAGGTTCGGTTTGTTATTTTTCAAAAGTCGATTTTCGATTTAGGGGTTATTTTCCCAAAAAATTGAAGAAGCTCTGTTTGTGATTTACTTTGATTGATATCTTTTGATTGACTGGAGATCGTGATTATCTTGATCATATTTTATCTTGATGAGTTGTATGCTTTTCCTATTTGAATTGTTCAATTGATTTTTTCCATCTCTATTTATTATCTTTGTATGTTTAAAATTTTAAAAAATTCCATGTAGATTAATTTGCATCTTTTAGGATAGATTGCATCCTTAATTAGAATTTTCAGAATATTTTTTAGATAATTTTCGGAATTATTTTTTTAGCTGAATTTAGATTTTGAGATAATTTTCCTAGTTTAAATAGGATAGAAATTTTGGGTTATCTTGATTAGAATTTTAGAATATCTTAAGATAGGTTTCCTTAATAGGATAACATTTTGGGATAGGATTAGAATTCTAAGATAGATTTTTCTTTCTTTTCCTTATTCTTTTATTTTTAGGAATAGGATAGCTTTCTTTCATAGTTTAAATAAAATAGATTATTTTTCTAAATAGTTATTTTTCATTAAATATTGATTTCGAAAATCATAAAAAAAAAATTCATTTGCACATAATGCATTTTCATGTCACATACTATACTGTTCATGCTTATCATATAGTTTAGTAATGCCATGTCATGTCATATAGTCTAGACTCATTTAGTATCATGTTTAGGTGCATTCATGTTAGCCAGTCATTAGATTAAGTTGTGTATTTAGATTAATTTCATGCATTTCATATAAGTTAGTCTTTTTCCTAAAAAAACGAAAATAAAAAAGAGGGAACTTAATTGTTTGGCGTGTGCTCTGTGCCATTTATCACTTGATTTGTGGATTTTTATTTCATTGATTGCGTACCTGTGTGATAACCTATGCTTAGTGCTTTAGGTTAAAATTCAATCAAGCTGCCTGCCAATGATTTTTTCATAAAAATGAAAGGTACTGAAAGGGCGTTAGATAAATGTCTAGCGTAATCAAGTCCCCGGACTCATAATCTTTGATTCGTAAAAATAAAGTAATTCTCCCATTACTTTATTTGGGTTTCTAATCAATCTACCAAGAAATGATTAGTGGCGACTCCAAATTGAACATCTTTTGATTGAAAATTAAATGAACCTAAGTTGCGATTAGGTAGGACTTGGGAGAGTCCGAGCTAGGTTAGTTAATTTTGTTTAATTAACTTGGTAATCATTTAGTCTAGGTTTCGGCGAAATTTAGGTCACGACAATGAGCACTTACCGAGCATTGCAAATCGGAGATGAATTGGCACGGCGAGATCCCCACGGCTCAGACACACTCCATTTTCTCTTTCTTCTTCCTCTTCTTCTTTATTTTCCCTTCTTTTCTTTCCTTCTCTCTTTTTCTTTCTATTCTGTTTTTTTCTCTTCCCCTGCATTTTGTTTGCTCTCGATAACTACAGTAAACCGAGTAGTTCACTGTAGCAATGTTGACTTTTTTTTTTTTTTTTTTCTTTTAAAGTCCACATTTTACAATTAGCTAGGTAATCTTCATCTCCGGACTACGAGCGCAACATAAGGTAATCTTCCTTTCGATGAAAAACCCCATGATGAAGCTCCATAACACTTATGCCGGTGTCATGTTCCAGGGGGATGGGTTTCCGCCTACGTTTTCCCTGTACAAAATTTCAAGTGCTGTAAAATTGCCAGGGTAGAATTGGGATGTATATCCAATAAGTGGAAGTTGAACATCTCGGATGTAGGTTTTGAGGCATCGACATGACTTCAATCTTGTTCACGAATGCATAGGCATTGGAATGATAGGGCGAAGGGGTAAATATTATGTTCAGGACGTGGCAATCCACCTCCATATTGAATTCTCGAATCACATAATCTATATCTGAAAGATTACTCGAACAGGAGGATGGGAGGTTGGCAACGTGCATGGCCCCACACTGACAGAGAACAACAAGTCGAATATGTCTAAACCATGATAAGAGGCTGGATAAAAATGAAGTCGAATGAACTTGTGGCCAGGAGAGACGGGAAACGGGTGGGTAAATAGGGCGGGGAAAATACAAGAAGATGTCTTGGGATACTCTGGGGTACCAGGATCCCTGGAGGCATCTCTGTTGGCTTTAACTACAAGGTTGAGACTTTTTCTCTGGACATCAGAAGGCACATCTCCTGCGAAAGAGTCCGCAGTTCAGTGTTACCTCCTCCGTCGGCACGTTAAGAGGTTTACCTGTGCGTGTAAGGACTACAGAGTTTGTTTCTACCGACAAGAACAGCACGTGATGTAGCGAAAGAAAAGAGGCACGTTTCTTTTTGCAATGCTGGTACATTGGATGGATGCCAAAGGGAAAACTTCTTAGAGGAATGAGAGAAGGATTGATGATAAGAAACAGGACTTTGATACAGTGGAAAGAAGTAGACTCCTAGAGTTCGACCTCTACCCGCCAATAATTCAGATACAAAACAAACACGGTCAGTCGCGTTGAATATTCGTTCTTGGCGAGTACTAATGGGATGTAAACGTTACGCTGTCCTACTGCTTAATTTGGGAACTTGTCAGTCAAAATCAAAGACCATTGAGTTCTCGGATCAATAGTCAAGTGCCTCTAAAGTCTGTTCAATATAGCAATGCCTCGGAAATTCCTGGAAACAGGCTTTTGAGTACATTCCAATCAACCTTCACCGTCTGAAAATCCTAGTTTTGAATGGGATAAGTGCATTGAAAGTCTTCAAACTTATCATGAAAATACAATTTAGTCTTAAAACTTTTCAAAAAGTGCAATAAAGTCATAAAACTTGTTACGAAAATACAATCGAGTTTTAAAACTTTCAAATAGTATAATCAAGTCCTTAAAATTGTCACGAAAATGCAATCGAGTCCTAAAACTTTCAAAAAGTGCAATCAAGAAGGATTTGATTAGACTAATTTGACAAGTTTTAGGACTCAATTGCACTTTTTAAAAGTGTTAGGGCTAAATTGCACTTTAGTGGTAATTTTTAGGACTTCTAATGTGCTATCCTTTTGAATGGATTAGCATCGTTAGGGAATCTGAATCTCTTGATAGAAGTCATCGGATGAATCTCTTGATATTTATATATATACACACACACCACCGGATGACTCTGTTGAATCGTTGATTAATTAGTCAATAAAAAGCATCACTCATGCCTCTTCATCCTGGGGGTTTTCGTCAAAAGGAAAAAAAGGAATTTGTCCCATTGACAATGAGATATAATGATTTCCAACCATTGGCTAGGCTAGGACAGTTGAAGAATAATCTCATTTAGTAAGAAATGGACAAGTGATGAGATTTCAAATTCATTCTTTTGTATGTTCAAATATTGACTCAATATACGAGCTACAAATATATAATAAGAAAGAAAGATAGAATGAAATTTTGCGGTTGAGCCACATCGTTACAAAGCTCCATTCTCTCACACTTCCCTTTACATAACTTAAAAACCATTACCTTTTATATTAATAAGTAGAACAAAAAAACTTTACTATTCCACCTATTTGACATTGATGCAATATAAAGCGGTCATGTGTAGTTACTTATAAATGTTGATTAATATGGGCCTAATACTCTAAATTATCTCCAACTTTTGGTCCAGTCCCAATTTTATCATAAACTTTTCTTTTGTCTTATAAAAAATCACCAATTTTAGGTCTAGTCCTAATTTTATCTGGAATTTTTTTTTGTTTCATAAAAAATCACCAAATTTTTTCTTGAGTTCCATATCTTCCTCTGTTAATATTTCGTTCAAAATTTCCTTTAGTGATGTGGCATTTCCACATCATTGCTCTAATTTTTTCCTAAATTTCATATCCAATAAGACATCTTTTGGAGGTGAATTTTCATATCAGTCCAAACAATATCATATTGGATACGAAATTTGGATAAAAATTAAAGTAATTATGGTTGACTTTTTTCAATTGCTCTTACTCTTAAAAGAGTCTTCTTTCCATCTTGCTTAGGGATCTTCGATTTTGTGTTTAGCCTTCAATCTCTCGTGCTTAGGAATCTTCCATCTTTCGCTGTTAGAGAGCTCGTGCTCAAGACACTCGGTTCGGGATGCTTGAATGGCTCGCACTCCTGAGCTTTCCATCTCTTGGCTATCAATAGAAATTTTGGACGAATGATTAATGGGAACATATTTGGGATTAAGTGGTTTTTCATGAGATAAATAAAGTTTATGATAGAATTATGATTAGATCTAAAGTTGTGAGTTTTTTATGGGACAAAAAAAGTTTAAAATAGAATTGGGACTAGGAGTTTTTTAGGGTATTAGGCTGATTGGAAGATGAACTAAGCTATATCGTTAAAAAATGAGCTAATTAAAAAAATGTCAACTAAGTTATTACAAATTTTTTTTTTAAAAAATTAAGTTTGTGATAAATTTATCATTAATGTGCTAGTTTGAAGTTTTTCATAATAAAAAAATAAATTTATCATAAATATATCATAAATATATCGATTTAAAATTTTTCATGATATGTTATTTTCTCGGGTCAAGTCACATGTGGATGCCTCCAGCAGCCTTATAAAAGGTGCATAAACATCTTTAGGAATCAGAGAAAAAGAGGCGGCGTCAGACAAGCAGGACTCTGGAACTTCGCAGAGCAACTCTTTTCAGACAGCATGGTCTTGTTAGGGTTTCATATGGCAGCATTAGATAACTCGAGAGTTTGGAATCTGACAAAAAGAGCCGATTGATCCTGAGATGGAACCAAGGCGACTTTAGTTTGCCCGTTCTCCGGGAAGGGTTGTTGAAAATGGCATCAAGTTATTCCTCTTCACGAACCGGAAGTTAAGGACTAGAAGGATGGATCTCCAATATAAGATGGTCGAGGTCTTGATGACCCGAATATTTTGTGAGGTCTTGATGACGTAAATCGGACCACATATCCTAATTTGATTGGACAATTACGCTTGGCAATGAGAATTGTTGAGCACTGAAATGTTTATCCAGAATTTTATATTTTGCTTCAAAATTTTACCGTTTACAAATACATTTAAGAAACCACATTAAAAACAAGCCATATTAATGAAGAGTTTAATTTATACTACTCTCTCTAGTTTATCCTCTTTCAAGTTTAACCTCACTAAGAAATAAAATCTTTTTTCTATCCATTTTCTAACATTTAAACTCAATATAAATAAATATAAAAGTTGGGAGATGATAGAGTATAATTGAAAATGCTTTATCTAAATTATCCCTTTTTTCAAGTTTAAACTCAATCATAAGATAAAATCTGCATATCATTTCTCTTCCATATTCATCTTCTAGAATATAAAACTGGCATATGACAAATCATTAAGTTAAAAGCTTATTCATCGAATGTGTGCTATGTCGCAAAACTGTGTCACATATAATTTCACGTGGCAAACATAGATACAAGTGTGAAGTTCCACGTGGCGAGCATTGGAGCGAAAAATGTCTTGGCATAAACAAATTTATCTAAATATATTAGTGTGGGTTAGATATTGATCAAATCGACATGATGTCCTGACCCATTCTAGTAAATAGACTAGACGGTCGAGTTTTGCTTATACAGGTCCAAGAGCCAAACACAAAACTTGACACTAACGTTGGTTCCGTACGTAATCTGACAAATGCAATGAATGAATACAAAGACTAAGTTAGCAACACATGTTTTTAAAATGAAGGCGTGGAACCCTAAATAAAACGCCTATACTTTTCAGCACACAAAGAAGGAAGCTTCATCACATCACGTTAATTGTCCTGAGGTATGACTTGTTGAGAAAAACCTAGAGCTGGCAATGGCGACATTTTCAGTGTAAGAATTGGCCTGTCTCCATCCCCGAAAGAGGACAGGGGCTAGGACCAACAGCCTATTCTTGGACCAATCATGTCATCCCAAACATCAATGTCGAAAGGCTGTCGTTTCGGGCCCGCCATTACCCCTCGGCTCATAGATTCCTCCGACCAAAGCCACTTGAAAGCTTGATCATCATCACTTCGCAACCCGTGATATGGATCTCTAGTTTCCTCCGCTTCCTTCCTATTCCCTACCTCTGAAAGAAACCATGCAGGTGCTCATCATCTTGAGCTCTCTGTTTCTGTTCCTCTTCTTGTCTCTTGCCAAACTCTGGTACAAGCTATGGTGGAGCCCGCTCAGGATACAGAGGATAATGAATGAACAAGGAATCAGAGGTCCTCCTTACAAGTTCGTCCACGGAAGCACCAAGGAATCATTCCAGCTGACCATGAAGGTGAGGGACACACCCATGAACAATCTCTCTCACGACATATTCCCCAAGATTCAGCCTGAAATCCACACATGGACCAACACATACGGTAAATGAATTAAAGTCCTAAGCTTTAGTTCTGATTTTGTGCTCTACTTCACGTCCGTAATGAAAGCCGCCGCAGGATCATCCGGCCTTTGTTGTTGATTGGGATTTTTTTGTGACTTTTGTAGGGAGAAATTACTTAAGTTGGCATGGGACTGAAGCTCAGCTGGTCATCACAGAGCCAGGACTAATCAAAGAGGTGCTAGTTAATAGAGAGAAAACATATCCCAAAACAACAGCTAAGGACTTTGTCAAGAAGCTTTTAGGGGATGGGCTTGTGACCACCAATAATGAAGAAAAATGGGCAAAACAGCGTAAACTCGCCAATCACACTTTCCATGGGGAGAGCTTGAAGGTAATTAAGCTTGACCGTAAAGTGCTCTAAGTTCACTACTTCGACAATTTCAATCTTAAATGCAACTTCATGTGATTTAAAAGAGCTGACTGCTAATGGAGCCGTTAAGATGTCGAGGAGAAAGGAGAACTGATCTTTGAATTGAGATTGTACTAATATTGTGGGGGATCGAAATTGAAATGCAGAATATGGTTCCGGTGATGGTGGACACCGTTCACGAGATGCTAGCAAGGTGGAAGCATCAGGAAGGGAAAGAGATTGACGTGTTCGAAGAATTTAAGTTATTCACATGCGAAGTGATTTCGAAAACGGCATTTGGAAGCAGCTTCGTGGAAGGCAGGAATATTTTCCAGATGTTGACAAGATTGGGTTTGTTATTAGTCAAAAATATTCCTCATGTAAGGTTCCCAGGATTAAGGTATTCCTTCTTTTCCTGAGAACAAATTGTTTTGGGCGATTTTTTAAGGACAACCTCTGTTTAGTTGAGTTGAGTTGAGCCTAACAAACTAGCGGAATCTCTTGTGGAATACCTCTCAGTAAGTTGTGGAAGACGGCGGATGAAATCGAAGCGGATAAGCTCGAGAAAGGCATATACGACGCTATACTAGGGATAATCAAGAAAAGGGAAGAGCAGGTGAAGGCTGGTGAGGCAGCTGACTTCGGGGATGATTTCCTGGGACAGCTTGTGAAGGCTTCTCGTGGCGATGATGAGAGCAAGAAAATCACAATCGATGATCTGGTGGATGAATGCAAGACATTCTACCTTGCCGGACAAGAAACCACCACTGCGTTGATAACATGGGTCGTGTTCCTCCTAGCTACTCACCCTGATTGGCAAGAGGAAGCGAGGAAGGAGGTTCTCCATGTGTTCGGGAACGATGATCCCGACTCTGATGGTATCGCAAAATTAAAGACGGTATGAATAAGGATTCTTGGTCTGGGGTTAATTTGGTAGATCAGAATAAGTTCAATCTCACAAAATAATCAAATTTGGATGGCCTTATCTAGAATTTCGTTACTTACATAGAGGTCGAGATTAATGAAAAGGATGCCTAACTGTCATATTTTCTTTGTGTTTGCAGATTAGCATGATCGTAAATGAAACTCTGCGATTATACTCTCCTGTCATTGGGATGACCAGGAAGGTTGACCAGCAACTCAGGTTGGGAAAACTTGTTCTTCCCGCCAATATTCAGATCCTGATAGGAAATCTCAAGCTTCACCATGACCCTGAAATCTGGGGAGAAGACGTGCTTCTCTTCAAGCCGGAGCGGTTCGCGGAAGGCATCGCCAAAGCCACCAACAACAACCCAGTCGTGTTCACTCCCTTCAGCTTTGGGCCCCGAATTTGCGCAGGCATGAACTTCGCGACACATGAGGTGAAGATCATCGTCTCGATGATTCTGCAACGCTACACTTTCAAATTGTCCCCTGCGTACGTCCACTGTCCGGTTCAAATCCTCACAGTTCGCCCCAAACTTGGACTTCAAGTTATATTTCAACCATTGTAGCTTGGTTCACCTGGCATATGAATAATGTCTAAGTTGTGAAATGATGTCCATCGGTGCCTGCATATTTCAATGCCTTGTGTTGTACTTCTAGCATTTGTCGAACATTAAAAAGGGAGCTCGGAGATGCTGACGATCAGCGTGTCATCCTCTTAATCAGCTTGAAAATGTTTTGGTTTTTGGTGCATCCTTTATTTACTGTTTAGTACACCATCTATGCATAGCGATGTGTGCCGACATATATTTCCTGGTAAAAAAATAAGTCGGGCTCCATTCAGACCTGGGAAAATTGTCAGGATACGAGGACAAGAAACCGTGGAAGCAGGTACGCGTCATGATATCGACCGGTCGATTATCTTGTTGATTTTCGGTTTTCGCCAATATGTTAGATGTACCCAGTCCATTTCAAAGAGATAAGATGTTTGTTGCCACAATTATAATATTTGAGGGTATGGATAGTAGCCAAGATGAGGACTAGGATAGGATAGAATTGGATTAAATGTAAGAAGATTTGTCATATCCAATCATTAGATTTGTCAAATGGGTGGGTCAGATTTAGTTTGGATCGGATCATAAATAATTCGACCCACAATGACCTATTAACCCATTTATCCATAATGTAAATTTTTCGACTCATAGTTGACCCGATCCATACACATACCTGACTTGGCCCATATTGCTAAAGTACTTCCATATTTTATCTAGTCTTATGATTTTTTTTTTTGCAAATTATATTGCTAAAACACTTATATGCAATATAATTCTAGTGGACAATTATTATTATTATTTATTTAAAATCAAAATTTTTAATTTCTTTTCTTTCCTTCTTCTTTTTCGGCTAGTTGCGGGCCACAACAACCGACCACAGGCGAGGCTTCGCCTGAGGTTGACGAGCTCGAGTCCGACGAGCTCATCCCCAACATGTGGCCGGTTGTTGGCCATCACCATGGCCAGTTGCCAGCCGAGGAAGCAGGAAAAAGAAAGAGAAAGGAAAAAAAAGAAAAAAATCATAAAAAATTAGAAAAGTTAAAAAAATAAAATCAAAAATCAAAAGAAATTAAAAATGACTTATTTATGATTCACCTAAACTAGTTAGGTAGCCCATCTAATACCCATTTAAGACCCATTAAATAGTTAGGTAACATTTATGACCAACTTAAGCTTGTTCTTAAAACTAAATGCAATCCATTTATGACCCACATGATTAAATATGGGTTAATATAGGTTTTAGACCCATTTTGCCACATCTACCAATCATTTGTTTGGCAAACACTGGATATTACTCTAAGCTAGAGATCACCCTAAACTGGCCCAAATAAAAAAAACGTGTATCTCGTGTCAGCTTGAGGCAAATTGGATATCGTTGTGAAACTCTCAATGGGTATCATCGGATTGCACCATTATCAGGCTTTTGACGAAGTTTGACTTCCGGTCAAAGTTGGTCAAATCTTAGTAAAAGGTTAGGTGTCTAAATTCTCCTCAAGTGCTTCTGATTGGCTGACTAAGCTTCCTCAATCTCTTTGGGATTTATTTTGTTTTGATGTAATCGCTGGACGTTCTGCTAGCCCTCTTTTCTAATGAGAGTTCTTAATTTTCAACCCCCAAAAAAAAAAAAATCTCCTCAAGTGAAGTTGTTGGCTTTCTGTTGTGTTGACCCAACAAGTAATATTTGAATCAATGGTTGATTAGTAACCCACTCCCAATGTGTGTCAATGTTTGATGGATATCCCAACGAAGGAATCTTACACGTGACTTCCTGATCGAGGTGGCGGATGGTGTGTGCTATCTTCCGGCTGAACTTGGCTAGGTCAAGACGATTGAGGTAGAATCTAAAGTTTGAGATATGAAAATGTTGGTGTGGAAGGATGCTTGGATTAAAAGGAGCGGGCCTAACATAGGAGGCTCACATGTGAGGTGAGGATATGTTGAGGTTCACGTGTGAGGATGTTCAGTGCAAGAATTCCTATATAGGGGATGTGCTGCATTGGGGAGCAGTTAATATATTATAATTGACACTTTAATTCATTATTTTAATTTTTTTAGTAAATGTGGGTCTAACTAAATATGTTGATGAGCTTGTCATTCTTCGTATATGAAGTTATTGGACTTGCGTGTCCCAATAGATTTTGTATTGGTACTTTGCATTTGGCTTGAACTTCTCCTACAACGGATCTCCAAATTAAATGCTCTACATGGATTAGGGTGTTTGCATGAACATTAAATTGTCAAAGCAATAACTCATCTAGAAAACATTCGTCATAACAATCGATCATCTCTATTAAGCATCTCTAATACAAAGATTATTAATTTTCCCTATATTAGGTAGGGTCTGTCGTGTAACTGTAGAAGCAATTTACTGCATACATATATATTATTCTATGTTTTGTAAAAAAAGATTATTCTATGTTTGATGGATCCATCATAAAACTTTAATGACAATTAAATGAATAATTTGTTGCTTAAATTCGACCTTTGCAATTGCTTTTCCCGGGCTCTAGTCCATGAAATAAAGTTGCACCCACTGCATGACGTAAGAGCTTAGCAATATTTAATAGTTGATTATTACCAATATTTCACTTATAATATAGTTATTCTAGGAAAGAAAATAAATATATAACTAATTTAATCAAAATATTTTAGTCTGGGCTAAGTAATTAAGCAAATTGACACGATCCTTTTTACTAAATAGACTAGACAGTTGAGTTTAGCTTATACAAGTCGAAAAGTCAAACACAATCCATTTTACGCTCATTGATCATGTCAAATCAGTCGTCACAACTATGACACGAAAGGGATTAATATGCCTCCCATAACTTGAGGTGCTATAAAGTGTCAACCTTGAGCCTGTGAAATTTGATGAACTACAAGAAACTCACGATTTAGATTTAGAACACATATGATTCATAAGAAGTTATATTTTGATTTCGATAGTCAATTTCTCCGGTAGCTCACAAACAATGCCTCAGGCAAGCTTACCACCTGTCTAATTTTAGTTACTTGACGCTAAGATGAGTCTAATCGATCCTTTTGCATACGTAATCTGATAAATGCAATGCATGAATACAAAAACAAAGTTAGCAAAGCTGTTTTTAAATTAAGGCGTCGAACCCTATTTTGCAGCACAGCAAGGAAGCTTTATCATATCACATTAATTGTCCTGAGGGGTGATTTCTTGAAAAATCCTAGAGCCGGCAAGTGCGACATTTTCAGTCCGCCTGTCCCCAACTCCGACAAAAAACAGGGGAAGGACCAACGACTTTGTCTAGGACCATCCTATCATCCCAACAATCAATGCCCGAAGGCTGTCATTTTGGGCCTGTCCTTATCACTCGGCTCGTAGATTTCTCCGACCAAAGCCACTACAAGCTTGATCATCACTTCACAACCCGTGATTTGAATTTGTAGTTTCCACCACTTCCTCCCTATTCCCTACCTTGGAAAGAAACCATGCAAGTGCTCATCATCTTGAGCTCTCTGTTTCTGTTCCTCTTCTTGTCTCTTGCCAAACTCTGGTACAAGCTATGGTGGAACCCGCTCAGGATACAGAGGATAATGAATGCGCAGGGAGTCAGAGGCCCTCCTTACAAGTTCGTCCATGGAAGCACCAAGGAATCATATAAGATGGCCATGCAGGTCAGGGACATACCCATGAACAATCTCTCTCATGACATATTCCCCAAGATTCAGCCTCAGATCCACACATGGACCAACAAATATGGTAAAATAATTGAGTTCTAAGTTTTTGTTAGAGATAATTAGGGAGTTCATTTGATATTTCTGTTGATTTTATTTATCTCTCAAGATTGCGCGAATATCTTCTTTTGATTGTGCATATCTTGATTGGTATATGTTACCTTAGATAGTCATATCATAAAACCTATAACTAGACTGATGTACTCTTCATTATATATATATATATATCGAATTATACTATGAAATTCCCCAATACTCTCTTCCACTTCATTATTCTTAACTTCGTATCGGATCCCCCTTTCCTGAGGCAACCTAGTGCACCCCATCCCATCCCCACCACTGAACAATACTTTGTGCGCATAAGTCTCATATGAGGAAGTACTTAATCGAGTCCATTCCATAATAGTCGTGTTTCGACACTAAAGACTTGATTGCGTCCCCAATTGAGTCTTTTTCACGGAGGTGGCTTTCTTTCGATGCTAGCCGCAGAGACCGCATTGCTCAACAACTATTTTCCCAAGCCACCTGCATAGGCCGCTTGATTCTATGATGCCAGTCGTGTAGGCTGCGTCGCTCAATTACTGTTTTGCAAGCCAGCCTCATCTGCCGCTTGCTATTTTCCCTCCAATTCTCAACCTTTCATGCGTCGTTTCGAGAAGCCAACACCACCACCACCACCAGACTCGTCACCTTCAAACCAGCTAGATCTGGAAGTTTGGCCGTGAATAGCCATTGGATGCCGCCTCATCTACCATGTCTCAGCTGCTAGAGGTTGTTTGATTTGATTTCAAACTTAAGCCGACTTAATCACTTTGAGTTTGAAGGGATGTTAGAGATAATTAAGGATTTCATTTGATAATTCTATTGATTTTATTTATCTCTCAAGATTGTGCGTATATTTTTCTTTAATTGCACATATCTTGATTGATATATGTTACCTTAGATAGTCATATCATAAAGTATATAAATAGGCCGATGTACTTTTCATTATATATATCGAATTATACGAAATTCCCCAATCCTCTCTTCTGCTTCATTATTTTTAACTGTTATAGTCTTGATTTTGTGTAACGTCCCTAATGAAAGGCCCCGCGGGATAATCTGACCTTAGTTGTTGATTGGATCTTTTGTGACTCTTGTAGGGAGAAATTACTTAAGTTGGCATGGGACTCAAGCTCAGCTGGTCATCACAGAACCAGAACTGATCAAAGAGGTTCTAGTAAATAAAGACAAAACATATCCGAAACCACCAGCTAAGAACTTTATCAAGAAGCTGTTAGGGGATGGAATTGTGACCACCAATAATGAAGAAAAATGGGCAAAACAACGTAAACTCGCCAATTACACTTTCCACGGGAAGAGCTTGAAGGTAATTAAGCTTGACAGTAAAGTGTTCCAAATTCATTACTTCAACAATCTGAACTTAAATAAAACTTCGTGCAATTAATAAGAGCTGAATGCGAGTTTCGATATCAAACTAATGGAACTGTTAAGAAGACGATGAGAAAGGAGAATGGTTCTCTGAAATGAGATTGTAATAACAAATTTAGATTCTACTGACTTCGTGCGGATCGAAATTGAAATGCAGAATATGGTTCCGGCGATGGTGGACAGCGTTCGCGTGATGCTAGAAAGGTGGAGGCATCAAGAAGGGAAAGAGATTGACGTGTTGGGAGATTTTAAGTTATTGACGTGCGAAGTGATTTCAAGAACGGCATTCGGAAGCAGCTACGTCGAAGGCAGGAGTATTTTCCAGATGTTGGAAAGATTGGGTGCGTTATTATTCATAAACATTCCTCATGTAAGGTTCCCAGGATTAAGGTATTCCTTCTTCTCCTAAGGACAAATTGTTTTTGGCCAATTTTTAGGATGACCTCTGTTTAGTTGAGATGAGCCTAACAGACTGGGGGAATCCCTCATGGAATACCTCTCAGTAAGTTGTGGAAGACGGCGGATGAAATTGAAGCAGAGAAGCTCGAGAAAGGCATACGTGACGCCATACTGGGGATAATCAAGAAAAGGGAAGAGAAGGTGGAGGCCGGCGAGGCAGCCGACTTCGGGAATGATTTCCTGGGACAGCTTGTGAAGGCTTCTCGTGGCGATGACGAGAGCAAGAGAATCACGACCGATGATCTGGTGGAT
The DNA here is from genome assembly GCA_001662345.2 of Metrosideros polymorpha var. glaberrima. Taxonomy (NCBI): domain Eukaryota; kingdom Viridiplantae; phylum Streptophyta; class Magnoliopsida; order Myrtales; family Myrtaceae; genus Metrosideros; species Metrosideros polymorpha. The sequence goes on along the minus strand of BCNH02000002.1, from coordinate 18,953,466 downwards.
GAATGCAAGACATTCTACATCGCCGGCCAAGAATCCACCAGTGCATTGATGACATGGGTCGTGTTCCTCCTAGCGACTCACCCTGATTGGCAAGAGGAAGCCAGAAAGGAGGTTCTCCGTGTGTTCGGGAACGATGATCCCGACTCTGATGGTATTGGAAAATTAAAGACGGTAGGAATATGAATTTTTTCGGTCTGGGGCTACTTTTGGTAGACCAAAACAGGTTCAATCTAACAAAAAATATAAAATGTGGATAGCCTTATCTAGAGTTTCTTTGATTAGATAGGCTGAGATTGGGAACATTATGCCTTAGCATGGTCATATTTTCTTTGTATGTGCAGATTAGCATGATCATAAATGAAACTCTGCGATTATACCCTCCTGTCGTTGGGTTGACAAGGCAAGTTGACCAGCAACTCAGGTTGGGAAAACTTGTTCTTCCCGCCAATATTCAGATCATGGTAGGAAATCTCAAGCTTCACCATGACCCCAGAATTTGGGGAGAAGACGCGCATCTCTTCAAACCGGAGCGGTTCGTGGAAGGCATCGCCAAGGCCACCGGCAACAACCCAGTCGTGTTCATTCCCTTCAGCTTTGGGCCCCGAATTTGCGCAGGCATGAACTTTGCGATGGACGAGGTGAAGATCGTTCTCTCAATGATTCTGCAACGCTACGCTTTCAAATTGTCTCCTGCGTATGTCCACTGTCCGGTTCAAGTCCTCACGATTCGCCCGAAACACGGACTTCAAGTTATATTTCAACCATTGTAGCTTGGTTCACCGGTTATATGAATAATGTCTAAGCTGTTAAATGATGTCCATTGATGCCTTCGTACTTCAATGCCCTGTGGCCTGTGGTGTGGTTCTAGGATTTGTCGAACATTTGAACTAAGGGGGCTGGGGGATGCTGATGATCAGCGTATCATCCTTCTTAATCAGCATAAGAATGTTGTGGTTTGGTGCATTCTTTATTTACTATTTAGTACGCTATCAATGCATACAGATGTGCGCCAACATATTTTGGCTCCTATATAGAATTTGTCGGGCACCATCCCGACGAGCGGAAATGTCGGGAAACGAGGACAAGAAAAGTCGGAAGCCAGTGCACGACATGAAATTGACCGGTCGATTGTTTTATTGATTTTCGCTTGTTCCTAATATGTTATGTACCCCCACTCCTTTTGACATAGGTAAGATTTTTGTTGCCTCGATAATGACAAAAGCTATCATGACATATTTACTATAAATTTTTTTCATCATACCAAAAATTTCAAATCATTCATTAAAATTCTATTAATGAGAACCGTTAAAAATTTATTTACATTGATGCCAAAATGCAAACGGTATTAACATAGCGCCCACGTGGTTCAAGTGAAATAAAAACATTGTTGTTTTGGCCGAAAAATTATTTACCTTGACGGATGGTAAATATGTAACATAGATACAAGTTTTAGATTTTTTATGTCACAATAAAAAATTTAAGTGGGCATAGTATTGTGTCACAATGGGCATATTTTGAGGTTTTGTGACTTTTTCCCATTAAAAAAATTAGTTGTGACTATTTTTTGTTTTTGAAGGTTGTGAGTGGTTGCAGGATCAAGATTAGGATAGAAATGGATAAAATATGAGAAGAAATATGGGAAATTTGTATGACAAAACAATGGATATCACGTTAAGCCGGTGACCGTCGGTGACCCTCCATTCGGGTCATCCTGAACTAGCCCAAATTAAAATACGCGTATCTTATGATTCGGGTGTCAGATTGGGATAAATTTGATATGTTGAAAGGCTCTTAACTAATCTGTATGCACTATTCAATCAGGCTTTGGACCATATTTGACTTCGGATCAAAATTGATCAAACGTTTAGTTAAAAATTAAGTGTCTAAAATCTTCTCGTGTGATGTTATTGGTTTTCTGTTGTGTCGATCCAACAAGTGGTATTAGAGTTGATGATTAATTGGTGGCCCACTTCCAATGTGTGTTAATGTTTGCTAGATATCTTAAAGAAAGAATTTCATATGTGACTTCTTGATGGAGGTGGCGAATGGTATGTCTTGGCTTCTTGCTGAACTTGGCTAGGGGAAGATGATTGAGGTAGAATATGCAGTTTGTGTTATGATAATGTTGGTGCGGAAGGACACTTGAATCAAGGAGGGGTCTGACCTAACACAAGAGGTTCTCAAGTGAGGTGCAAATTTGTAGAGGTGACGGTGTTAGGCAAAAGAAATCTCACATCGAGAGGTGAAGTATTGTGGAATAGTTAGATATATCTCAATTGACCCATAATTGATTTAAATTTTTGAGTGAATGTGAGTACAAATTAAATATGTGGATGGGCTCGCACTTGACTCCATCTTCGTGATGACTTCTGTTGTGCGTCCCAACAAATTTTGTATAGCTTTTTTTTATTTGGCTTAATCTTTTCATCATACGAATTTTGAAAATGAATGCCCCCAAGGATAGGATATCTGCATGAACACTAGTACAAGCAATGAATCATCTAGAAAAACAATCTTCATAGCAATTGATCATTTCTATTCAGCATCTCTAATAAAAAAAATTGTATTCATTTTCCCATATACTACGTCGGGTCAATGGATTCTGTGTTTCTTATTCAAAAAGGAAAATATTGTTCTATGTTTTGATAGATAAGACTGTTCTATGATTGATGGAACGAAAGTAATTTTCCTAATCCATCATAAGACTTCCATGACACTAATAATTTCTCGCTTGATTTCATCTTCACAATTGCTTTTTCCCGGGCTACTAGCAAAGTCAAGTTGCACCTACTGCATGACGTAACAGCTTACGAAATTTTCATGCAATCCCAATACGCTGACAGCGACGTCCATCAAATAATTGTTTATTTTTAGGGTGTTGATCAAGGCTCAGTCTCTCCCTATTCCACGTCTCCTTCCAAATCACCAAAGTCAAGAAGGTTGTCGTTTCCCATCGTGTCAGTCTCCATCGTCGGCAAGCAGATTTTCCAATATATGATGCCATTGCCATGTCGCCATCCACCCCAGACGATCATAGTTGAATTATTTAACTCCACACGCCTAAGAAAATCTGTCAGTCTTGGAAAATTATGGAAATCAGCATAGTGATCGTGTTGAGCTCTCTCTTTGTGTTTCTAATCTTACGGTTTCTCGCAGAGCTCGTGCAACAGTTATGGTGGAATCCACTCAGAATACAGAGGATGATGGCCCGACAGGGAATCAAAGGCCCTCCTTACAGGTTCCTCCATGGGAGCACCAAGGAAATAATGAAGATGAGAATGGAAGCCAGAAGCACGCCCATGGACGGTCTCTCTCATGACATACTCCCTAAGGTTCAGCCTCATGTCGACTCATGGATCAACACATACGGTAGTTGAAAATATAGGCTTTAGTTATAATATTGTGCTAAGAATTCCTGGAACTTTGATCTGGCTTTAGTTTGATCGTTATTGAGATTTTTGTGCAAACATTTTGTAGGGAGGAATTACCTAAATTGGTACGGAACTGAACCTCAATTGATCATCACGGAACCAGACCTAATTAAGGAGGTGCTGATCAACAGAGACAAAACGTTTCCGAAACAACGACCCAGGGGTTTCAGCAAGAGGCTTATGGGAGATGGGCTCCTGTCGACGAAAGACGAGGTAAAGTGGGCAAAGCAGCGTAGGCTCGCCAATCACACTTTCCACGGGGAAAGCCTGAAGGTAATTAGGTTTGATATGCTAAAGTGCTGTAATATCATAACTATGCAATTTCAATTTCGAGTTTCTCGTTCTTAAGAGATGGAAAGAGGATTTCATGCAATCTTGATATTTAAGTTATGAATTGACGGGAACTAATTGAAGTGCAGAACATGGTTCCAGCGATGGTGGAGAGTGTTCACATGATGCTAGAGAAATGGAAGCAACAAGAAGGAAAAGAGATTGAGTTGTTTGAAGAATTCAAGTTATTGACATCCGAAGTGATTTCGAGGACAGCTTTTGGGAGTAGCTACGTTGAAGGGAGAAACATCTTTGAGATGTTGACAAACTTGGTTTTGTTAACGTCCAGGAATATTCTGCGTATGAGGTTCCCGGGAATAAGGTATTCGTCTTCAACATTTTCCTAAGAAAAATTCTCTTGATTTTAGGATGTCTAGAAGCTAAAAGAGAGAAGTACCAAAACCTCCGTGAGCCCGTTTTAGCTAAGTCAAATAAGACTATCCCAATCAGGTTTTGAAAAGTCGAGAGAGAAACTTGCATGGATAATCAAAGCCATTGATTTTTGTGGCATCCACGGGGAAATCACGCGGACCTTCCATGGTGACGGAATATGATTAACCCGATTCACATGGATTCGGATCCAAGCAATTCCAACCCCCAGCAGCAGTGAGACCAACATGAGATCTCACTAGGAGACATAAGTTAGTGAAAGTTTGATGAGTGGTTTCAGGCCGGAGGACAGTAATTGTGTGATCAAACTTACAGTTTGCGATTCTTCCCAGTATTTGAACATCCTAAGAGAATCATAAAAGGCAGCTCGTAAATTTCAATGATGTTATATGTGTATGTATATCCACCTCAAGGACAAACTTGTCCATCACAAGAGTAAATGCAGCTAGCTAGTAAGGTAAATGGAGACTTGAACACACATTTGTCAGAAGATCAATTTATACTTTCGATTAAAAAACTAAGGAGTTTATTGTTGAATCTGGGCACAGTAAGCTTTGGAAGACGGCGGATGAAATTGAAGGTGAGAAGCTCGTGAAAGGTGTACGGGCTGCGATCTTGGAGATCGCCAAGAAAAGAGAGAAGAAGGTGATAGCTGGGGAAGCAGATGACTATGGAAATGATTTCCTAGGGCAGCTTGTGAAGGCTTATCATGACAAGGATGAGAGCAAGAAAATCACGGTCGACAATCTGGTGGACGAGTGCAAGTCATTCTACTTCGCTGGACAAGAAACCACCACCGCTATACTGACGTGGGTCATGTTCCTCCTGGCGGTTCATTCTGATTGGCAGGAGGAAGCAAGGAAGGAGGTTCTTGTTGTATTCGGGAATGAAGACCCTTACTCCGATGGAATCGCAAAGTTAAGGACGGTATGAAAAATCGAACTGGTCTCTGTTTTGATTAATTTGGTAGACTAGAGATGATCCTCCTAACCACGTATTGGTATGGCTAAACTTGACGCTCAACCTTGATAACTGAAAAAATTGTTGGTAAACTATAACAAAAATTCATGAATTGAAAAAAAAAATTCAAATAAACATAGGACTCAAATAAGAGTTGGTAACCCAAAACTGGTATCTAATTTAAACAGAAAAAAATTGGCAAGTTACACAATTTTGTTGTTGTTGATGAAATCATATAGAAGTTGAAAATTTTAAAGCACTGGTGACAAATAAAAGTTAGCTGAAGATGAGATATATTGATGATTTGCTAAACTGTGAAAAAAGTTACTAGTGACTTCATAAAAGTGTCGTAAGTTATCAGTAAGTTATTGTGAAATTACGTGACCGATGACTTTCTGTGACAACAGTTTTTTGACACTTGACGACTCTTTCAGAAATTTATTTAGGATGGAAAAGAATTCGATTTACTGGGAAAGAAACAATGAAATCCTCCTTCCAAATTCTGAGTTGTACGTGTTGTCAAGTCTGTCAACTAATGTCTCCTCTCGTGTGCAGATCAGCATGATCGTGAACGAAGCTCTACGATTATACCCTCCGGTGCTTGGGTTCACTCGAAAAGTTGACCAGCAACTTAGGCTAGGGAAACTTGTTCTTCCTCCTAATATTCTAGTCTCTATTCCAAACCTTAAGGTTCACCATGACCCTGAAATCTGGGGAGAAGATGTGCACCTCTTCAGACCAGAGCGATTCTCAGAAGGCGTATCTAAAGCCACCAACAACAACGCAGTGGTGTTCCTTCCCTTTGGCTTCGGGCCTCGAATGTGTGTGGGAATGAACTTCGCGATGAATGAGGTGAAAATCGTTCTTTCGATGATTCTGCAGCGCTACACTTTCAAATTGTCTCCAGGGTACATCCACAGTCCAGTTCAAATCCTCATGACTAGCCCGCAACACGGACTTCAAGTTATATTTCATCCGCTATAGCTTGTTTATCAGCATATCTGATCTAGTTAATGTTGGGGTTCTAGTTTCATGAAAGAGCCACAGGAGTTCATTTTATCTTAAAGATGGGTTTTAGGTTATGTCCAGATCTAATAGGGTTGGTTTAACCCCTTTGATTTAATGGATTAGGTGAGTCGTGTTTTGATTACCTACGTATTCATTAGGCGTTCGAGTTTCCTGAAAACATAATTGTTTAGCACATCATGTTCGATCGACCTATCTAACCATATACTTCCATGTTGACAAGACGTGAATATGCATGTGGACATGAGCTGTTTAGCGCAATAATACTCATTGTGATATGAGTACCCAAATCAGAATTTGATTGCAATAGTTTATTTCATACGACATTACACGAACAATGCCCTACCTGACATGAATGCTTGAATATAATAACTGATTTAACAAAGATGTTTCCAAATCAAGGCGTTGAATCCTGTGTTAGATTATTTCTCGAGTTTGAATCCGTGTACAAAACTCGTCCCATTTGAAGGATTCCGATTTGTTCAAAATCTAATTAAATTTGGATTTCTTGAGCGGCAGAGAGTTGGAGCCTGTGTACAAAATGTATCCCGTTTGAAGGATTTTGATTTGTTCAAAGTTCAATCAAATTTGGATATCTTGAGCGGCAGTACTTGATAATTGAATGTTTGTTTTAATGTTGGAAATGTATTTCAAGATTCGGTCAACAAGATCGGTTTAATGTTTTATTAAAGTTTGACCGGTTGACCAAGAAGTGGACGTCTCTTCCTCCTTCAGTCTAAAAGTCGCACAAGAAAGACAAAATAGGATAGCTCTCGTATAAGCCACAAAAGGACGAAAAGAAAAGGGCTCCCTTCTGGCCCCGTGAAGGACGACTCCCTCCCAGAGAAGTCTTCGACGAAGAGTCTTGAACACGTGATGGAATAAATGAGTGAAAGATATTTGAGGATATAAGCGATTATAACTCCAGTTTTTTTTTTATTAAAGAGGTTTTTATTGGTATAAGTCAAATCATGAAAAATTTTAATGTTATTTATTATTTCTAATTTTTTTCTCTGATTTTTTTACGTTAATTTAATTGTAAGATCCGTCAATCTAGTGAACTTTAATTGTCTCGAGAGGGGATTTCCCTAAAAGTCCTAGAGCCGGCAAATACGATATTATCAATGTTCCATCAGCCATCCCATCAGTCATCAGTCAAAGCCCAAAGCTGTTATTTTGAACATGTTCTCATCGTCCGGTGGCGGGCGCACTGACCCATCCGGCCAAAGCCACTTAAAAGCTCGATTATCATTCCATCACAACCCGTGATTTGGACTCATAGACTGTACATGACAACACTTTTGTTTCACAATTTCTGTTTCAGAAATCATTCTGAAACAAAAATTTATTTGATAACGCAATTTTATTTTTCTATTTCTGAAACAAATTCTTGTTCTAAAAATCATTTTGAAATAAAAATCAAAAGTTAAAATTTTCAACTTCTTGATTTCTAAAACATAAATCAAAAATTTTTCTCTCATGTCTCTCTTTACAACTAGCTCTCCTCTCTCTCTTGGCTCCCCGTCGTTGCCACTCGCCGCTTGCCTGCTCGCCTCTTGCTGTCGGCCATTCGCCGCTCGCTCGCCAACTGCCGTCACCCGTCATCTCTCTCTTCACGACTCACTCTCTTGGCTCTCCATCATTGCCACTCGCCGCTGCTGTCCACCGCTCGTGCCGCCCATGCCCACCGCTGGCCGCCCACCATTGGTTGCCGCCGACAGTCGATTGTCGTCGACTGTTGCTCGTGGGTGGCTGCTGGCCGCCAACCACCATCGGTCACCCCCATCACCTTTCGCCACTGATTGCCTCCATTGCCCGCCGGTCGTCGCCGACCGCCATCGATCGCCCCCACTGCCTTCCATCATCACCTCTTGCCAATGGTTGCCATCGCCTGTCGGTCGCCCCTACCACCTTTCGCCGCCGATTGTTGCCACCTATTGCCACCAATCGCCGCCACCACTGCCGATCGTCGCCACCACCCACCGGTCGCCCCCACCTCCCGTTGATCGCAGGTCTCTGCCGACCGCCACCGGTCGCCCCGACCATTGCCATCGCCCGCCGATCGCCGCCGCCACCCGCCGGTCGCCCCCACCGCCAATTGCTGCCACCTCCCGCCGGTCACTGCCAACCGCCACCGATCACCCCCACTGCCTTCCGCCGCCGATCACTGCCCACCGCTCGCCGATTGCCGCCGTCAATCGATGTTCGGCGCCGTTAGGGAAATAGAAATTTTATGTTATTATCAAATGAATTTCTATTTCGGAAATAGAAATTTTGTGTCATTATCAAACACTTTTCTTTGCTCAGAAATAGAAAAATCAATTTCTCTCTAGAAATTGATTTTTGGAACAGAAATTTTGTCATGTGCGCCCCTAGTTTCCACCACTTCCTTCCTATTCCTTACCACGGGAAGAAACCATGCGAGTGCTCATCGTCTTGAGCTCTCTGTTCCTGTTCCTCTTCTTGTCTCTTGCCAAACTCTGGTACAAGTTATGGTGGAACCCGTTCAGGATACAGAGGATAATGAATGAGCAGGGAGTCAGAGGTCCTCCTTACAAGTTCGTCCATGGAAGCACCAAGGAACCACTCAAGATGATAATGCAGGTCAGGGTCAAACCCACGAAACAATCTCTCTCATGATGTATTCCCCAAAGTTCAGCCTGTGAAATCCACACATGGACCAACACCTACGGGAAATGACTTAAGTCCCAAGCTTTCGCTTGTATTTTGTGGACCAACACCTACGGGAAATGACTTAAGTCCCAAGCTTTCACTTGTATTTTGTGCTCGACTAGATGTCCCTAATGAAAGCCGCCGCGGGATAATCTGACCTTAGTTGTCGATTGGATCTTTTGTGACTTTTGCAGGGCGAAATTACTTAAGTTGGCTTGGGACTTAAGCTCAGCTGGTCATCACAGAGCCACAACTGTTGAAGGAGGTGCTAATTAATAGAGACAAAACATATCCGAAAACACCAGCTAAGGGCTTTGTCAAGAACCTTTTGGGGGATGGGCTTGTGACCACCGATAATGAAGAAAAATGGGCAAAACTGCGTAAAATCGCTAATCACACTTTCTACGGGGAAAGCTTGAAGGTAATTGAGCTTGACAGTAAACTGCTCCTGAGTTCATTACTTCAACAATCTCAATGTTGAATAAAACCTCATGCAATTGATAAGAGCTGAATGCGCATTTTGAGATCGAACTAATGGAACCCTTAAGAAGGTGACGAGAAAGGAGAATGGTCCTCTGAAATGAGACTGAATGCGCGTTCCGGTGATGGTGGACACCGTTCACGGGATGCTAGCAAGGTGGAAGCATCACCGTGATTTGTGTGTATCTCTCTTCTCTGGAAGAGTCTCTCTCTGCAACATGAGCTGACCCTATCAATGGTGATAGAGATGTATAAATCCCAAACCCATTTTCCCGTTACCAACCGCACACCATAACTCATTGTCCTCCTCAGATGAAGCCACATTAAGAATCTAGCCCTAATCGAAGAAATCGGCCA
>BCNH02000002.1:18892443-18940301 GCA_001662345.2 Metrosideros polymorpha var. glaberrima | reverse complement strand
CACCAAAAAATTCACGAATTATTCAACGAGGAGGAGGAGAGAGAGATAGTATCCATCCCACTCAGCACAAACCCACAACCAGATAAACTAATCTGGACGGGTAACAAGAAAGGAACATATATGGTGAAAAGTGGCTATAACATGATGAGACGACTAGACCTCAAGCCAAATGCCAACCTAGCATCCACATCTTTCCAACCGCCCAGAAACTTATGGACATCGATTTGGCAAATACACACTCAACCAAAGGTTCGTCACTTTATATGGAGCGTATGTAACAATGCAGTGCCTACTAAAGAAAACCTGTTCAGAAGGAATCTTATACCTGATTCGCTTTGTCCAATTTGCCGAGAAGCCCCCGAGACAATCGAACACCTGCTACTACTGTGCACATGGACAACAGAGGTTTGGTCAGACCTACGCGCTCTACTCAGCACCCCCCCGCAAACAATCCAAAGAATCGACAAGTGGGTTGCTGAAAATCTTACCCCCAACGCCGACTTTTCGTCTACCAGCCTCCTCGCTGAAGTCATGTGGCGGATTTGGAAGGCGAGAAACGCCTGGGTCTTCCGACAAGAAAAGCTAAGACCCATTTGTATCGTGAAAGCAGCAAAATCAGAACTCAGTCAATATGAGAAGTGGAACGTGAAGGACGGAAAGACACAAAATCGCAGAACCTCACCTCAACCCCACTGGTCACCGCCGCCCCCCAACGTATGGAAGCTAAATGTTGACAGTTCGTGGAGCGCAGCATCTTTGGAGGGATCTATAGCGGGACTGTACAGGAACCACAAAGGGCAACTCGTCGAAGGCTTCGCACAGAAGATCTTTGCTCCCTCAGCGTTGGTGGCAGAAACCCTAGCTCTCCGGGCAGGACTCAAGTACACAGAGGAGTTAAAGAAAAAGCATAGCTTAGATCTGCTGCAGAGCGAACATATCCAAGCTTCTGTCATGCAGATTCAGTCGGACTGCAAAGAGGCCGTTGACTTCCTCATGGACCGTGCAAATCCTTCTTGGACCGTGCAATCAATATTGCTGGAATGCCAAGAGCTAATGGGCCGCATGCAAGATATTTCTTTAATGTATTGCCCACGGACAGCCAACCGGGCAGCGGACTGGGCCGCTAAGGCCCTCCGCACCGACGATCTGCCTGTTAATTGGGTACTTTATCCCCCTACCCCTCTTGGGTCTATTTTAGTTTCAGATATGGAGATGTACGTACAATCTAATTTCCAGTAGCAATGAAATCAGTTTCCTTTCGACCAAAAAAAAAAAAAGGTGGAAGCATCAGGAAGGGAAAGAGTCTGACGTGTGCGAAGATTTTAAATTATTAACAAGCAAAGTGATTTCAAAAACGGCATTCGGAAGCAGCTCCGTCGAAGGCAGGGACATTTTCCAGATGTTGACAAGATTGGGTGTGTTATTAACCAGAAACGTTTCTCGTGTAAGGTTCCCAGGATTAAGCTAATCCTTCTTTTTCTAAGAACAAATCATACTTGGCCATCTTTTGGGATGACATCTGTTTAGTTGAGATGAGCTCTTGGAACACCTCTCAGTAAGTTGTGGAAGACAGCGGATGAGATCGAAGCGGCGAAGCTCGAGAAAGGCATACGCGATGCTATACTGGGGATAATCAAGAAAAGGGAAGAGAAGGTGAAGCCCGGCAAGGCAGCTGACTTCCGGAGTGATTTCCTGAGACAGCTTGTGAAGGCTTCTTGTGGCAATGACGAGATCAAGAAAATCACGATCGATGATCTGGTGGATGAATGCAAGACGTTCTACCTTGCGGGACAACACACCATCAATACCGTGATGACTTGGGTCGTGTTCCTCCTATCGACTCACCCTGATTGGCAAGAGGAAGCGAGGAAGGAGGTTCTCCATGTGTTCGGGAACAATGATCCCGACTCTGATGGTATCGCCAAATTAAAGACGGTATGAATATGAACTTTCGGTCCTTATGTAGAATTTATTTAATTAGATAGGCTGAGATTGATGAGCATGATGCCTAATTGTCGTATTTTCTTTGTGCGTGCAGATTAGCATGATCATAAATGAAACTCTGCGATTATACACTCCTGTCGTCACGATGACTAGGCAAGTTGAGCAGCAAGTCAGGTTGGGGAATCTTGTTCTTCCCGCCAATATTCAGATCTTCGTAGGAAATCTCAAGCTTCACCGTGACCCCGAAATCTGGGGGGAAGACGTGCTTGTCTTCAAGCCGGAGCGATTTGCGGAAGGTCTCGCCAAAGCACCAACAACAACCCAGTCTCTTTCATCCCCTTCGGGTTTGGGCCCCGAATTTGCACGGGCATAAACTTCGGGACGCACGAGGTGACGATCATTCTCTCAATGATTCTGCAACGCTACACTTTCAAATTGTCCCCTGCATACGTCCACTGTCCGGTTGAAATCCTCTCGATTTGCCCGAAACATGGACTTCAAGTTATATTTCAACCATTGAAGCTTAGTTCACCGGCACGTGAATAATGTCTTAAGTTGTAAGATGGTGTCCATTCATGCCTTCATATTTCAATGCCTTGTGTTGTGCTTCTAGGATTTGTCGAACATTAGAAGGGGGCTGGGGGATGCTGATGATGAGCGTACCATCCTTCTTAATCAGCATAAAAATGTTGTGGTTTAGTGCATTCTTTATTCACTATGTAGTACACCATCTATGCATAGAGATGTGTGGCAACATATACTTGCTCCTATATAGAATATATCGGGCTACATCCCAACCTGTGAAAATGTCAAGGGAACGAGGACAAGGAAAATGAAAGCAGGTGCCCGACATGAAATTGACAGGTCGATTGTATTGTTGATTTCCGCTTTATTCTAATACGTTGGGGCCTCGCTTTTTTCACCCTTATATTGGCTTCATCCACATCCTAATAAAATAAAATGACAAAGTTTATCCGCACATTCATTAAAAAAGATGAGATGGACAAGTAAGGGATATACAAGTTGAGATGGACAAGCTAGATAAAAAAGAGAGGAAATATCAGACATTCATTAAAATCACACATTATCACACGCCCTAATTGGACTGTGTTTCCCGACCCAACAAAGAAACCTAGGACTGTGTTTGGTCTTCAGCGACTTCAACATTATTGATGCTAAACTTGAAAATCTTCTTGGACTTTCAGAGCTTCATTAAGAAGAACCACCCGATGCCACCCAGTGTCATTAGTCCAATCACCAAGTGCACAACCTTGGGCACGATTGCCATTATGACCACCAATGCGATAATCTGGGTTTTCAAAAGACAGTTCTTGAAGGGGACTGTAAAATTTCTTCATGGACCTAAGATGAACGAAAGCGATCAGGTAAAAATCGATGAACTCCTGCATATAGATTTCCTTAAAATGGTTCGAGTGTGCTGTAATACTATTGATGCACTCTGCCTCTCATTAGTTCAAACTCTATTTAGAATAGAAGAAATGGCAGAAAGCATATGCTAGAAGCAAAACTAGTAGATTTTTTTTTTATAAACGTTACCACGAAAAAAGTTGTTGAACAGGGGAGAAGAGAGAACAAAGGAAGAAGATGAAAAGCATCAGTGTTTAATTTTTTTTTTTCATTGTACTTCATTAGGGTGTAGATACAGTCAATATACATGTAGAAAAAGCGCGGCCCATATATTAATGTACCCCAATCTATTCGGAAGAGATAAGATTTTTGTTGCCACAATTAAAATATTAGGCTATGGATAGTCGCAAAGATAAGTATTATAATAGGACCAGATAAAAGAGAATATAAAATGTGGGGAGTGCGCATCTGTCATATCCTATCTTTTGCTCGGCAAAACGCTGGATATCACCTTAATTCGATGACCCTCCAATCGGGTCACTCTGAACTGGCCGAATCAAAAGAGGCATGGATCAAGTTGTTATAGGTTGGGACAAATTCGATATCATTGTAAAGCTCTCAATAGATATCATCAGATCCGCTTTTGACTAGGGGTGAGCATGGTTCCAGGGTAGAAACAAAAACCAGACCGGTTGCCACCGGTCAGGTTCCATGTTCTAAAATATGCAAGGAAAGGTTCCAGATTGCAAAAATTGGGAAGTTAGTCCTGACGGGTAAGTTCCTAATCTTGGAACCTAGAACAACTATTTGTATTTTTCTTGTTCTATGTCTTCGCGCGATTCCGTGGGATTCCATGACATCTGTAAAATATGTCTTGAATTTTATGTACCTGGTTGGGTTTATGACCCGACATATTTTTTGTGCGATCCGAAAAGTGGAGATTTGGTTTGTGACGCGGAGAGTTGGGCCGATAGGCCAAGCAGGCGGTACGATATATCTCGCGGGGGGTTCGGGGGCAACGCCCCCGAAGAAAAATTTTGGGCCTGATATATATATATATATATAAACTGCTGCGGCTAGGGTTTTTTTTTAGACAGTTGTTTTGTGTGAGAGAACAGTGAGACTTCTGTAATCTGTACTCTCTTTGATCATAGTGGAATTTCGTTTTGCCTCGCCCGTGGATGTAGATCACCTTGATCGAACCACGTAAAACTCTGTGTTCTGTCTTTTGTTCATCGCGTTTTTCGTAACAACATCTGATCTAGAACCACTAGTCTGGTAATATCCATGAGTGAGACTTTTACTTTGTTAATGTTTTATAATTTTTGTATGTCTAAATATGAGCTGTGGTCAATGGATTATAATAGCAAATGATGGTAATTAAAAGTAATGATTCACTACAATCGTTCAATTAAGAATACATGTAAAACTTGAGTAGACCTTGAAACCGACCTTAGAATCTGTGACGTGGTAAGTTCTAGGTTCCATGATATGCAAGGTAGGTTCTAGGTTTCAAAAATTGGAAAATCGATTTCGACGAGACCGACCATGGAACCACTCACCCCTACTTTTGACGAAGGTTGACTTTGGGTCAAAGGTGGTCAAACCTTAGTAAAAAGTTATGTGCCTAAAATATCCTTAGGTGAAGTTGTTGGCTTTCTATTGGTCGATCTAACAAATTGTTTCAAAGGCGATGATTGATTGGTGGCCCACTCCCTATATTTATTAATGTTTGATGAATATTACAATGAAGATATCTTACATTTGACTTCCTAATCGAGTTGGTGGATGGTGTCCCCTGATTTCCCGCTAAACTTGTCTAGGTCAAGATGATTGAGGTAGAATATGAAGTTCAAGTTATGATGATGTTGGTGAGGAAGGATGCTTGGAATAAAGGGAAGGGGCCTAACACAGAAGACTAACACGTGAGATGATAATTTGTTGAGGTGCATGTGTGAGGGTGTTGGGCTAAAGAAGTCCTAAAGAGGGGATGCGATGTATTGGGGGGGCAGTTAATTATCCTAATTGAGACTTAACTCAGGTCTAACTAGGTATTTCATTGGGCTTGGACTTGGCTCCCTTTTAGTGATTTCCCCAGGTGATTTAGACTTCTGTTGCACGTCCCAATAAATTTCGTGTAGGTCTTTGATATGGCTTGATCTTTTCATCCTACGGTTCTTAAAAATAAATGCTCTACATGGATTAGGGTATCTGTATGAGCATTATATTGTAAAAGCAATAAATCATCTAGACAACAATCTTCAAAACAATCGATCATTTCTATTCAGCATCTCTGATACAAGGATCATAACCATTTTCCAGAATGTCATGCCATTCTTGAAGTCATTTATCCTATGTTTCTTAAAATAAAAAAAAGAAGAGAACATCATTCTATGTTTTGATAAAAAGATTATTCTATATTTGATGGAATGAAAGTGATTTTCCTAACCCGTGAAAAGAGTATCCGATAAAATACCTTTGACTGAAGGTTAGTGCTTCATCTTTTCATGTGTATCAAGTTCTGTGACGATTCGAAAAGGAAGAATTCTGTTATAACTAGTAAAAACTATGGATAAAGGAAATAATGAGTGCGAATAGAAAGTAAGGACAATACGAATAAAGGAAATAACTTGCGAAAATGAATAAGTGTTGTTTCATTGATTGATTTGTGGATCCTTTACTACAACACTTTGTCGAATATTTATAGCCAGACATTACAAATAACCGTCATAGTGGTTATTATTTCAAATTCAAACTAAGCCTGAGATATTCGGGATGTCTTGGGTAATTGCGTCGTGTTATCTTCAAAGCGGTTGAACTCTGGTTTCAGTAGATTCGTCGGTTGCTTGTTCGGAATTATCCTTATGTCCAGATTCTGGCTTATGTCGAACCTTCGGTAAAAGCAGCCGTTTTTATCTACAAATTTCTTTTAAATTTATGGGCCAGCCATCCGATAAAACTCACGGGCTTTGTTGACTTACTGCGGCCTGTGGAGGTTATTTTTGGGTGTCAGCACCATCAGAAAACTTTCTTCATAACACTAATCCATAAAATGACTAATTTGTTGCTTGATTTCATCTTTTACTATTTCTTTTCCCGGGCAACCTACTAGTCCATAAAGTCGACGCACTGCTTGACGTGAGAGCTTACTAATCTTCATGCAATCCCAATCAGCATCCTTTATTTAAACCGTCCGGCGTCATTCATTGTTTTATTTTAGGGTATTGATCAAGTCTCAGTCTGTCTTTACTCCATGCCTCGTGCCAAAGTCAAAAAAGTCGTCGTTTTCGATAGTGTACGTCTCTATCGTTACGCAAGCAGAATTTTCCTTGTACGATGACATCGACCACAAGCGACCATAGTTGCACTATTTCCCTCCAAAACCCAAGAAAAATTTCTCTCAATCTTGGAAGACAATGGGAATTAGCATGGCGATCGTGTTGAGCTCTCTCTTTTTGTTTCTAATTTTATGGTCTCTCGCCGAGCTAGTGCAAAAGTTATGGTGGAATCCGCTCAGGGCATAGAGGATGATGGTGTTATGGAGCATGCATCAGAAGCCCAATACGTTTCGCCTGGGGAGATCACCAAGAGGGAGCCTAAGTCTGAGCCTGTTAATATATCTAGCTACACATACCTTTACTCAAAAGTTTAAGCCAATGAGTTGCTCTACATTACATCAATTTTCCGATGTGAGATTTTCCTAACATAACTTACATATGCATACTAACAATCTCCCCCTCACGTGTGCGTTCAGTATTAGGTCTGCTCCCCCTTGATCCAGGTATTATTTTGCATCAAGATATGAAGTTTGCTAACGGGCCTACATTGTTATACCTCAGTGCCCACCGCTCGAGAACCGAGCCTGCATTGTTACACTACAACGCTCATCACCCGGAAATTACGCCCAACTTCATTGACCATCGGCTCTGATACCAATTTGTTATGGAGCATGCAGCAAAAGCCTAATACCTTTTGCCTGGGGAGATCACTAAGAGGAAACTTAAGTCTAAGCCTGTTAATATATCCAGTTGGATCTACCTTCACTCAAAAATTTAAGCCAATGAGTTATGGGTTAACTGAGATATATTAACTGCTTTACACTACATCAATTCTTTGATGTGAAATTTTTCTAACATAACTCACATATGCATCCTAACAGATGGCCCGACAGGGAATCAAAGGCCCACCTTATAGGTTTCTCCATGGAAGCACCAAGGAAACAATGAAGATGATCATGGAGGCCAGGAGGACGCCCATGGACGGTCTCTCTCATGACATACTCCCCAAGGTTCAGCCTCACTTCCACATATGGATCAACACATACGGTAATTGAAAATATAAGCTTTAGTCATAATGTCGTGCTAAGCATTGCCTGGACTTCGATCTGACATTAGTTTGATCAAATTTTCGCGCGGAAATTTTTTAGGGAGGAATTACCTAAGTTGGTATGGGAGTCAAGCTCAACTGGTCATCTCAGAACCGGAGCTGATATTGCTTACTTGAATTCGGATTACGGATTCACGGAACTAATTGAAGTGCAGAACATGGTTCCAGCGATGGTGAAGAGTGTTCACATGATGCTAGAGAAATGGAAGCAACAAGAAGGGAAAGAAATTGACGTGTTCATAGAAATCAAGATATTGACATCCGAAGTGATTTCGAGGACAGCTTTTGGGAGTAGCTACGTTGAAGGGAGAAACATCTTTGAGATGTTGACAAACTTGGGTTTGTTAGGGTGTGTTTAATAATCATTCAGAATTTTTAATTCTACTCCAGAAGTAATTCTGGAGCATAAATATGTTTGGTAAAGAATTACTTTTGAAACAATTTTTTATTTCTGAATGAGAATTGTGTTTGGTAAAGAAGTAATTCTCTAGGGCCAAAATCACTTTTGGCCAGAATCAATTCTTTTCTATTTTCACTTCTCATTTTCCTTCTTCTTTCTTTCTCACTTTCGTAGGCCACCGTCGTCGCCGGGTGCTGTAGATCGCTAGCTGCCACTGCCGGTTGTTGGCCACCATTGGTTGCTGGGCGATGGGTGGTCACCGGTTGCCACCTATCGCCGGTTGCCGCTGGTCGCCTATTGCCGATTGCCGCCGATTCTTGTCGGTGGGTTAGTATCGCCAGTCGTGAATCGCCGGTCACCAGTTGCCGGGGGATCGTTGGCCACCGCCGGTCACCGGTCCCCGTTGATCGCTGATCCCCGACTGCCGTTTAGTAAACTTGCCAAAAATAAAAATAGAATGAGAGCACGTTTGGTAAATATAATTTCTCATTCTCTTCCAGAATTGCCAAAAGTTGAATTCTAGGCAAGAATTGATTTCAAACGCACCGTTAGGGTCCAAGAATGCTTTGCATATGAGGTTCCCGGGAATGAGGTATTCCTCTTCCACATTTTCCTAAGAAGAATTCTCTTAATTTTAGGATGTATAGAAGCTAGAAGAGAGAAGTACCGAAGCCTCCGTGAGCCCGCTTTAGATTAGTCAAATAGACTATGCCAATCATGTTTTGACAAGTCGAGAAAGAAACTTGCATGGATAATTGTCCGCGGATAATAGACAATCAAAATTATTGATTTTCTGTGGGATCCACGTGGAAATCACGTGGACCTTCTATGGTGACGTAATATGACTAACCCGATTCATGTGGATTCGGATGCAAGCAATTCCAACCCCAAGCAGCAGTGAGACCCACATGAGATCTCACTTAAAGACATAAGTTAGTAAAAGTTTGATGAGTGGTTTCGAGCCGGAGGACAATAATTGTGCGATTAAACTTACAGTTTGCGATTCATCCCAGTATTTGAACATCCTAAGAGAATAAAAAAAGGCAGCTTGTAAATTATAATGATGTTATATGTGTATGTATATCCACCTCAAGCACAAACTTGTCCATCACAAGAGTAAACGCAGCTAGCTAGTAAGGTAAATGGAGGCTTGAACACACATTTGTCAGAAAATCAATTTATACTTTAGAGAGAAAAAGGTGATTGCTGGGGAAGCAGATGACTATGGGAATGATTTCCTAGGGCAGCTTGTGAAGGCTTATCATGATAAGGATGAGAGCAAGAAAATCACGGTCGACGATCTGGTGGACGAGTGCCAAGACATTCTACTTCGCCGGGCAAGAAACCACCACCGGAATGCTGACGTGGGTCGTGTTCCTCCTGGTGGTTCATTCTGATTGGCAGGAGGAAGCAAGGAAGGAGGTTCTTGATGTATTCGGGAATGAAGACCCTGACTCCGATGGAATCGCAAAGTTAAGGACGGTATGAAAAATCGAACTTGTCTTTGTCTTGATTGATTTGGTAGACTAGAAATGATCCTCCTAACAACGTATTGGTATGTCTAGTTGCTTGATTCCAAAACTCAAATTCGTTGATACTCTACATTACCATAATTATACCATTTGCAACTCTGTTTGAGGAACACCCTTATACGTAAATCTTGACGCTCAAACATCGATAAATGTGAACAAATTATTGGCAAATAAACAAAAAGAACAGTGACTCTTTATATAACTTATTAATATCTTACCAACACTTTTTTGAAATTATTGTCTTCTTTTATAGTTTGCGAATTAACAATTTCTGAACTAACTTATCAACTTTTGGATCTATTTGGATTGATTACTTTTTAGTCTTTACTTAAATAATCTAAATCTTGTGCCTCAACATTTTGCCTTGTCCAAATTAAAAGCTCCTGGAACTTTCACGACACCCGAATTTTGACATGTAGAATCATACACAACTTTTTCCTAATTCTGAAATTTGAACAATATCTTATATCCTGACGGGAAAGTAAAAAAATGTAAACAAACAACTCCTTTAGTTGCATAACTTACCGATGTCTAGAATTTTTATACTCTCACATAAAAATTTCTTAAAAGAGTTGGTAAGCAATCCAATTTAGGTTGGTAATTTCTTAAAAATTTTGTAAATTTAATATGTTGATAAGTAAGCAAATAAAAATTCGTAACTCGATAGATAAATTGGTAAATTTCGAACAAGTTAAATAAACACAGGTAATTAAACTTGGTAGTAGGTATCTAATGGGGAAAAATTGGTAAGTTACACAAATAAAAACTGGTAACTCCATGTAAGAGTTGATAATTATTAGGCATTTGTAAGAGAGACAAATAAAAGTTGGTAAACCATAACAGAAATTCATAAATTGAAAAAAATCAATCAAACATTGGACTCAAATGAGAGTTGGTAAACTCAAAACTAGTTTGTAATTTAATCAGAAAAAATTGATGAGTCACTCAAATAAAAATTGGTGAATTCATATAGGAGTTGAAAAATTTAAAGAATTAGTAAGACAGACAAATAAAATTTGGTTAAAGGTAAGAAACATTGATGATTTTCTAAACTGTGAATAAAAGCCAATAATTTCATAAAAGTGTCGTAAGATACCAACAAGTTACTGAGAAATTAGGTCCCGGTTTTTCGACAGTGGACAACTCTTTCATATTTTTACTAAGGATGGAAAAGAATTGTTTTATCGGCAACGAAACAATGAAACCGTCCTTCTTCCAAATTCTGAGTCGTACGCGTTGTCAACTAATGTCTTCTCTTGCGTGCAGATCAGCATGATCATGAACGAAACTCTACGATTATACCCTCCTGTGATTGGGTTCTCTCGAAAAGTTGACCAGCAACTTAGGCTAGGGAAACTTGTTCTTCCTCCTAATATTCAGGTCTTTATAGCGAACCTCAAGCTTCACCACGACGCCGAAATCTGGGGAGAAGATGTGCACCTCTTCAGACCAGAGCGATTCTCAGAAGGCATCTCTAAAGCCACCAACAACAATGCAGTCGGGTTCCTTCCCTTTGATTTCAGGCCTCGAATGTGTGCGGGAATGAACTTCGCGACGAATGAGGCGAAAATCGTCCTTTCGATGATTCTGCAGCGCTACGCTTTCAAATTGTCTCCCGGGTACATCCACAGTCCAGCTCAAATCCTCACGACTCGCCCCCTACACGGACTTCAAGTTGTATTCCATCCCTTATAGCTTTGCTTATCAGCATATATGGTCTAGTTAATGCTGAGATAATAATGCAGAGAGGCTAATTTTAACGCCTTTGTGAACTTGTAGGTTCTAGTTTCAAGGGAAAAGCTATTCAAGTTTTATATTACTTCAAAGATGTGCTCCGGGTCATGTCCGGGTTACAATCAGGTTGGATTGACCCACATTTAATCTAACGAATTAGGTGAGTCGTGTTTTCTTTTCATTATGTACGCATACGTTAGGTGTCTGTGTTGATTTTCCAGGTAAAATAACTATCTAACGAATCGTGTTTAGTTTATCTATTTATACTTTGATCCTGAAGGACCGAATGTGCCAGTCAGGCCTATTTTGTATCATTTTGACAACTATTAGATACGGGTTTCGGTCCCCACTAAAGACCCGTTTGAAATCAATTCTTGCCAGAATTTATTAGAATCAATTTTAGTAGAGAATGAGAAATTATGTTTACCAAACGTACCCTCATTTTACTTCTACTTTTGGCAAGTTTACCAAACGACTCTCAGGGATCTGCGATTGATGGGGATTGGCGGTCGGTGGCAATGGCGACCGGCGGCGGCTAGTTGCGGCGGGTGAATGGCAGTGGCGCTCGAGGATTGGCGATCAGTCGCGGTCGATGACCGGTGATCAACGGCTAGCTGCAGTAGGTGAATGGCGACGATGCTCGGGGATTGGCGACCGATGATGGCGACTGGCGGCGACTGATGGCGACCATGATCGACAGCAACCGGTGGCCGGCGATGGGTGCTGGCCAGTGACCAGCGGGTGGCGACCGACAATGGCCTATGAGCGTGAGAAGGAAAATGAGAAGTGAAAATAGAAAAAAAAAATCACTTCTGACAAGAATTGATTTTGACCCAAGAGAATCACTTATTTACCAGACACAATTCTCATTCAGAAGTAGAAAACTGTTCCAGAAGTCATTTTTTACTAAACGCATTTCTGTTTCAAAATTATTTCTGGAGCAGAATTAAAAATTCTGGCATGTTATCAAACGCACTCTAAGGAATTCTTTTGATTTGACCGAGTCCTATGTAGTGGCTAGGACCTCCTTTGTTTCGGTCCCCACTAAGGAAAATAACTTGCCGTGGCCAAAATTGTTTTCGGATCTGCCAATGAAGAACGTGTTGGATGGGACTTTTCGAACAAAGCAAGAAAAAGATGACAACGAGTGATGGGTGGTGGTCTTGGGTGTTTCCTCGTCACGTCCGATGTCAACATCGATGGAGTTTTATTCATTGTTGTAATCTTTTGTCAGTGTAAAAAGCCATTTATCATACTTGCGCCCTTTATACGTTGGTCCTTGAATTCCTTATCGATCTATGGTACTGTCTTGTATGCGAGATCATTCGTTAAGAAACATTTCCGGTGTCAAGAAGACGACCAGACCAGTTCGGGTCGTGCTTACGCTGGTCAAATCGAAAACAAACCGAGAACCGGTGTCAAGTAGACGACCAAACCAGCATCGCTACACATCGAGTTCTCAGTAGCTTTGGCTTTGGGAAGGGAATTTCGCCGGTTTTCACATTCGAAACGCCAACCTGTTGTGGGCATCGAGAAGATCACACCTTATTCATCATGGATGACGTTAATCAGTTAGTCTCTATCCCACGTTTCCTTTGAAATGGAGCCAAAATGTCAAACTAGGACCCAAAAACCTTTCCGACATCATCCCAACAAAGTTTCTTGATTTTGACCGTGGCATGATCGTCCGGCTCATAAAATACTCCGAAAGACACAATAAATACCTAATCCAATCGAACTTTTCACTACATAAGAAAAACCCAGGATCATAATTTTCACAGTTTTCATTTCCTTTATTGTTTGATCCCCTGGTAGAACCATGCAATCGGTCATCTTCTTGAGCTCTCTGTTTCTGCTTCTTCTTCTTCTCTGGTCTCTTGCCAAGCTCTTGCACAAGCTATGGTGGAACCCGCTCAGGATACAGAGGATGATGGCCCAACAAGGAATCACAGGCCCTCCTTACAGGTTCCTCCATGGAAGCACCAAGGAAATAATCAAGATGAAGATGGAAGTCAGGAACACACCCATGAGCAATCTCTCTCACGACATATTCCCTAAGGTTCAGCCACAAGTCAACACATGGTTACGCACATACGGTAATTACGGAAAAAACTAAACTTTAGTTTCATTAGTGTCATGACACAGACACTTTAATATTGAACTTTTGTGCAACATGGTAGGGAGGAATTACCTGAATTGGCACGGACCTCAAGCTCAACTAGTCATCACAGAGCCAGAGCTTATTAAGGAGGTGCTGCTTAATAGAGAGAAAACATACCCAAAAACAGGAACTCAGAACTTTACCAAGAAGCTTCTAGGAGATGGGCTTGTGAGCACAGGCGACGGCAAGAAATGGGCGAAGCAACGTAAACTTGCCAACCATGCTTTCCACGGGGAAAGTTTGAAGGTAGTTGAGCTCGATCAAAAAAGAGAATTGTCTGATTCGAGGTTTCCCTAATTATTTTTTGGGGGATTGAAATTGCAGAATATGGCACCGGCAATGGTGGAGAGTGTTCACACAATGCTAGGAAAATGGAAGAATCAAGAAGGGAAAGAGATCGAGGTGTTCGGAGAGTTTAAGTTATTGACATCCGAAGTGATTTCAAGAACTGCGTTCGGGAGCAGCTATGTCGAGGGGAAAAACATTTTTCAGATGTTGAATGGATTGGGTTTGTTAACAACCAAAAATGCTTTCAATATAAGGTTACCAGGAATGAGGTACACATTTTTTCTAGGAAAATATTGTTTTGACCATTTTTAAATTGTAGAAGCTAGAAAAGTACAGTGTGTATGGGCCACTTTTCGAATGAACTTTAGACATCTGAATTTGATTATTCTGACCAAATTTTCCAGTTGAGTTAACGCATTCGAAGTAGGTACACTGTTTTTTGATAACCATTCTTATCTCTAAAATTACTGATGTAAGATCACACTTAGGAAGCTGCAATTTCTAATGATGGTCAGGCAACAACTTTACTCATTGTGCAAATACTAACTTCAAGCCTTGATAGACTAAGGGCCTGTTTGGTAACAATTTTATTCTTAGGAACAATTTCTGAGCAGAAATGATTTTGTCTAATTCCGTTCTCGGGAACAAAGAAGTGGATTTTTTTGCTTTTTGTTTCTGTTCCTGGAAATAATTCTGTTCCAAATCTATTTCCAGGAACAATTTTCTACCAAACAGATTTTTTTTTTGTTCCCGATATCAAAAGAACATGAATAAGAGAAACATGAGCTTTACCAGAAAGGCCCTAAGACATTTCACATCTCAGAATCAAAGTTTCAATTAGGCCTAACTAACTATGGAATTTGCTTTGAATCCTGCTGGCAGTAAGCTTTGGAAGACGGCGGATGAAGTTGAAGCGGAGAAACTTGAGAAAGGCATACGCGATTCCATCATACAGATGATCAAGAGAAGAGAGAAGAAGGTAATTGCCGGTGAAGCAGATGGCTTTGGGGATGATTTCTTAGGACAACTTGTGAAGGCTTTGCACGATGGGGACAAGAGCAAAAAAATTACGGTAGATAATCTGGTGGATGAGTGCAAGACATTCTACCTCGCCGGACAAGAAACCGGCAACGCAATGATGACATGGTTGTTTTTTCTCCTAGCAATTTATCCAGAATGGCAAGAGGAAGCAAGAATGGAGGTTCTTAGTGTATTTGGGAAGAAAGACCCTGATTCCGATGGACTAGGAAAACTAAAGAAGGTATAGAAAACGACTCGAGTTTTGGTCTGGGGTCAACCTTTTTCGATTCACTCCAATTGTAAGTTAGACATGGTGCCTAACTAATCATTTTTCCCTTTTCATGTGCAGATCAGCATGATCATGAATGAAACACTGCGGTTGTACCCCCCTGTAGTCGGCCTGACTCGAAAAGGGGGCAAAAAACAGAGGCTAGGGAAGCTTGTTCTTCCTGCTAATATTCACATCTATATACCAACCCTTAAGCTTCACCATAATCCTGAAATCTGGGGGGAAGATGCACATCAATTCAAGCCGGAACGATTCTCAGAAGGCGTAGCTAAGGCTACCAACAACAATGCGGTCGTGTTCATCCCCTTCGGCTTCGGACCTCGATCTTGCGTTGGGATGAGCTTCGTGGCGGCCGAAGCGAAAGTTGCTCTTTCGATGATCCTCCAGCGCTACACCTTCGAGTTGTCCCCGGCGTATATCCACTGCCCAGATCAGCTCCTTACAACCCGCCCGCGACATGGACTTCAAATCAGATTTCATCCTCTGCAGTAGTTCATCACCGCATGATGTTCAGCCGCAAATGTGCATGGATGCCTTCATAGATCAATGCAACAATGGCTTGTGAATTCTTGGTTCCAGAGGTATGTGATAAAGTTATCAAGATGTCTTTCTCTTAATTTCGACAGTATATTCTTAGTGTGTAGTGTATTTGGTTTGCCAAGACTCTTCATGGCGTAGAAGTAACGCATATATTGGACAAGGCAAAGAATGAACGTCTAATGAATGACCAATGTTTGGATGACCAGAATTATCAAATTCAGTCGACTTACTTAACCTGATCAACAAACCATATGAACCAAGTACATTTCAATCATTGATCACTTTGGGCTCCGTGATGAGACCCGCATAACTAATGGTTAAGATGATATTGATATACATGGTCTATAGACCATCGAGAGCCTCGGCAGCTAGTCCCTCGTTCACCTCCATCGTCTCTGTTCCCGAGCTCCATTCATTCGCCACACGACCATTCATTGAAATGGTTGGAGGTTTTTAATCTTTCTGGGCGGAACGAGCATTCATTCGCCGTAGCCACCATCAACCTCAGCTTTCCTTATATCTGCAACTTGTTTCCCGTTGGGGCTCTGTCCTGTCTGACGCTTCTCAATGGTTGAATTTCCAACAGCAGCACTGCTGCAGGAGGCGCATCCGGTTGAATCATCCTCCCTCGCTCAAAGGTCCGGCCAACGATCCTTCCTATGTCCCCCAAACCCACAATTGAGCAGCGACTCATCGCCTCCACACAGCACCTCGTTTTCTTCCTCATCAGTGGATATTTTCTTCTTGAGAGCGGCTTATCCAGGGAAACCTGTGCACAGAACCTAGCAAAGCTTCCACGTTTATTCATAGCCGTCACAGCATCAAATCTAGTAAAAGAAAATTCAAGTAAGGGTATGTAGTGTCCTCGTTTTCTCAAATAAGAATCCGAAGTAAATATTATTTCAAATAATGGCTTAAAGTAATATAATTTTCTCAAATAATGACCTGTAGTGGACCTGATTTCAAATAAAGGTTTGAAGTGCCCTGATTTTCTCAAACAATGACCTGACTTAAGGGTATTTTCGTCTTTCTACTTCTTTTTTTTTTTAAAGATTTTAATACAGAACTTTTTTTAGTTACATTAAAAATAAGCAAAAAATTTAAATAAAAAAAAGGAAAAAAGGAAGAAGAAGGTAGATGCAGGCCCCTTACCGCCGCTACGGCCCCCCCATCATTGCCGGGAATTTTAACTTAAATCTAAGTACAGGCCCGACAAGGCTACAGAAAACTCTGTTCAGATCATCTTTACTTTGAAAACGAACCACAAAGAAGGAATGCCTTCAATCAATGCACACTCCATTAATCTACTGCAGCTTCTGGGTTGTGAAAAGTCCTTTCCAATGAATTGTCAGTACATTGCCATCCTTCGTGTCAAGCACTTCCACGGCTCCCACTGGCAGCGGATCATTTCACATACGTTTAAGCTCGCACTATAAATGAGGAAAATAGCTCATTGTTGAGATAATTTGTGTCATATCTCTTTGTCCAAAAGCACAAACACTAGTACTTTTATGAACCCACATCGCAATTTTCAAGAAATGTTGAACAGTAGAGAGATCATAAGATTATTTCTGAATTAAATCATTCACGGCCACGTTGACATCTGCAAAAACATTCCCGCCATCAAGCGCGGAAGATTCCCACAATGAAAAGACAAATGTGGAAGTAACTAGATGAACAAATGAATAAATAACTTGTAAAAATAAAGAAAGGATCAAGACAGGAGACAGGAGTTACGTTGACTTCACAACCCAAGAGCTGGTTTCGCTCTCCTTCTCTTCATCATCCTTTCAGAGCACAGCCCGATTCTCTGGGAGACGCCATGATCGTACTCTGGACCTCTCTGTTTCTACTTCTCTTCTCAGCTCTCGCCATCGCTCTCCACAAGCTTTGGTGGACCCCTTTTCGCATCCAGAAGATGATGGCCTCACAAGGAATTAGAGGGCCTCCTAACAAGTTCATCTATGGAAGCTCCCGAGATATCCTCCATCTCAAGAAAGAAGCTTCGAGCAGACCTATGAACCTTTCTCATGACATCTTCCCTCGGGTCCAGCCTCACATCTCCACTTGGACTAGAACATACGGTAAGTTCGCGAAAAATCACGTGATGTTCGTCATCGGGTTGCGGAATTCCAATTTGCTTAATTCTACGAGGTTTCTGATTTGTGGGTGTTGTAGGGGCCAATTATCTGAGTTGGTATGGCCCTCTGCCTCGGCTGATTGTGACACAGCCTGAGCTGATCAAAGAGGTGTTGAACAATAAAGACAAGGCCTTTCCGAAACCTGATACGGAAGGGTTTCTCAAGAAGCTTTTGGGTGATGGGCTCGTGACGACGGAAGGCGAGAAATGGGCAAAACAGCGTAAGTTGGCGAATTACGCTTTTCATGGGGATAGCTTGAAGGTACAAGTTACATGTTCACCCAGGAACTGTTATCCGATGTTGTCTTTGATCACCTAAAATGGAATGCAGTAGAGTATGAATGAACACAAAGAATGACTGATTATTTGGAAACACGATGTTGCTTGAAAATTGTTGGCCCATACTGAACAATTGAACTGATTTCCTTAAATGTGTGCAAATGCAGAGTATGTTTCCAGCAATGGTAGATAGCGTCCACATGATGCTGGAGAGATGGAAAAATCTACACGGCAATGAGATCGAGGTGTACCAGGAATTTACACTTTTGACGTCAGAAGTAATTTCCAAAACTGCATTTGGGAGCAGCTATGTGGAAGGAAGAAATACCTTCGAGATGTTAAGGAAGTTGACCTTGATTGCGTCCAGAAACGCTTTCACAGTAAGGTTTCCAGGAATCAGGTACTCTTTCTCTTCTTTCTGTTTTCAGTTTAATTGGTCTGATAAGTTAATTGGTCGGTTGTTAACAGAATGTCAAACAATAAGTATACAGAACTTGTCCGACAATATACTTAGGCATTAGAGTTTCTATTCATTCTGGTAAACCGAGTTGATATGAGGAGGTTTTGGTTATGTATCTCAGTAAATTTTGGAAGACTAACGACGAACTTGAGTCCAAAAAGCTTGAGAATGGAATACGTGATGCCGTGTTAGAGATAATAAGGAAAAGAGAAGAGAAGGTGAAAGCTGGAGAAGTGGATGATTTGGGGAATGATTTTCTGGGACTGCTTGTGAAGGCTTCCCGCAGTGACGATGAGAGTCGAAGAATTACAATCACAGATCTCGTTGACGAGTGCAAGACCTTCTACATTGCCGGGCACGATACCACAAATACCATGCTTACATGGACTGTCTTCCTCCTGGCGATTCACCCAGACTGGCAAGATGAAGCAAGAAAGGAAGTGCTCAACGTGTTTGGCAATAAGGATCCGAATCCTGATGGTATTGCAAAACTAAAGACGGTAACTTCTAAAATTTGTTCCGTTATTGTTGTTTTTTCTGCATGGCGAAACGATTTACATATTGATTTACTCTCCTTTTGCTATAGATGGGAATGATCATAAACGAGTCTCTGCGACTATATCCTCCAGTTGTTGGTATGAGTAGGAAAGTCGGTACAAAAGCTAGGCTCGGAAAGCTTGTTCTTCCTGCCAACATTGACCTGTACATCCCAAATCTGAAGCTTCACCACGACCCTCAAATCTGGGGCGATGATGCACAGCTTTTCAAGCCAGAGAGATTCTCTGAAGGGGTTGCTAAAGCCACCAACAACAATTTGGCAGCCTTTTTCCCTTTCGGGTTGGGACCTCGAACTTGTGTGGGTTTCAATTTCGCAACCACGGAAGCGAAGATTGCTCTTTCGATGATTCTGCAGCGCTATACTTTCTCCCTTTCCCCTGCATACGTCCACTCGCCTACTCAACTCCTCACGACCAGCCCGCAACACGGAGTTCAGGTGATATTTCACAGGCTGTAGCGTGGTGATGTATGTGCTTAAAGCAGATTTGTACAGTCACGGTCGTAAGTCGGTTGGACTTGCCATTGCTTAGTATATATAGTCATGTATTTTGGAGCATCTAGGTTTTTTCCCCCGCAGTCATCACTGTGAATAACCAGGTTTTGAATGCTGAAATAAGATTGCATCTGAAAGAAAAAGCAACAGATAATTGGTCGCGACTGTGCACTATTGAATAATGTAAGATATCAGTTAAAGATTTACGAATTTGTTTTAGACTGTGATTTTCGCAGCTTTTGCTGGGTGTTTGTATATGACCCATTTATTTACTTTATGATTTAACAAACCAATGTCGCAAAAAAAAAAAAAAAAAACCAATGTCGCAAAAATAAGTTTTTGTACTTTTGGCAAGACTCTATTAGTTCTATGCTAGCGCTAGCATAAATGTTGCCAATTTTGAGGATTGTCTGTTACATGTGCCCGCTAGTCAGAGTCGTTATACATATAAACACACACTCGAGAACATGTGATTAGTTAGTCTTATCACGTCGCACTGTGACAGAGTCTATTGAAACTTACCAGGACTTTACCTGACAATTGTCCTGAACAAAGAGCTTACTTGCTAAACATTGTCATGTTTATTAGTTATGGGGAAGTTGCGGATGATGCGCGGAGTAGAAAAAGTATTTCCAAAATCTTTTCTATATAAACATGCGGTGAGATATCTGAATGTTGCGTATCGAAAAGGATCAATTTGGCCGAGTTTGACCTATGTTTATGATGAATAATGGACCCAGAAATATGAAACTTCTCAAGCACGAAGCCTCTCTATTTAACGTCATCACTGACCACATAAGCTAACCCCTTTTTGTGCCAAGCCTTAATAGCCACAATGACCCTTCACTCTGAAATTCTCCCTCTTCGTCCCCCAGGACACCCTCCCAACCTACCCAAAAGGCTGGATCTCCACCTCTCTCTACCAATACCAAGGCTTCCGGGTTGCCCCGAAGCTCTTGAATGGCATACTCGCTTGCCAAGACCGCTTATGAGCCCAACACCAGCGTCCTCCTCATCACCACCCCCAAGTCTGACACCACCTAGTTGAAGGCCATCATCCTCTTCTATCTCTTGAATCGGGGCAAGTGTTGACAGCATGCAATAGAAACCCAATATCTTTACTTGGGGAGATCGTCAAGGGGGAGTCTAATTCTGAACCCATCAATATATCACAATTAGTCCATCACTTATTAAATTAACTGGATATGTTGATGGGCTTGGAATTGGGCTCTCTATTGGCGATCTATTTGGTGAATGTATGGGCTTTTGTCGTGTACTCCCAATAAATAGCATCAGAGCCGATAGTTGATTGGTGCTCCACCCCCAATATGTTCTGGTGCCGAAGGTTAGTTGGGGCTTCTCCTTCAATCTGTTTTGGTGTTTGGTGAATATCTCGAGAAAAGAATCTTGTGGCTACTATGGTTTTCGAGGGTGGCTTTCATGGCTCGGTCTGGAGAAAGAGATCATGGATGAAGGTAGGTGTTGATGGAGATTCAAGTTGAGATATGTTGGTGCAAAAGGATAATTGAATAACCATTAGATGGAGGGAAACTACAGGTATACAAGACTTCGTATAATTATAATTTAAGCGATTTAGAACTATATTTAATAGTTTGAATGGTAGAGGTACCAAATAAATATACCGATAGAGGTAAAGGATCTCATTCCATTTTGGGATACCTTCATATAATAAAATTACCCTCTAACCTTACGAAATCTCACAATTTTATTTCAATTGCAAAAGTAAGTTAAATTACCCCAATTGCATCATGGTGAAAGGATCCAATCCAAGTATTTGTAGTTAATAGCTCACTATATGAGAGATTAGTGAAAAGAATATGACATCTAGAGTCCCGAATCGATTGGAAGAGGTTTTGTTGAGTGATTCATAAGTCAGTATCCACCATCAAATGGTCACTATTTTGTGTGGTTACTCAAATTACTCTTTTAGGGGACTTAGGCCAAGTGGATTAGGCTGGGCAATTATAGATGGTATCATAAGTAGAAAACCCCCAAATAGATGTATAGTTCGTAAAAAGACTAGACCCATACTCGATCGGAATGGGGGCGGAGAGTGATCAACAGAGTGAGAGGACTCAAACAAGGTGTGCCTTTTACAGGCTTCTAAGATGGTGGAAAGGGTAGACTAGACCGCATCACACTTGAAAAAAGAAGAAGAAGGAAATTGATGGGTGATAAAAGCTAACACTCGCGAGTACTTCATTTCTTTAAGTGGAGGAGTTTGTGACATCTCAACTCTCACATAAGTTGGGAGGTTGGAGATTCATAAATCAACACATACCCCCAAATAATCACCAATTTTGTGTGCTTATTCTAAGTAATCATTTTAGTAACTTGGTCCAAGTGAATCAGGCCAGGTCATTACAAGTAGAGACGATGGCAAAGGAGTCCATAATTTCTTTCAATTGTACAATGAATTGTAAATATATAATCATAATTTCTCGTGCACATAGACCGAGTAGATTTCCACTCTAATCATTTCAGAGTAATGTGTTCTCATGAATAAAAAAACAACGCAGAATTATATGAGTGGACACATGCACTTCTAATGCTTAATTTTTATTTTTTTTTATATGCAATGCTTTCTTGACTTTTTTTAAGCATGGGTTTCTGCTCAATCATTGATCCAGATGCGTTTGCTTCCAGTTTATTAATAATACTGAAAAAATATTTGATCCCAGATGCCGTGAGAAAGTGTGCGTACCCACTTTAGCATTTTTAATCCTTGTTAGTTGATATTTAGACTAAATTATATAACGAAAATCAGGAAACAAGGGTGGGGTAGCGAGAGTATTTTATGTTATCTAGAGAGTGGTTAGGATTTTGATGTTCGAGTTCATCTGCAATTCAAGCCGACCAGTCTTGTTCTCCTTCTCAATACGGCAAAGATTTATCATGTGAATTCAATGGCTCTCATATGTAAAAGGGAAAATTCCAAATAAAGGACTGAAATACCATCATTTAGAATTTTTACTATGTAAAACAGATGAACTTCTATGTACGTTGAATGTTTGAAAGCATTTGGTTTTACCTTGATCCAAT
The DNA here is from genome assembly GCA_001662345.2 of Metrosideros polymorpha var. glaberrima. NCBI lineage: Eukaryota > Viridiplantae > Streptophyta > Magnoliopsida > Myrtales > Myrtaceae > Metrosideros > Metrosideros polymorpha. The sequence goes on along the minus strand of BCNH02000002.1, from coordinate 18,917,646 downwards.
GCCTCGTTCTGATAGAGTAAATGAAGTACCATGTTAAACTTGCAGTTGTACAGCCAAAAAATAGATGATGTGTCCATATACGAATACCTTTACGCTGTAGCTATAAACGAGTAAAGACATACAATATATGGACATGAGGTTTCATGCTCTTGATGTCGTCACTTACATGTATTAAATGAACACCAAACGATAGGTCAAGTTTGGTTAGATATTAATTTCTTGCATCTTCATACATATAAAATGCAATGTCATATTAATATTAATTTGGATGAGTAAATATCAAGAACACAAAGATTGGTCTACAAAATTGATTATAAGGATGGAATAGTAAATTCAAATGAGTATCTAAATAAGGGGGAGGGATACATTCAAGTATCGAATAATTGTTTTGACACAAATTTGTATAAATCAATCTTTATAAACCTTGGCACTATTAATTTAAGTACACCTTGGTCATATGAAAGCATTAACAATGCTAGGAGTATTAAAGGTTTTTAATGCAAATTTGTTTATAGAAAGACGTAATTAGACAACATTTAATGTATAAATTATAAGAGACACCCAGCACCATCTTCATGAAAGTTCTTTCTTTAAATACCCAATCCTTCACTCCAACTCTCCACCAACAAGCAACAACCGCTCCCCCCTTCTCCACCATCACTACCATGCAAGGCTCTCAACCTCCTCCTCCTTTCTATGAAAAGTACTTGCGAGACGATGTCACGTCACAAGCATGCGAAGACTTGCTCTCCTCTCTCCCTTCGGAAGAGGACTGGCTCCCCACCTCTCTCCGCTTGTACCAGGGCTGCTGGTTCCCCTCTTGGCTCTTGAACAGCGTTCTCGCTTGCCAAAACCACTTCCAAGCTCATCACTCGGACATCCTCCTCGTCACCAGCCCGAAATGTGGCACCACCTGGCTAAAGGCCATCCTCTTCGCTCTCTTGAACCGTGCCAAGTACTCCGACTCCGACTCACAACAATGCCACCCTCTCCTAACCCAAAACCCCCATGATCTCGTGCCCTTCTTGGAGCTCAGGCTCTATCTTGAGCAAGAACATCCCGATCTTGCTGCTTTCGCGTCTCCAAGGCTCTTGGCCACCCACTTGCCTTATTCCTCGCTTCCACGTTCAGTGAGGGACTCCAAGTGCAAGCTGGTTTACCTGTGTAGGAACCCTAAGGACACCTTTGTCTCGCTTTGGCACAACGTCAACAAGGTGAGGCCCAAAGAGAAGGGCCAGATTCCACTCCCGGAGTGCCTCGACAAGTTCTGCCGAGGTGTGAGCGTGTATGGGCCATACTGGGACCATGTGCTGGGTTACCACAAGGCGAGCTTGGAGATGCCCGAGAAGGTGTTGTTCGTGAAATTCGAGGAGATGAAAGACGAACCGCATGTTCAAGTGAGGAGGTTGGCCGGTTTCATGGGGTGTCCATTCAGCGAAGAAGAACTGAGGGACGGGACTGTGGAGGGAATACTGAGGATGTGCAGCTTCGACAATCTGAGCGCATTGGAGGTGAATAAGAGCGGGAAGTTGCCGACTGGATTAGAGAACAAGTGGTTCTTCAGGAGAGGCGAGGTTGGAGATTGGGTGAATTACATGAGTGCTGAGATGGGAGAGAGAATTGACGGTGTCCTGGAAGAGAAGTTGCACGGTTCTGGCTTGAAGTTTTAGTACATACAACAATTCCACAATTTCCGGGTGTTATGTGTTAGTTTTGAAGATATTTGGTTTGATGGTGGAGAAGAAAAAACGCAAAAACTAAAATAAAAATAAAAATAAAAAGCAGAAACGATTCGAGTGTTCGCAATTTGGGAAAGTCAATGTCCGGTTGGCTAATGAAAGCGTGTTTCTCATGCTATGGGATGCAAGATTTTCAGTGGCGTTGTCAATCGTGCTTCGTCTCCATCGTGAGATGCTTCAAGCTAGTGATTCTAGTCTTCATTTATGTTGTACTAATGGCATTTTGCAAATGTTATTTGGCCAACACGTGTAGTTGGCTAATAAAAAGCTGCCTTGCTTCTCGCACGGAGCTTCTCCATTTATCTTCTGTTATTCTTTTCAGTTCCATTTTTCTTTTCTCTTTTTGCTGTCTGAAGTTACGTGACCTATGGTCTTAAATAAAGAGCAGTTATTTGGTAATGTCTAGCTACAAAGTTTATTAGTTAGAAGGAAAATAAATTTATTTATTAAGCCTATCAGTCCGGTTCAATTTAATTGGTTTCCAAAATTTATAAATCAATACCAAACGGATAACAAAAAGAATCCTACGCCAAAACTAAACCGCTCAACTACTAAATTGAACTTATTGGTTTTGTTCGGCTTGGTTTATCAATTTCGGTTTTTAATGCCGAAGCTGGCTATGTTTGGGCACTGGCCATACCAATGTAGTTTGTTCTATTTTTTAAATTTCTTTCTTTTTATTTTTGAAGAATTTATTTCTTTTCAATTGCTCATCTTGTTTTTGGCTCTTTTAAGTTTTTTGATAAACCACTATGTTGCATGATTGACCCCTTTTTTTTTTTTTGCATTAATAAGAATCAAATAATAATTTTTCCATTTCTTTTCAATTAATTTGCCACTTGCTTGCCATGTCATGTCTCTTTACTTCCGCATCCCCTTTAATTTTGTCCATGACACCTTTGACTTCTTGGATCACGTACCCATTACAATTTTGTTTTTATCCTTTTGCTGATCAACGTGCATATCCACTTGGTTTTTATCTTTCCTCAGCAAAGAAGAAGCCTTGTGCCTCATTCATCCGGAAAATGACATTTTCATGCTTGAACCTATTGCACGGAACCTAATTCAATAGTAACAAACTTTAGAGTAAAAATCTAATTGAGTCTTCTCGTTGAAGATTTGCTTGAAATTGTTGGCATTACATCCGGTCATCGCTAACCGTCCTATATGGCATGGTCGGTAATTTGACGTGAATAAATTTACTTAAAGCGATGTGATTTTGAGCAATTATATGATATTTCTGATTTCCATTTCCTTTTCTCTCCTTTCCCCTCTTCCCATTTCCTTTTTTTCCTTTTCTTTCCCATTTCACCAAGATTTAATCTCCGTTTTTTATAATATTTTTTCTTCTTTCCCCTTAAGTCCTTTGTCCCCAATTTGGTACATCGTTCTTTGTTGTTTGCAACCTCTCCCTCTAGATCGTGTGGCAGAGAGAGTAATGTAACTACATGGTCTGACAAGGGTGGAAAGTGATCGCCGAGGCAACGAACAAGGAGTGGCTCCTGGCAGGTTTCTAGGATGGCGAAGAGGACAAGAATGAACCGAATTGCACCAAACAAGGAGAGAGCATGCCTAAGATGTGTGTGTGTGCACGCACGCATGTGCAAAAAATGGAACGAACTCACATAGGTGCCTTTTGACATAACGATAATGCTTAACTTTGGAACTTTAAAGTTAAGTGTGCTCAGGTGGGAACACTAGTGGGATGAGTGAACTCCTAGTAAAGTGCTCATTTGTATGCCAGAGGACAAAAATGTGAGGCTTGGTATGGGATAGTTTAAAGTGGACAATACCTTAGTGAGTTAATCTAGGGATGTCACAATATGGTATCATTGCGGGACCCCCTCCAATAGGTGGTGGTTTAGTAACGAATCATGCGGAACCTGGTGGCCTGTAATGACCCGATTCGATAAGGGCGGGGAGTGGTCACCGAGGCCAAAGTGCTCGAACAAGAAGCGGCTCCTAGCAGGCTTCTAGGATGGCGAAAGGACATGAATGAATTGAATTGCACATCGAACAGGGGATAGCATGCTTGTTGACACCAAAAAATAACCCCCATGGGTCGCAGCAAATCAACAAAGCCTATTAGTTCATTGGATGGTTGGCCCACAGATTTAAAAGGAATTCATATATAAGAATGGCTACAGTTACTGAAGGTTCGATAGGAGCCGAAGTTTGGAAATAACGATAATTTTGGACAAGCAACCGATGAATACACTGAAACCAGAGTTTAACCACTTTGAAGATAATACGGTGTGGTTACCCGGTTACCCAAGACATCCCAAATATCTTGGGCTTAGTTTGAATTTAAAATAATAACCGCTATGATTGTTATTTGTAAAATCTGGCTATAAATAGCCAACAAAGTGTCGTTGTAAAGGATCCGCAAATCAATCAATAAACATCACTTATTCATTTTCACAAGTTATCTTCTTTACTTGCATTGTCTTTTGCTTTATTTTTATCTTTTACTCACACTATCTTTCATTTGGGTTGCCCCAAAGCTCTTGAATGGCATCCTCGCTTGCCAAGACCACTTATGAGCCCAACACCACCCCCAAGTCTGACACCACCTGGTTGAAGACCATCATCCTCTTTTGTCTCTTGAATCGAGGCGAGTGTTGAGAGCACGCAGCAGAAACCTAATACCTTTACTTGAGAAGATTATCAGGAGGGAGCCCGATTTCGAGTCCATCAATATATCGTAATTAGCCCATAACTCAATAGATTAACTGGATATGTTAATGGGTTTGGAATTGAGCTCCCTCTTGGCTATCTCCTTAGGTGAAGCTATGGGCTTCTGCCACGTGCTCTCAACAAATGGTATCAGAGCCAATAGTTGATTGGTGCTGTACCCTGTTGACACCTAAATTTTGACTCCCAATTTAGGATTAATTTCAATAATTAAATTGCATGAAAATTAGAGACCAACCCTGGCCTCTAAAAAAATATTAATTCATTTTTTTTCATATAGTTTTTAGTTTAATTTTCAGCATGCATAACATTCATTTGCGTATTTATCGAACCGGTGATGGATGGGCTTTATTGAGTGGTCTTTGAGTTTAATTGGGTTAGTTGAACTGAGCCCGTGTGAGCTAACAACATGGCCAAGCCTGTTATTCCTTTAAATATTTGAATTTCATACATGGCACCCAGTTGGAAAATTGATTTATTAAGATAAAACTTGAGAAGCAATTTTAGTCTCATAAAGATAGAGGTCAGCGCAGATATTCGAGGGAATAATGGATCGTAACTAGCTTTGGTTCACAAACAAAAAGGGTAAAATATAAATTTAAAAGGAGAAAGAGATAGAGATTAATATTCCAAGAGGAAAGAAGATCCGACATCTTTCCTAGCTACCGTCACTTATATAAGAACTCTCTCTATCTCGGCACAATAGAGAAAAAAGGGGGGAACAGAGGAGGATTCAGAAAGTTTGAGAAAAGAGGAGAGAAAAGTCAAAAAGGTGGAGAGAGAAGGAGCCATCGCCTTCTCACTTTGAGCGTGTCTCCCCTTGGCCATCACTGGTGCTGCTCTAAAGCTCCTTCCTTTGCATCCTCGTACTCCAACATCCTACTCCCGTGAGCTGAAGTCTAGTCGACGATCGCCGCTTCCCCAACGCGTCCCACATCCACGAGGTGTCAAGGAGACCTCGGCCAACAATTCGATCTACTGACCTCGGAATCGAGCTGGCTCCTTCGCCGCTTTGCCAATGCAACGAGCCGTCAACTTTCCTTGCCCGTGGTGGATCAACGATTGCCCCTGCATCGTCGGAGCCTCTCGCTGCACCCTGCATTACGACGGTTTGTGCAAAGACAACAAGCCGCTCCAACCCCAGTCACCGAGCATTCTCAATCCTGTTCGTGAAGCGGTCTTGTCGAGCCCCCTTGCTGCTGTGCCTCCATAGCCGCGAGCTCACTACCCGCTGCCAACCATACCTCCATCCATCGTTCGCTGCTCTGACTGAGGCCGTAGCCTCTTTGCATAGTCGTCGACCTTGTCTTTGTTTTGCGGAGTCCTTCGAGCTGACCAGAAACTCTCCTCCAAATCAGCACATTGTGACTCGTGAGCAATCGCAGACCGAGCTACCATCCAGGAGTGCCTAAACCGCTGATCACAATCAACACATCATCGGCCACCATCACGAGTCGTCCGTCGATCCTTAATTTGAAAGCAAATCTTCAAGATTAGGTGATTATCTAAACCAAATTTGAATATGTAGTTTCATTGCCTATCTTGACAAGGTTGTTATCCTGAGTTTTGAGTTGTTGTAGGCATTATCTGACTAAGGGTGGTTGCATTAGAATCACTATTATCACTAATTTGAACCGTAAAGACTGCGGATCATTTTTTTGATTATTTTGATTTTAAAAAGGCTAGGGTAATCTTAATTTGATCCGTAAGAGGTCGGATTATTTTTTAAATTACCCTAATCTTTATCTCTTGGATTTCGATGAATATTTTGAGCCGAATTGGATGTCTTGCCTATCTTTTATCTAGATAAGTTGTCTTATTTTGAAAATACCAAAAAAAAAAGATCGCATCTCATATAGATTAGGATAGATTTTTTTAGAATTGCATGTTTAGATAATGTAGACGTTTCGTAGATAGAATTTCATGCATGATGTTATCTAGTAATGCAAGATAATCTTCCAACTTAAACTGGGGTTTAAATTGATTTAATTCCTAAATTGAATTGGATGATATCTTATGCTGGATAGTTAACTTCCATCTATTTTAATTTCGAATTTTCAATAACAAAAACTAAAAATTACGCGCATATCATATAGATTAGGATTGCATCTTGCCACGTCACCTCATGTTATCATGTGTGCCATTACCATGTCATTCTATGTCATGCACCATGTTATATCTTCCATGCCATTTAGCAATCACATGTTTAAGTTCATTTAATTAGATTTTTGCATGCCATGATAGGATAAGTTTAAATTCAATTTTTCGCATGTCATTAGTTCTAGACCATTTTCTCATGTTATTTAAAACAGATTTGCATGGCATGGCACATAATATAGTTCTCATTATAAAAAGGAAAACCCCATAAAAAATTGTCTTGGTTTATTTTGTTTAATTTTTCATTGCATACTAATTTTATGTCTTTTGATTTATTGAGTGCTACTTTAACGATTGCGCACCCGCATGAACACTCACTGCATGTTAGTGGCTAAATTAAAATCAATTCAAGTTGCTTGCAAAAAATATTTTTTAAAATAAAAGAGAAAAGGTACCGAAAGGGCATTAGAGAAATCTAGTGTAATCAAGTCCCCGAATCCATTTAATCTCTGGTTCGTAGGAGTAGAGTGATCCTCCCGTCACTTTACTTAGGTTTCTAATCAACCCACCAAAAATAGATTAGTGGCGACTCCAAATGAAAACCTTTGGCATGTTAAGAACTTGAACCAAGTTGCGAATTGGTATGGGTTTGGGAGAACCCGAGTTAAGTCTAGGCTTAATAATCCATTAGCCGAACCATAGGTGGTGCACTTTTCGGGGAGGTTGCGACACACCCCAATCTATTCTAGTGTTGTTGGTTAGTTGGGGCTTCTCCTCCAATCTATTTCGATGTTTGGTGAATATCTCGAGAAAGGAATTTTGTGGCCACAACAGTTTTCGGGGGTAGCCTTCATGGCTCGGTTTGGAGAAAGAGATCAGGGATGAAGGTCAATGTTGATGGAGATTCAAGTTGAGATATAATGGTGCAGAAGGATACCTGAATAACGATTAGATGGAGGGAAACTACAAGTACACAAGACTTCTTATATTTATAATATAAGCGATTTAGAACTATATTTAATAGTTTGAATATTAGAGGCATCGAATAAATATACCGATGCAGGTAAATGATCTCATTCCACTTTGGGATATCTTCATATAATAAAATTACCCTCTAACTTCACGAAATCTCACAATTTTATTTCAACTACAAAAGTAAGTTAAATTACCTCAATTGCATCATGGTGAAATGATGCAATCCAAGTATTTGTAGTTAATAGCTCACCATATGAGAGATTAGTGAAAAGAGTGTGACATCTAGAGTCCCGCATCGATTGGAAGAGGTTTTGTTGAGTGATTCATAAGTCAGCATCCACCATCAAACGATCGCCATTTTGTGTGGTTATTCAACGTACTCTTTCAAGGGGCTTGGGCGAAGTGGATTAGGCTGGGCATTTATAGATGGTATCATAAGGAGAAACCCCCCAAAGAGATGTATAGTTCGTAAAAAGGCTAGACCCATACTCGATTGGACTAGGGGCGGAGAATGATCAATAGGGTGAGAGGACTTAGACAGGGTGTGCCTTTTACAGGCTTCTAAGATGGCGGAAATGGTAGGACTAGATTGCATCACAGAATAAAAAAAGAAGAAGAAGAAGGAAATTGATGGGTGATAAAAGCCAACACTCGGGAGTTCTTCATTTCTTTAAGTGGAGGAGTTTGTGACATCTCAAATCTCACATAAATTGGGAGGTTGGAGATTCATAAATCAACACATATCCCAAATAGTCACCAATCTTGTGTGCTTATTATAAGTAATCATTTTAGTAACTTGGTCCAAGTGAATCAGGCCGGGTCATTACAAGTAGAGACGATCGCAAAGAAGTCCATAATTTTTTTGAATTGTACAATGAATTGTAAAACATATAATCATAATTTCTCGTGCACATAAACTGAGTAGATATCCACTCTACTCTAATCATTTCAGAGTAATATGTTCTCGTGAATAAAAAACAATGCAGAATTGTATGAGATGAGTGGACACATGCACTTCTAATGCTTAATTTTTTATTATTATTTATAAGCAATGCTTTATTGACTTTGTTTTAGCATGTGTTTCTGTTCAATCATCTTATTCAGATTAATACACTTAAGGTTGGCGAACTCGGAATGGGCTAAAATTTGGTCGGCTACATGAAAACGGGCTGCTGGTCAAAACACATAGCTATGCTATGATCGACTTTCTTTTATTCGCGTTCGGAGTTGTTTAGTTGGCTTTTTAGTCATTTTTTTTTAATTCTAGTGGCGTTTTTGTAATTTTGCATTTCCCATGTTAATTAGGGTTAACACCGTATAAAAGGGTGTTAAGATTTTTAGTGAAGGCAGACTTTGGTATTTTCTATTGATTTTGATAATCGAACTTGAGAGAACAAATTGTTCTCCTTTTCTATTTCGATTTTTCTGTTTAGCCAATTTCTGTTGTGTTTCGGTATTACAGATGCATTTGCTTTCAGTCTATAAATATTACTGAAAAAATATTTGATCCCAGATGCCGTGTGTGCGTACCCACTTTAGCATTTTTAATCCTTGTTAGTTGATATTTTAGACTTAATTATCTAATGAAAATCAGGAAACAAGTATGGGGTAGCGAGAGTATTTTGTGTTATCTAGAGAGTGGTTAGGATTTTGATGTTCAAGTTCATCTGCAATTCAAGCCGACCAGTCTGGTGGCACAGTGGTGGTGATCCATCTTATTCTCCTCCTCAATACGGCAAAGATTTTATTATGTGAATTTAATGCATACACTTGATATCAATCGGAACCATTGAATTCAATGGCTCTCAATGTACGTTGAAAGGTTGAAAGCATTTGGTTTTATACACCTTGATCCAATTCCCTATTCTGATAGAGTGAATGAAGTACCACGTTAAACGTGCAATTGAACAGCAAAAAAATATAATATATGGGCTTGAGGTTTCACGCTCTTGATAAGTCACTTACATGTACTAAATGAACACCAAACGATAGGTCAAGTTTGGTTAGATATTAATTTCTTGTATCTTCATACATATAAAATGCAATGTCGTATTAATATTAATCTGGATGAGTAAATATCAAGAACACAAAAATTGGTCTACAACATTGATTATAAGGATGGGATAGTAAATTCGAATGAGTATCTAAATAAAGGGGAGGGCTCTGCAACGTCAAAATGCATCAAATTCATGAAAACACAAAGTTCAACAACTCAAGGATCAGATTACGCATCTCAAATTTCACAAAACTTCGATTTTCAAAGCCATAATTCAAAATCTACTCTGATTGAATGAAGGAGGAGTGCGAATGCTTACCGAGCGCCGTCTCTCTTTCCCTTTCTTCTTCTTCTTTCTTTTCTGCGTCCCTCTCTCTCTCCTCTTTATGATAAGAGTGCCTTTTTCTTTTTCTTTTTCATGTGGGTCCACTCTTCGACTTGATCCAAAATGTTACGGAACAGGGACTCAACACCTTCCCACAGCACCCGGTTTCCTTCCTCATCAATGGATATTTTCTTCTTGAGCGGCTATTCCAGGGAAACCTGGGCACAGAACCTGGCAAAGCTTCCGCGTTTATTCATAGCCGTCACGGCATCAAATCTAAGTACAGGCCCGACAAGGCTACTGAAAACTCTGTTCAGATCATCTTTACTTTGAAAACGAACCACAAAGAAGGAATGCCTTCAATCAATGCACACTCCATTAATCTACTGCAGCTTCTGGGTTGTGAAAAGTCCTTTCCAATGAATTGTCAGTACATTGCCATCCTTCGTGTCAATCACTTCCACGGCTCCATGATCGTACTCTGGACCTCTCTGTTTCTACTTCTCTTCTCAGCTCTCGCCATCGCTCTCCACAAGCTATGGTGGACCCCGTTTCGCATCCAGAAGATGATGGCCTCAAAAGGAATCAGAGGCCCTCCTCACAAGTTCATCTATGGAAACACCCGAGCGATGCTCTATCTCAAGAGCGAAGCTTTGAGCAGACCTATGAACCTTTCTCACAACATCTTCCCTCGGATCCAGCCTCACATCTACAGTTGGACTAGAACATATGGTAAGTTTGCGAAAAATCACGTAGTGTTAGGAGGCGAATGATAATTATTATGTTTTCGGGAACAATTTCTAGACAGAAATTCCATGGATGAGTTTTTGAATAGAAAGACGCGTTTGATTACAAACACAGGATTTCTGTTCTCAGAACAAAAATTCATTTGATAAGTGGTAATTGGCGGCAGTGGCAATCGGTGACGAAAGACAGAGCAGAGCGAGCCGTGAAGAGAGAAAAGAGAGAGAAATTTTTTTTATTTTTGTTTCTATTTTAGAAACAGAAAAATATTAAATTTTTTACTTCCAAACCTATTTATAGGCTAAAAATTTATCCTGAAAATCAAAAAATGAAATTGCTTTACCAAACTTAATTCTGTTCCAAACTTGTTCCTGAAAACATAATAATAGAAAAATAGAAAAATATAATGGCTTTCATTTGCGCCCTTAATCATCGGTTTTCGAAATTTCAATAAGTTTAATTCTACGAGGTTTCTGATTTGTGGGTGTTGCAGTGGCAAATTATCTGAGTTGGTATGGCCCTCTGCCTCGGCTGATTGTGACAGAGCCTGAGCTGATCAAAGAGGTGTTGAATAATAAAGACAAGGCCTTTCCGATACCTGCTACGGAAGGGTTTCTCAGGAAGCTTATGGGCAATGGGCTGGTGACAATGGAAGGCGAGAAATGGGCGCAGCAGCGTAAGTTGGCGACTTATGCTTTTCATGGGGATAGCTTGAAGGTACAATTTACATCTTCACCCAGGAAATGTTATCCAATGTTGTCTTTGATCACCTAAAATGGAATGCAGTGGAGATATGAATGAACACAATGAATGACTGAGTATTTGGAAACACGATGTTGCTTGAAAATTGTTGGCCCATACTGAACAATTGAACTGATTTCCTTAAATGTGTGCAAATGAAGAGTATCTTTCCAGCAATGGTAGATAGCGTCCACATGATGCTGGAGAGATGGAAAAATCTACAAGGCAATGAGATCGAGGTGTACCAAGAATTTACACTTTTGACGTCAGAAGTAATTTCCAGAACTGCCTTCAGGAGCAGCTATGCGGAAGGAAGAAATATCTTTGCGATGTTAAGGAAGTTGGCCTTGATTGCCTCCGGAAACTATTTCACACTAAGGTTTCCAGTAGGTACTCTTTCTCTTTTCTTCTGTTTTTTAGTTTAATTGGTCTGATTAGCTAATTGGTCGGTGGTTAACAGAATGTCAAACCATAAGCATACAGAACTTGTCTGACACTATCCTTCAGCATTAGAATCTCTATACATTCTGGTCAACCAAGCTGATATGAGGGGTTTTGGTTATGTATTTCAGTAAATTGTGGAAGACGAATGACGAACTTGAGTCCGAAAAGCTTGAGAATGGAATACATGATGCTGTGTTTGAGATAATTAGGAAAAGAGAAGAGAAGGTGAAAGCAGGAGAATTAGATGATTTGGGGAATGATTTTCTGGGACTGCTTGTGAAGGCTTCCCGCAGTGACGATGAGAGTCGAAGAATTACAATCATGGTTCTCATTGACGAGTGCAAGACCTTCTACATTGCCGGGCACGATACCTCAAATACCATGCTTACATGGACTGTCTTCCTCCTGGCGATTCACCCAGACTGGCAAGATGAAGCAAGCAAGGAAGTGGTCGACATGTTTGGCAGTCAGGATCGGAATCCTGATGGTATTGCAAAACTAGAGACAGTATTTTCTATTCATCTCATTAAGTTCTTAAATTTGTTCCGTTATTGTTGTTATTTCTGCACGGCAAAACGATTTACTTATTGATGTGCTCTCCTTTTGCTATAGATGGGAATGATCATAAACGAGTCTCTGCGACTATATCCTCCAGTTGTTGGTATCCTCAGGAAAGTTCGTACAAAAGCTAGGCTCGGAAAGCTTCTTGTTCCTGCCAACATTGGCCTGTACATCCCGAATTTGAAGCTTCACCACGACCCTCAAATCTGGGGCGATGATGCACAGCTTTTCAAGCCGGAGAGAGTCTCTGAAGGGGTAGCTAAGGCCACCAACAACAATTTTGCGGCCTTCCTCCCTTTTGGGTTGGGACCTCGAACTTGCGTGGGTTTTAATTTTGCGACCATGGAAGCAAAGATTGCTCTTTTGATGATTCTGCAGCACTATGCTTTCTCCCTCTCCCCTGCATACGTCCACTCGCCTACTCTACTTCTCACGACCAGCCCGCAACACGGAGTTCAGGTGATGTTTCACACGCGGTAGCATGGTGATGTATGTGCTTAAAGCAAAATTGTACGTTCATAGTCGCAAGTCGGCTGGACTTGTCATTGCTTAGTATGTGCAGTCATGTATTTTGGAGCATCTTGGTTTTTCTCCCCCGCAGTCATCACGGTGAATAACCAGGTTTTGAATGCTGAAATAAAATTGCATGCAAAAAAGAGCAGCAGATAATTGGTCGCAGACTGTGTACCACTATTGAATAATGTTGGACATATAGTTACCCATTTACAAATTTGTCTGAAACAGTGATGTTCGAGGCTTTTGCTGGGTATTTGTATATGACCCGTTTATTTACTTTAGGACTTAATAAACCAATTTCGTAAAAATGAGATTCAGTACTTTTAGCGTTACTCTACTAGTTCTATGCTAGCACTAGCATAATTGTTGCCGAATTTGTGGATTGTCCGTTATGTGTGCCAGTTAGTCCAACTCGTTACATTTATACTCAAGAGTACATGATTAGTCTCATCACATTGCACTGTGACAGAGTCGACATATGAAACTTACCTGAACTTTACCTGACATTTGTCCTAAATCAAGAGCTTAAATGGCTGAACACAGTCTTGTTTATTACTTGTATGTAATTATGCAATGATGCGCCGAGCACAGAAAGTATTCCCGCAATCTTTTTACATAAATATGCCATAATATATCTGAATGTTGTGCATTGAAAAGGATCAATTTGGCCGAATAAGACCTATGTGCACGATGAATAACTTATTGAAACACCCGGTATATGAGCAAAAGGGAGTTAGCTAAAGCCTATTCGGATTTTCAACGTTATTCAAGAGCAGTAATGGACTCAGGATTATGAATGTTGTCATGCAATAAGCCTCTCTATTTAACGTCATCACTGACAACATAAGGTAACCCCTTTTTTTCTCTTCGCGGAGCCTTAAGTAGCTATAATAAGTATGTTCGTCAATTAATTATTGATGGAGTTATTTTAGTAATTTATGTTCGGACAAATAACGACTTGGGCCGATCCATTCACTAAGGGACTCTTGAGAGGTTTAATTAGTAATATTGCAAAAGGAATGGGTCTTAGACCAATTGATAATAATCAAGGATAGTGGAAACCCAACTTCACAATTTCTAACGAAATTGTCAAAGTTCAATGGGTAACAAGTTATTGTATCTTGGTAATGACCGAGTACTGGGGCACAAGGCTAGTACTCATGGAAAGTTAGGAGGATGAGTGTAAGAAAACACTCTTAATCAAGTTCAGATTTTAGCAAGGCAAGGCTAAGGTAATACGTTAGGAACTTAACTTATAAGAACATAAGAAGTGGTGCCGCTTCTAGCAAAAGTTGGATGAACTTTTGTCAATGTTCATGAATGTAGGAGAAAGCACAAGGCCATAAAAGTGCTAAGGCATAAGAATCTTAGTTAATGCGTGCAAATTCATATGTGTAATAATTCAATTAACAAATAGAATCATGGTTCAAAGTTTGATCTAATCTCCGATTTCGTTAATGGACTTGTTTACACTAATTGAAGGTTAAAATCTTAACAAATACCTTCTTGTATATATGAGTATATGTAAATTAGTACATAAAATAAACTAAGTGGAAGATTGTTGAATTGATTTGTTATCATGAAAAGAGGTGATTGCTGGATATGAAAAGAAATAATTGTTAGAGGGGATAAGGTACCTATTCCTAAGAGATGCATTGGTTGGTTGTCTACAAATAAAACCAAATCATAACTGTTCAAAATAAAAACAACTCTCATTTTCACAACATTTTCTTTTCTTCTCATTTCACACACAAATTTGACAACACATTCAAGAAAAAAATTGCAAGATGTAAATTGAGGAATTTCTGAACTCCTTTCTTTGTAGCTTTTATGTATATCTTGGAGGCAAATAATAACTTAAAGATAGTGATCATCATCAGACATTAAAATTTCAAAGAACTATAAACCACTGCTCTATATTCATCAACAATCAAATTTTCCCAACAAATTGCACCCCATTGCAAAAGTCTTGGAGTTCGCTAGTAGTTGGCGTGACGAGGAGACAGGGTAAGCACCAAAAGCGGAGGCGGATGTAGGGGAGGAGAAAGAGATTAGGTTTTTAGATTACAGAAGTAATTTTTCATAAAGCCTAAGGACATTTTGCATAATTGGAGACAACTGGATTTGATGCAGTTACCTTTTCTTTTCTTTTTTTGGTCGAATGCAGTTACCTCTTAACTAGAGAGGATCCATATGTTTTAGCAATCCCTTTTGCCGTCTCTGTTCCTAGCTTAGAGAAACAGAGACGTGAGTCATCATCCACAGAAATCCATTTTCACATTATCCATCTGTACCTAAGATCTTAACCATTGATACTTTAGTTATATATTGATAACTGCCTTTGTTTGCATAGATGACTAATTTATATGAGAAAATTCAACAAAAAAAGCTGTAACCATTAGATAAAGGGAGACTCCATTCATATATTTGTATATAAGGCACACAACTTTAAGCAATGTGAGACTACATTTAACACTCTCCCTCGCATTTGAACCGGTCTCTTACACGTGCATGGCTTGGATTTATAGTGTGAAATGGGCACGGCTCTTGTTCTGTGTGAGCAAAGTTGTGAGCCTGCCACGAGCAATGAGTTTGAGAGGGAGCTCCAAGATTTGACATGTGCTCTCATATTATAAGAGGATAACTAATCTTAAAGCTTAAATAATTAGATGGAGGGAGACTACGTGTATATAAAATATATTATAACTATAACTTAAGCGATGTACAACTATATTTAATAGTAGATGCCAAATAACTACATCGATGGAGGTAGAGGATCTCATTCCATTTCAGGGTAACTTCACATAATAAAATTACCCTCTAAGTTTACAGAATCCGCCAATTTTTATCCAGTTACAAATGTAAGTTGAATGACCCCAATTGCATCACGGTGAAAGGATCCAATCCAAAGATGTAGTCAATAGCTCATTTTAAGAATGACTAGTGAAAAGAGTGTGACATCCGGAGTCCTGCATTAATTGAGAGATATTTTGTCGAGTGATTTATAGGTAAGCACCTACCATTAAATGGTTACCATTTTGTGTGGTTACTGAATGTATTCTTTTAGAGGGCTCGTTCCAAGAAGATTAGGTCTGGCCTTTATAGATAGTATCATAAGTAGAAATTCTTACAACAAATGTATAGTTCGTGAAGAAACTAGACCATATTCGATTCAACAAGGGTGGAGAGTAATCGACGGAGTAAGAACACCTAGACAAGGTGTACCCTTTATAGGATTTTATCATGGCGGATGGGATAGGCATGGAATGCACCCCTGTTAAATAAAGAGATGTTACTGGGCGTGGGCGATATAAGGCTACACTGACGAAGACCTTCTTTTAAGTGGGGAAATTTGTGGGGATGATTGGTTCCGACCAAAAATTAGGTATCGACTGGCGATATTCAATTTTAAAATTTTGGAACCAGTAATCGGACCGAACGGAACAGTCTGGCTCCCCGAAAAGAAGAGGGAATCGGGCCATGTACAATAGAGGTGGCCTGAGAGAGGTGATGAGTGAGAAGCAATGGGGCCAGCCTTAGAAAGCATGTCAGAGATTGGTACTTGAACACCATTCTCTCTCTCTCTCAACCGACAATTCCCACCAAACCAAATTCATTAATTATACGGAAAATTTTAAATAAGAATCTAAAGTGCACTTATTTTTTTACACAAAGGTTTCAAGTGAAACTTATTTGAAATAAAGATCTGAAGTGCTTTCATTTTCTCAAATAAGGACTTGATTTCAATGACATTTTCGTCCTTTACTTTCTTTCTTTTTTCTACCTATTGTTGCCCCACCGACGATGAGGAGGCAACCAATAGGCAGAAAAAGAAAAAAAATAAATAAGTAAAATCACGAAAATACCTTTAAGGTCATACACTTATTTAAGAAAATGACGACATTTCAGAATCTTATTTGAAAAAATGAGGGCACTTCAAACTCTTATTTGAAACAAAATTTGCTTCAGACCTTTATTTAACAAAATGAGGGCACTCCAGGCTATTATTTGAAATTTTTCCTTAATATTAGACAAAAAAAATCATGATATAAACCCTCAAAAAGAAAATTTGCATTTCTCTGCAACAACAAACCAAAACATATCGTCTTCAAATCAAACAATCTCACTTATTCATTCTCTCGAATCACCATACCAAAGCAAGCTTCGATTGTCGCCAGTTTTTTTACTGCAAAACAATGAGATAGACAACCTTGAAAAGACGACAGAGAAGGAACTATCGATGGATATAGAGCTGTTCGTTGAGGCGTCGGAACTTTTAAAAGAAGACGACGAGCGCGGTGCAACTAGAGCATTGGACGGCGACAATTCAGAAAAACCATGGTGGTGGTTGTGCCAGAGAGGGAGCTGAGCACTTGAGCGAATTGAAGGGTGAGAGACTGAGAGCAACTGAGTGGTGGGTGAGTTTAAGAGAGAGAGCGACATGCTTTTTATTTAGAATTTGCCTTTGCCCCTCTGCTGAGGAAAAACAATGTACATTGTTCATGTTGGCCCGATTGGTTCAGTTTTGCATAAGGAATCGAAAAAAGGACTAGTAACCGTGAAACCACCCAAAAATGGCTAGTTTGATCAAGTTCATCGGATGGAATCGATCCAATCTGCATAAGGAATCAAGAACCAGGTCGGTTGGCGCAGGAACAATCCAAAATCAGCCTGTTGTGGGTGCCCATCCTTAGAAGTTTGTCACACCCCAAATCCCACATCACTTGAAAGAAAATATTTTAAGTGATTCGTCATCAACACTCCACAAATAGTCCCCATCTTATGTGCTTATTTAGAATAATCATTTTGAGAACTTGGCCCAAATAGATGAGGTCAGGTCGTTATCCTTGCAAGGAGAGACGATTGGAATTCGTAAAATCTTTGAATTGTACAATGAATTGTTATATATATTCATGATTTTTCATGGACACAGACCGAGTAGATATCCATTTTACTCTAATCATTTCAGAGTAAGATATTCTCGTGATTAAAAAGCAATGGAGAGTTGGATGAGTGGACACTTGCGCTTCTAATGCTTAATTTTTTTGATGAGCAATGGCTTCATTGACTTTTTGAGCATGGGATTCTGTTTCAACCATGTGATCCAGATGATGCGTTCGTTCTCAGTTACCGTACGGCTCGCTAAACTTTATTTACTTCATTAATACTTCTGATGCATGTGAGAAAGCCTGCGTAACGTGCCGCCCACGATAGCATTTTTAATTGACCCGATATTGAACATCACATCAAAATATTGAACCCCGGATTCTAAGGAGAAAAACATGGATCTTCGGACTCGAAGGTGAAGAACGCAAACCAATCTCAGTAATGCAAACCAACTAAAACCCAGATTTTATAAGAGAGCAAAAGCTTGTAACTTTCCCTCATTTTCTCAGCACCTAAACACGTACACTTTCCCCATTGCTTGGGGCAACTTTAACTGGGTGAAGCCACACCAAACTGAAGCAGCTCAACCCCATGAAAATCTAGCATTGAAAAAAAAAATCCATGGAAATCAAGAAAACGAACAAGTTCTTACCCATCACATCATGATCTAGAATCTCGGTCTCCCAAGGAACTAATGGCAGCAATTGCGAGCTTGGACCTATTTTGGGTATGAAGAAATAGGTTGGCGCTTAAGCAATGGTAAAAGCCAGCAAGCGCTGTGCTCTATGTCACATAGACTATGTGAGGACGTTCTTCATATTTAGAGATCCAAGATCCATGCCTGTCCTTTCGTTTTTTCTTTTTTCTTTTTTGGTTTTCTCGGTCGAAGAAGAAAAAGAACGAAAATGGTAGCCCCTGTCTTCTTCTTCGCAATTCCTCCCGAGAGATTTGTGGGAAATTGGGGAAAAACAGTACGGGGTCTTTAAGATCTGTGTTCAAGAAGCGCAAGCCTTCTATTCCACCGCATCCCGTTCTTCACAGATCTCGACCTCCGCCATGGCGTTAAGCTCGAAGAGTGCAAATAGGCCAAGTTTTTTTATTATTATTTGATTTTATCATATCCTAATTTTATTATACAAGTCACTGCATGTGCTATATGTGTGCGCATATAGTGAAATCCTGTTCCCTCCTTATGCGTCCCCATCCCAACTTTTCGAACGTAGGAATTCAAACCTCCCACCTCTTCATTTTTAAGTAGAGAAAAGTGGCCACTAGAACAATCTCCGGTGGTTAGATAGGCCATGTGGACATGAGCAAAAACATGTCCGCAAATCAAGCGCGGAAGATTCCCACGATACAAAGACACCTGGGGCAGTAAATAGATAGATAAACGAATGAATAAATAATTTGAAAATAAAGAAAGTGGATGGGCTGTCAACTCGTCAAGAACGTGGGAGGAGGGAGGATGCACAGTTGATCAAATCTAGTACTTCAGTAGTAACGTTGACTTCACTACCCAAGAGCTGGTTTCGCTCTCCTCTTCCTCGTCATCCTTTCAGAGCACAACCCGATTCTCTGGGAGACGCCATGATCGTACTCTGGACCTCTCTGTTTCTACTTCTCTTCTCAACTCTCGCCATTGCTCTCCACAAGCTATGGTGGACCCCGTTTCGCATCCGGAAGATGATGGCCTCACAAGGAATCAGAGGCCCTCCTTACAAGTTCATCTTTGGAAATATCCGAGCGATCCTCCATCTCAAGAACGAAGCCTCGAGCAGACCTATGAACCTTTCTCACAACATCTTCCCTTGGCTCCAGCCTCACATCTCCACTTGGACTAGAACATACGGTAAGCTCGCGAAAAATCACGTGATGTTCGTCATCGGGTTTCGAAATTCCAATTTGTTTAATTCTACAAGGTTTCCTATTTGTGGGTGTTGTAGGGGCAAATTTTCTGATTTGGTATGGCCCACTGCCTCATCTGATTGTGACAGAGCCTGAGCTGATCAAAGAGGTGTTGAACAACAGAGACAAGGCCTTTCCGAAACCTGATATGGGATGGTTTTTTAAGAAGCTTATGGGCGATGGGCTGGTGACGACGGAAGGCGAGAAATGGGCGAAGCAGCGTAAGTTGGCGAAATATGCTTTTCATGGGGATAGCTTGAAGGTACAAGTTACATGTTCCCTCAAGAAATGTCAGCCAATGTTATCTTTGATCACCTAAAATGGAACACGGTAGAGATATGAATGAACACAATGAATGACTAAGGGCGCGCATGATAACAAGTCTATTTCCGATTTGGAACAGGTTTGGAACGGAAATCTATTTGGTAATGCAATTTCATTTTTCTATTTCTATAATAAATTTTTAGTCCAAAAATATGTTTGGAATAAAAATGAGAAATACAATTTTTTTCTATTTTCCCTTTTTGGAATAGAAACATAAATAAAAACTCTTCTCTCTCTCTTCACGGCTCACTCTCCTCTCTCTCCCGGTCCCTGCCTCTTCCCTCCTCTTTGCCGCCATCGGTCGCCAGTGCCAACGCCACTGCAACTGGTTGCCGGCCGCAAGTATATATAAATTTTATGTTGTTATCAAACGAATTTCTGTTTCAAAAAAAGATATTTTGTGTGGTTATTAATCACGTTTCTCTGCTCGAAAACTTGTCCAAAAGCAAAAATATGAAGTCAAAAATTAATTCCAGAAACATAATAGTTATCATTCGCGCCTTAAGTATTTGGAACACGGTGTTGCTTGAAAATTGTTGGCCCATACCGAAGAATTGAACTGATTTCCTTAAATGTGTGCAAATGCAGAGTATGTTTCCAGCAATGGTAGATAGCGTCCACATGATGCTGGAGAGATGGAAAAATCTTCATGGCAATGAGATCGACGTGTACCAAGAATTTACACTTTTGACGTCAGAAGTAATTTCCAGAACTGCATTTGGGAGCAGCTACGTGGAAGGAAGAAATATCTTCACGATGTTAAGGAAGTTGGCCTTGATTGCCTCCACAAACTATTTCACAATAAGGTTTCCAGGAATCAGGTACTCTTTCTCTTCTTTCTGTTTTTCAGTTTAATTGGTCTGACAAGCTAATTGGTCGGTTGTTAACAGAATGTCAAACCATAAGTATACAGAACTTGTCTGACAATATACTTAAGACATTAGAATCTCTATACATTCTGGTAAACCGAGTTGATATGAGGGGGTTTTGGTTATGTATTTCAGTAAATTGTGGAAGACGAACAATGAACTTGAGTCCGAAAAGCTTGAGATTGGAATACGTGATGCCGTGTTAGAGATAATTAGGAAAAGAGAAGAGAAGGTGAAAGCTGGAGAATTGGCTGATTTGGGGAATGATTTTCTGGGACTGCTTGTGAAGGCTTCCCGCAATGACGATGAGAGTGGAAGAATTACAATCACTGATCTTGTTGACGAGTGCAAGACCTTCTACATTGCCGGGCACGATACCACAAATACCATGCTTACATGGACTGTCTTCCTCCTGGCGATGCACCCAGACTGGCAAGATGAAGCAAGAAAGGAAGTGCTCAACGTGTTTGGTAATCAGGATCCGAATCCTGATGGTATTGCAAAACTAAAGAAGGTAATTTCTATTCATCTCATCAAGTTCTAAAATTTGTTCCATTATTGTTGTTATTTCTACACGGCGAAACGATTTACATATTGATATGCTCTCCTTTTTCTGTAGATGGGAATGATCATAAACGAGTCTCTACGACTATATCCTCCGGTTATTGGTATCCTTAGGAAAGTTGGTACAAAAGCTTGGCGCGGAAAGCTTGTTCTTCCTGCCAACATTGGCCTGTACATCCCGAATTTGAAGCTCCACCACGACCCTCAAATCTGGGGGGACGATGCACAGCTTTTCAAGCCGGAGAGATTCTCTGAAGGGGTTGCTAAAGCCACCAACAACAATTTGGCGGCCTTCCTCCCTTTTGGGTTGGGACCTCGAACTTGTGTGGGTTTCAATTTCGCAACCACGGAAGTCAAGATTGCTCTTTCAATGATTCTGCAGCGCTATACTTTCTCTCTCTCCCCTGCATACGTCCACTCGCCTACTCAACTTCTCACGATGAGCCCGCAACACGGGGTTCAGGTGATGTTTCACACGCTGTAGGGTGGTCTCGCGATGAGCCCGCAACACGGAGTTCAGGTGATGTTTCACACGCTGTAGGGTGGTGATGTATGTGCTTAAAGCAAATTTGTACATTCATAGTCGTAAGTTGGTTGGACTTGTATTTGTTTAGTTCTATGCTAGCACTAGCATAATTGTTGCCAAATTTGAGGATTGTCTGTTGTGTGTGCCCGTTAGTCCGACTC
The DNA here is from genome assembly GCA_001662345.2 of Metrosideros polymorpha var. glaberrima. Taxonomy (NCBI): domain Eukaryota; kingdom Viridiplantae; phylum Streptophyta; class Magnoliopsida; order Myrtales; family Myrtaceae; genus Metrosideros; species Metrosideros polymorpha. The sequence continues at coordinate 18,895,578 of BCNH02000002.1, read as the reverse complement.
GTTACATTTATACTCGAGAATACATGATTAGTCCTATCATGTTGCACTATGACAGAGTCGACATATGAAACTTACCTGGACTTTATCTGACATTTGTCCTAAATCAAGAGCTTAAATTGCTGAACGTGGTCTTGTTTATTACTTGTACCTAAGTTACGGATGATGCGCCACAATCTTTTTACATAAATAGGCCATAAGATATCTGAATGTTGTGCTTCTAAAAGGATCAATTTGGCCGAGTAAGGCCTATGTACACCATGAATAACTTATTGAAACCCCCGGTATATGAGCAAAAGGGAGTTAGCTAAAGCTTTTTCGGATTTTTAACATTATTCAAGACCAGTAATTTGCTGGAATATCGTAATTAGTAGTACTACAAAAGGAATGGATCTTAGACCAATTGATAACGGTCAAATATGGTGGAAACCCAACTTTACAATTTCTAACGAAATTGTCAAAGTTCAATGGGTAAAAACAAGTAATTGTATCTTGCTAATAATCGAGTCTTGGGGCACAAGTTAGTACTCATAGAAAGTTAGGAGGATGAGCGTAAAAAAACACTATTAATCAAGTTCAGGTTTTAGCAAGGTAAGGTTAAGGTGATAAGTTAGGAACTTCATCTACACGAACATAAGAAGTGGTGCTGCTTCTAGCAAAAGTTGGATGAACTTTTGTCAATGTTCATGAATGAAGATGGAAGAACAAGGCCATAAAAGTGCTAAGGCATAAGAAATTTCTAATCTAATGTGTGTAAATTCATATGTGTGATAATTAGATTAACAAATGGAATCATTGTTAAAATTTTATTTATTATTGATTTCGTTAATGGAATTGTTTATACTAATTGAAGATTGAAATCTTAATAAATATCTTCTTGTAAATATGAGTATATGTAAAGTAGTACATATAACAAACTAAGTGGAAGATTGTTGAAATAGTTTGTTATCATGAAAAAATGTGATTGTTGGATATGAAAAGAAATGATTGTTGACATCAAAAGAAGTGATGATTAATCATGAAAAGTGCAATAGGGATAAGGTACATATTCCTAAGAAATGCATTGATTAGTTGTCTGTAAATAATACCAAATCATACTTTATTCATCTCTCCTCTTGACAACATTCTCTCTTCTTCTGTTTTCACACACAAGTTTGACAACAGATACAAGATAAAATTGCAATGGGAAAAATGAGGAATTGTTGAACTCCTTTCTCTCTGGCTTTGGCGTATATCCTATAGGTATATTTGTTTTAAACCCAATAGCAACAATAATAATGGATGCAAATAATATCTTAAAGAGAGTGGTCGTCATCACACATATAAAAAAATTATAAATCACTACTCTATATTCATCAATAATCAAATTTTCCCAACAAATTGCACCCCATTGCAAGAGTCTTGGGGTTTGCTAGTGGTTGGTGGCGTGACGAGGAGACAGGGTAAGCGCCTAAAGCGGAGGTTGATGTGAGGAGGAGAGAGAGATTAGGTTTTTAGATTGCAAAGGTAATTTTTCATAATTAGAGACAACTGGATTTGATGCAGTTACCTCTTTTTTTTTCTCTTCTTTTTTGGTCGAAAGCAGTTACCTCTTAACTGGAAGAATTGCTAAAAAAGTCCTAAATCTATTATACTTTTGTCAATTTAGTCATAAACCTTCTAAGTTTGTCAATTTAGTCTTAAACCTCTTACATTTATATTAATTCAGTCCTAAATCTTTTGCATTTGTGCCAATTCAGTCCATCCGGCCAATTTTGACCAGCTGGCGCTGATGTGGATGTCGACTAGTGCTAGCGACACTGACTTGTCAATTTTTAAATAAAATTTTTATCTATTTTTTTTATAATTTTTTCTCTTTTTTCTTTTTTTCCTTCCCTTCCCTTTTTCTTCCTCCAGCTGATTGTCAATTGGGCAGCAGTGACAGCACCCACAGTCGTCAGCTAGGCTAGACCATTCACTCTTCTTCTTCTTCTTCTTTTTAAGTTTTGTTTTTTTAAAATAAAATTTCAGGTTTTTTTAATTTTTTTAATCTAAATAAATAAATAAACCACTTAAAAAAGAGAAAAAAAAAATATAAAAAATGTCACGTTAGCATTTTCAGTTAACTATATTGACGGTATTAACGAAAGAATTTGATTACATTAATTTAACAAGTTTTAGAACTCTATTGCACTTTTTGAAATTTTTTTACTTAATTGCACTTTCGTGATAAGTTTTAATACTTTCAGCGAACTTATCCCATTAGATAACTATGTAAGGTAATCAAATTAAGTACGATCACTCAAGATATGCATAATCGAGCATATGGAGTATCTTCCAAATACATGCACAATTGCGATAAATATGGAAAATATCCTAAATATCTCTAATATTCAGGTTGATCGAGGAGGGTGGACCCCCTTTACGTATATATTTTTTTCCAATGCACTATGTGATGTATAGCTGCATACTCCCTTGGCTCCCATTTTCTCATGTGAATGTGGCTCTTCTTTTCTCTGTTGACCAACCCTCCCCATATTTGATGAGAAAGTACGCTTATATAGGGTGAGAGGGCACTCTTGTAAGAATAAGAAGTATTTTAATTTCCTAAATTTGGATTAAGAGAACCTGTGATATATCCAAGATGAGAACTAAGGTACTTCCCTTTATTATTTTTCCATATTGCCAAATAATGTGATATAATATGCCTCATCACTTTCCACTTGACACAAGGACATAATTTTTCCTAGTTTTGGACATCACGTGTTGGCCACATAATATGTTCAATGGGCTTGGCCAAATTTTGTGCTCTTGCGAGCTTAGTCCAGATAATTCAATTAAACTCAGACTCTCCTTGCTTAAGTCAGTTCGATTATAATGCAATTTGTGTGGCCTAATTACTACTAAATGATAATACTCCTAATATGAAAACTAATAATATTTTTGTTTAGGGGTCGGGGTCGATCCTTAATTTTCTTATGCAATATATAACCGAAGCCATAATTTAGGTGTCAATATTAATCGAGTGATTAAGTGTTTGGTTTTAATATAAGAAGTATTGAGTTGGAATCACAACCGTCTCCCATTGGCATTTGTGCCAATTTAGTCAATTCGGTCAATTTTGACCAGAAATCGCTGATGTGGACGCCAACCATCCTA
>BCNH02000002.1:18869184-18892268 GCA_001662345.2 Metrosideros polymorpha var. glaberrima | reverse complement strand
TATTATTTCATGTCAGTGATTTCTGGCCAAAATTGGCCAGATTGACTAAATTAGCACAAATGAAAAAGGCTTAGGACTAAATTGGTCCAATTGAAATGTTTAGAACTGAATTGACACTAATTCAATAGGTTTAAGATTTTTTTGGTATTTTTCCCTACTTTATTTGATAAGGAACTTAATCTTTCTTTTTGTTATTTATTTATTTGGGTTTTTGTTTTTTGTTATAAAGAAATCCCTCTTCACGGGGAAAATTGGCAGATAGATGTTCAAGTATATTATTGAAAGACTTGGCCCTGTGCTTGGCGACTTCTCGGGTATATCATTGACTTCTTTGAAATACCAGTTCAGAGTGTTGGATCCAATACTGGATCGATAACATAAAATGGCATCCACGCTGCCCTGGATATGAACCACCCAATGAATATTTCAATAGGTTGCTTCGCTTAGTCCAAAATTGAGTTAGGTGGGCTACCTTTTAATTATTATTAACGTACGAACGGGAACCTTGGAAGATACTATTCAAAGTTGACATGAACGGGAACCTTGGAAGAGGCTACTCGGAGAAATAATAATGTGCATTTCGCAATACGACAAAACATATTTTGGGTTAGATGAGTTACTTTATCATGTCTTAGAACGTGCAAATGTTTGACCGTTCAAGGCACTATATATAGGTATACATTTACTGATGTATCCGTGTATCTCGAACGTGATACGGAACAAATTGGAGGACTGAGGATGTGTAGCTTTGATAGTTTGAGCGCGTTGGAGGTGAAAGAGAGCAGGAAGTTATCGACTGGACAAGAGACCAAGTCGTACTTTAGGAAAGGCAAGGTCAGATGTCTAGTCGTGGATGAAGTTTCCAAGTGATGTTGTATTCTATATTGGTTTTTCTCTTGACAATATGGTAGGACAATGTTAACACTAAAATCTACCAACTTGTGGTTTTTATCACAAGTGGCCAAGTTAGTCGATGAAAGCAAAGTTTGGTCAAAACGGTAAGTCGCCAAGGGAGAGAACTACCAAAAAAAGTCATAAAGCTATTGCAATTGTGTCAATTCAGTACTATTTTTTTTTTTTTTACAATTGAGTCCTAAACCTTTTGTATTTGTGTCAATTCAATCCATCTAACCAACTTTGGCAGGAAATCGCTAACATGGAAGTTAGCCGTCCTACGTGGCGCGGTTGGCACTACTTGGACAATTTTTAATATTTTTTTAATATTTTTTTTATTTTTGATTTTCTTTTTCTTTCCTTTATTCTTCCTCTAGCCAGTCGCCAGACCTCGGCAAGCGGCCAGAGGTCAAGGCCGGCAAGGTAGACCTCGCCGTTGCTGGATGAGGACATAGTTGGCCATGGCTGGGCAAGGTCAATCTTGCCCTCGCCAGCCTCACGCAGCCATGGCCTAGCCTTTTCCTTGCCCTCGCTAGCCTCGCTGATTGACAACGATGCTTGACTTCACCATGGGTGGGTGAGGCTCGCCCTCATTAGTGGCCGGTAGGAGCGAGCTTTGCCAAAGGCCAATGAAGTCAACCTCACAGGCCCTTGCCTCTGGTCGGTCGCTAAGGTCCAGCGACCGGCTGGAGGAAGAAGGAAAGAAAGAAAAAAAAATAAAGAGAAAGAAAAGGGAGATGTAGGGCAACAACTATAATATCGGCATCGTATTAGTCGAGTTAGGTCAACAAGTTGATGGGTCTATCGATTGATGAAGTGTCTAAGGGATGATGTCAATAGGCTTCTTCTATTGACTAAACTTCCTCCTGACCTTTTGTTAGGAAAGTCCAATGTGTATGGTGCCTCTCTGCAAGACATTGTTAAAAAAATAAAAATAAAGGAATGATATGAGACAAGGTCCATGTGCGAATGGCACATGCAGCTCGCTTATTCACCAAGATTTCGATTGAAAATTTAGCTAGGTTGCATTACTATATCTTTGAAATTTCTCATAATACAACCCCTTCAAATAAAACAAGTTTCTTCTATTAAATCTTTACCAAGAGTAAAATGGTGAATTTTGCAAATGACATCTTTCTAGTTAGAATTATTAAAGATAAAAAAAAAATAGTAAACCAGTATATTGAGCACCTAACAAAACTACGTTGTATTTTAGTCGTAGGTTTGATTACTAACTTGAAATAATGATCCCACCACTCTCAAATGGCAGTGGATTATGAGCTGCTTTTCCATTCGAGAAGGATTGACAAAACATTGATCTTGCAACTCTCAAATGTACGAGTACATTACGAACACGTTTTCAATTTCACAAGTGAGTTAATTTAAAAAGTTATGTCACTTAAGTGATCGAAAAAATAAATTATGGCACTTGTGATATTCTTTTTCCATATTTTGCAAAAGTTCTCGATTAGGAAACAACAATGAACTGCTTATACCAAAATGTTCAACCGCATTGTTTGCAAAAGTTTTCGATTAAGAGACTCTTAGGATTTGGTTTTGAACCGGTTCAAACTTAATTCTGCTGAGAACAGGCCTTGAAACCCATTCAAAACTAGTTCTAACTTGGGAACCGGAAACTGAACAGGCCAAGGCCGGGTAAAGCCGGTTGAGTTCGCTTCTCAAACGGAACCGGTTTTGTTGCTAATCCTAGCGTCGTTTTAATTAGTTAGTCTCTAATCACGTTTTCCTCAATATGGAGCCAAAGTGTCAGACCAAAATGACGTTTCCAACATCCTCCCAGCAAAGTTTGTCATTTGCTGACGATGTCACCGTCCGGCTCATAGATTCCTCTGAAAGAAACAACAAATGCCTGATCTAATCAAACAATTTTGCTTATTTTTGTTGAAGTTGATAAAATTGATTGTTGTGTTTCCTTCACGGAGACAAAAGCTACTGCATTTAATGACGGAATAAATAGAAGAAGAAAAATGCGGGAAGTATTGCATATAATGAAGAAGAGTAGCTATTGAAGCATGAAGACAAAGAAGGCTACCTTTGTTTTTCAACTGCATTTATTGTATGCGTCTTTTATTTGACTTTTGTGCTTGCATCACTCTGAACTTTCTTGTTTTTTTCTTCATTTAATGTTGTCAGACACAAATGTCTGAGTAGTGTGCGACCAGCCATTATAAAAGGCTATGAAGTTCAGAGTAGTATATACACCAAGAAGCAAAAGCATTTGTCTTACATTAAGTTCTCCCTCCAATTTTTATTTGTGCACTTGTTTCAAACTCTCAAATTTATCATTATTCCTTTTTTTGGTTCCAACAATTTTCCCGGTTGTCATTTCCTTTCTTGTTTGCTGCCCAGAAAGAGCCATGCCATTAGTCATCTTCTTGAGCTCTCTGTTTCTGTTTCTTGTTCTCTGGTCTCTTGCCAAGCTCTTGCACAAGCTATGGTGGAACCCGCTCAGAATACAGAAGATGATGGCCCAACAGGGAATCGCCGGCCCTCTTTACAGGTTCCTCCATGGAAGCACCAAGGAAACAATCAAGATGAATAAGGAAGTCAGGAACACACCCATGAGCAATCTCTCTCACGACGTATTCCGTAAGATTCAGCCTCAAGTCAACACATGGATAGATGCATATGGTAAATACTAAAAAACTAAACTTCGCTTTATTAGTGTTGTGACATTAAAATTGAACTTTCGTGCGACTTTGTAGGGAGAAATTACCTGAGTTGGCTCGGACCTCAAGCTCAACTAGTAATCACAGAGCCAGAGCTGGTTAAGGAGGTGCTGCTTAATAGAGATAAAACATACCCGAAAACAGGAAACAAGGACTTTGCCAAGAAGCTTCTAGGAGATGGGCTCGCGAGCACACAAGGCGGCCAGAAATGGGCGAAGCAGCGCAAACTTGCCAACCATGCTTTCCATGGGGAAAGTTTGAAGGTAGTTGAGCTCGATCAAAACAGAGAATTGTTTGAGTTGAGGTTTTACTAATTATTTCTGGGGGATTCAAATTGCAGAATATGGCACCGTCAATGGTGGACAGTGTTCACACAATGCTAGGAACATGGAAGAATCAAGAAGGGAAAGAGATCGAGGTCTTTGGAGAGTTTAAGGTATTGACATCTGAAGTGATTTCAAGAACTGCGTTTGGAAGCAGCTACATCGAAGGAAGGAACATTTTTCAGATGTTGACAGGATTGAGTTTGTTAACATCCAGAAATGCTTTCAATATAAGGTTACCAGGAATAAGGTATCTAACGTTTCCTAGAAAAAAAAAATTGTTTTGGCCTTTTTTAGGATGTAGAAGCTACAAAAGTCCATTGAGTATAGGCCACTTTTAGATTGAACTTTAAATGTTTACATTTGATTATTCTAACCAAATTTTCCAGTTGAGTAAATGTGTTTGAAGGTGGTATTTTTTATTTTTTTTCTAACCATTCTTATTGCTAAAATTACTGATGTAAGATCACACTTAGCAACCTGCAAATTCTTGATGATGGTCAGGCAACAACAAGCTCATTGTGTAAATACAAACTTCAAAACTTAATAGACTAAGGCATTTTACATCTCGGAATGAGAGTTTCAATTAGGCCTGAAAAACTATGGGATTTGTTCTGAATACTGCTGGCAGTAAGCTTTGGAAGACAGCGGATGAAGTCGAAGCGGAGAAACTTGAGAAAGGTGTCCGCGATTCCATTGTACAGATGATCAAGAGAAGAGAGAAGAAGGTGATGGCTGGTGAAGTAGATGGATTTGGGGATGATTTCCTAGGACAACTTTTGAAGGCTTTGCACGATGTGGACAAGAGCAAAAAAATTACGGTCGATAATCTGGTGGATGAGTGCAAGACATTCTACGTTGCCGGACAAGAAAGCGCCAATGCAATGATGACATGGATGTTATTCCTCCTAGCAATTTATCCAGAGTGGCAAACGGAAGCAAGAATGGAGGTTCTTAATGTATTTGGGAATAAAGACCCAGATTTTGATGGACTTGGAAAACTAAAGAAGGTATAGAAAACGACTTTAGTCCTGGTCTCGGTCAACCTTTTTTCGGTTCACTTGAATTCTAAGTTAGACATGATGCCTAACTAATTATGTTTCCTTTTCAAGTGCAGATTAGCATGATTATAAATGAAACTCTGCGGTTGTACCCCCCTATAGTTGGTTTGACTCGAAAAGTGGGCAAGAAACAGAGGTTAGGAAGGCTTGTTCTTCCTGCTGATATTAACATCTTTGTACCGATTCTTAAGCTTCACAGTGACCCTGAAATCTGGGGGGAAGATGTGCATCAATTCAAACCAGAGCGATTCTCAGAAGGTGTAGCTAAAGCTACCAACAACAATGCGGTCATGTTCATCCCATTTGGCTTCGGACCTCGATCTTGCGTTGGGATGAGCTTCGTGACGACCGAAGCGAAAGTTGCCCTTTCGATGATCCTCCAGCGCTACTCCTTCGAGTTGTCCCCAGCGTATATCCACTGCCCAGTTCATGTCCTCACTAACCGCCCGCAACATGGACTTCAAATCAGATTTCATCCTCTGCAGTAGTTCATCACCATATGATATGTTCAGTTGCAAATGGGCATAAATGCCTTCATAGATGAATTTGACAATGGCTTGTGTGTTCTTGGTTCCAGAGGCTGGTGATATTTATAAAGAGATAAAGACATCTCTCTATTAATTTCCGTAGTATTTTCTTAGTATATAGTCTATTTGGTTTGCCAAGACTCTTCATGGTGTAGAATCTTGTGTGCTGGATCTTGGAATTCGTCATTTTATAGGCATGTACCTTCTATGTGTGTGGTTATGTCTGGTCGAACATATATTGAACAAGGCAAAGAATGAATGTCTAATGACCGACTTCGATCGCAAGAAATATCAAATTCAATTGTCTTACGTAACCTGATCTGTAGATTATATAGATCAAGTTCATCTCGACCATGGATGATGTGAGCTCCATGATAGGACCATATAATTAATGCTTAAAATGATAAAGAGACTGCAGCCAGTCCCTCTGTCACCACCATCCTCTTGAGTGGCGAGCTCATCACACCTCTCTCTCTCATTTAAAACTTTTCAAATCTGACACAGGCGGAGGTCTGCAACCTTTCATTTGGGGTCGCGGATCTCCATGAAGATGGCGGTATACCAGCTCTCTTCGAGGATGTGGACCGCAAATGGGAAAGAGAGAGAGGTGTTAAAGTTAATAAAATTGATTGCTGTGTTTCCTTCACGAAGACAAAAGCTACAGGAATTTAAAGAAGAGCTATTGCATTTGATGAAGAGCAGTTACAAAGCGTGGAGACAAAGAAGGCAACGTTAGTTTTCCTGGAGCATTCAAGAGCATTTATTTTATTTGACTTTGTTGTATGCTTTTATTACTTTGTGGACTTTTGTGTTGTTTTACTTAATGCTTGTTCAGAAGGTGGGCTCGATGGCTCATTCAATGTGTGTCTTTATCATTAAGTGTGTTGTTATTGTAAAAGCACTAGAGAGTGAGAGTTGTAAATCGATCTACCGTAAAAAAGAATTTTAAGAACAACTTCTCTTTCCAATTTTGTGCTCTTGTTCCAAATTTCCAAATTTATCATTACTTCCTGTTTTTTTGTTCCAACAAGAGGAATTAGCGGCCAGCGAAGGTGATGACGAACGTGGTGCGTTCAGGCGACCTCAAGTTGGCAAAGTCAATGACAGTGTCGTGAAGGAGGTCGCAATAGAACACTACTTGCTCGAGGAAGAAGAATGGAGAAAAGGAAAAAAGCTAGCTGAAATGACAATAATTAGTTTTAGATGTGAATTGATCAGAGGATTTTCCAATCCATAAAAGATTCGATATTGATGATGTCAATGTTGATAAAATAAGGGGGTCGGAATCACATAAAATATCTATGATTTTCAGTAATATTATACCAGATTGAGTAAGGCCAATTGAACCCATTCATCCTCAAGTGGCACCGCCACCACCTGCCCTTACAAAATGTCCCCAACCGATCTCTATAATTCCTAAGACGTTGATATTCTATCAAACTCAACTTGTAAATTCTCCAAAGCTCAACCCCCAATTTTCTTGAGATGAAAGTTCATGAAAATTCTCATCCAGAGTGTTCAGAAGGTAGATTTTTCAGAAATTTCGAGACTACCATACATCTTTTCGGAAGTAAATAGACTTGAAGTGATCTTGAAAGAGATCAGCAATGAGCCCTTCCTACCCTTTACCCATTGTTCGCGAGTCTAAGGTGATTGTGTGAAAAAATCTAGATCAACAGAAATTTGGTGGGCTTCACATCCAAAGTTCTTTATATACAAAGGAGCCTCTTGTGAATTTCTTTTTTGTTATGGAACACGTTACCAAATTTGGTCTTGATCCAATCTTCAACCTCTTTTGTGAAATTATCAATGGCTCTTTGCACATTATTGTTTCCAACATTCTAAATGTCTTTAACAAAAACTTCTTGCTCTAAGACTGATACAAGACTTTTGGATCTTTAGCTTACGATCTGCTTTAGCAAAATCATGGTTTCTATTTGTTAGAAAGTCCAACAAATATAGAATAAACTCGTGAGGTGAGGGGGCCACATGCGCGAAATAAATTGGGCAGGACTAACTCTATTACCATGTTAGAAAGTCCAATCAAACTTCAGGGCTAAGAGAATAAGATGGTGAGCTAGATGTATACAAGGTGGTTGTAAAAGGGTAGCCTCGGGACAAAAAAAAAAAAAGAAGCCTCCGGTTCATGTCAGAGCGGGATCTTTCAATCCTTTCCTGGATTAAACCGCCAAATCCATGGCTATTGGTCCAAGTATGTTTCATCATGTTACACCAGTTCATGCAATGTCAATGAAATTACTCGATTTGTTAACAATACTATGGCCTCTGTTTAGTCATGCCATTCTAGATTTGTTTTTCTCCATGAAGCCTAAGAAGTGAGCTGCTGATATGAAACAACACCAATTCTTCAGGTCATGTTCTTTAATGTGAAACTTTTGGGTATGCCCATTGAGACTTTCCGATCTTTGTTTATTTCTTCTCGCAGATGAACAATCACAATCTGTGGATAACGTGCAAATCTTGCTCGAAGGATAATCTTCTTTATCTTTTCTCTTTTTTTTTTTAAATGAGAATTGCTATGATTGGCGTTCGTTGTTTTGTCCCAAGGACTGCAATCTGGCGTTCATTTTGATATTCTTCCTGGTGTAAGGCTGGAGGCTCTACCCCTCTTGGGCACTACACCTCAGGCTTGGACAGGAGGAGGATGCGGAATTTGCAGAGTACATAATTATTTTCCCACACAACATGCCCTGGCTCTGTTTGTTTCACGCAAAATGAAAAATTTAGATAAATTTTTTTAAAAAATGATCGCTTGTACCGCTAACAAAAATGAATGAATGAAAAATGTTTTATCATCCACGAAAATGTTTAGACATAAATTGTTTTCAATAATGAAAATATTTTTCATTGGCTAATTATTTCAAGAGATATAAGCAATTATGTTTAAAAGAATGTTTTCCAAATTTTTCATTTTCCCTAAACAAACGGAGTCAGTTCATTTATTTCATTTTCATATGCTTTTTTTTTTTTATTGATCTTCCAATTCTATTATTTGCAGGTGCTAATCAGTGATTTCAATTTCTTTTTGTTGATCATCGAGGCTGGACCACTATTTATAGGGTGATGGTAATCTTGATTTGGATTTTTTGGGAGATAAAAAAATATGCAGTAGAGAAATTTGTGAAATTTCTATATTATTTTGTATTGGATTTTTTCTAACGAAGAGTGTAGGATCTTATTTATAAGCTTTACTAGATGACAATTTAAGGTAATCAAATCAAGTACGATTAATCAAGACATACACTATCGAGGATATGCATAATCTCCCAGATATTTGCATAATCACGAGAAATATGAAAAATATCCTAAATATCTCTATTATTCCCCTCAAACTCAAGTTGCACAAATGTCAACTTGAGTTTGGAAAAAAAAATCGAAAAACACATGAACTTATTTATAGTTTTTATTAGATAACTATCTAAGGTAGTCAAATCAAGTACGATCAATCAAGATATGCATACTCAAGGATATGGAGTATCTCCCAGATATATGCACAATCGCGATAAATATAAAAAATATCCCAAATATCTCTAATAAATATCCTCAATATCTCTATTATTCGGGTTGATCGAGGAGGTTGGACCACCTTTATATGCTGATATGATCTTAGTTTTGTTTTTTTGATTGATTATCGAGGAGGGTTGACCCCCTTTATGTGAATATTTTTTCCAATGCACAGTTGATGTATAGCTGGATACTCCATTGGCTCCAATGTTCTCACGTGAATGTGCCTCTTCTTTTCTCTATTGACCAACCCTCCCTATATTATTCATCACCTTTAATTTGATGAGAAAGTATGCTTATATAGGGTGAGAGGGCACTCTTGTAAGTTTAAGAAATATCGTAATTTCCTAAATTTGGATTAAGAGAATATGTGATATGTCCAAGATACGAACTAAGGTATTTCTCTTTGTTATTTTTCCATATTGCCAAATATTGTGATATAATATGCCTCACCACTTTCAATTTGACACAAAAACATAATTTTTCCTAGTTTTGAACATCACATGTGCATGGCACATGTGATTTTCGGCCATATAGTATGTTCAATGGGCTTGGCAACCTTATGTGCTCTTGTAGACCAAATCATTCAATTGAACTCAAACCCTCCCTGTTTAAGTCAGTCTGATTATAATGCAATTTATGTGGGCTTATTACTACTAAATGATAATACTCCTAATATGAAAATTAATAATGTAGGGGTCAGGGACAATCCTTAATTTTCTTATGCAATATATGGCGGGAGCCGAAATATAGGTGTCAACATTAATCGAGTGACTAAGCATTTGGTTTTCATGTAAGAAATATTGAGTTGAAATCAGAACTGTCTCCCATTGGCATTTGCGCCAATTCAATTCATCCAACCAATTTTGGCCGGAACTCGCTAATGTCGATGCCGGCCATCCTACTAGTACGTCTGGTGCTGACGTAGACATTTTTTTAATTGTATTTTAATATAATTTTGAATTTTCCATAATTTTTTATTCTTTTCTTTTCTTCTTTCTTCTTTCTTCTTTCTTTCTTTTTCCTCTCCAGCCAAAATGAAAGAAAAAAAATTTAAAAATTCAAATTTTTAAAATATTATTAAATAATGTTCATGTTAGCATTTTCTGGCCAAAATTGATCGGATGGACTAGATTGACATAAATGCAAAATTCTTGGGACTAAACTAGTCCAATTGAAATGTTTATGACTAAATTGGCACCAATTCAATATGTTTAAGATTTTTTGGTATTTTCCCCTAACTTTCTTGATAAGGAACTTAATCTTTCTTTTTATTATTTATTTATTTGAGGTTTTCTAAAGAAATCCCTCTTCATAGGGAAAATTGGCAAATTGGGGCATTTCAAACACCTAGGGCATCATTGGGTCACTGGTCGATGGGTATCTTTTGACATCTCTTAATTCCACACTCTTGTACACATGTCCTTATATGATATGTCATGTAGTCATTCACACATCTTTCATACAAGGCTATTTCAACTCAGCATGCACAGAGCTAATTCTTAATGAACATTATGCAACTAAAACCTCAAATTCCAATTTTCCATGATTTTTCTCTAAACGATTTAGAATAACTTCCTTCATGAAAGTTTTAGAGGACACCCAGGGCTATAACATATAAAAATTTTGAAATATTTTGGGTCCTTTAGGTCTGTGAAATGATCTTATCTCTGAATGTTTTATCTTAATCATATGAACCACCCAATGAATATTTCAATAGGTTGCTTCGCTTAGTCCAAAATTGAGTTAGGTGGGCTACCTTTTAATTATTATTAAAGGACGAACGGGAACCTTGGAAGATGCTACTCGTATATAAATTATAATTTGCATTTCCCAAGACAATAAAACATATTTTGGGTTGGATGAGTTACTTTATCACGTTTTAGAACGTGCAAGTGTTCGACCGTTCAAGGCACTATATAGGTATACATTTATTGATGTATCCGCATATCTCAAACGTGATAGGGAAGAAATTGGAGGACTGAGGATGTGTAGCTTCGATAGTTTGTGTACGTTGGAGGCGAACGAGAGCAGGAAGTTATCGATTGGACAAGAGACCAAGTCGTACTTTTGGAAAGGTGAGGTCAGATATTGGGTCAAGTCGTGGATGAATTTAAAAGTGATCTTGTATTTTATATTGGTTTTTCTATGTTAACACTAGAAAATACCAACTTGTGATTTTATCTACAGTGCAAGGTTAGTCGACCAGAGGAAAGTTTGGTCAAGACGGTGAGTCGCCAAGGGGAAAAGTTATAAAATAAAAAAAGTCCTGTATATACAGGTACTAATCAGTGATTTCAATTTGTTGATCATCGAGGCTGGACCGCCATTTATAGGGTGATGGTGATCTTGATTTGGATTTTTTTTAGAGATAAAAAATATGTGGAAGAGAGAATTGTCAAAATTTTGTATATATTTGTATCGGATGTTTTCAAACTTAGAGTGCATATCCTATTTATAAGCTTTATTAAATGACAATCTAAGGTAATAAAATCAAGTATGATTAATCAAGATATACATTATCGAGGATATGCAGAATCTCCTAGATATATGCATAATCACCAGAAATATGAAAAATATCCTAAATATCTCTAGAAAATATCCTCAATATCTTTATCATTCCTCTCAAACTCAAGATGCTTAGAAGTCAACTTGAGTTTGGATTTAAAAAAATATGAAAAACAGTACATGAGCTTATTTATAGTCTTTATTAAATAATTATCTAAGGTAATCAAATCAAGTATGATCAATCAAAATATGCATAATGGAGAATATGAAGTATCTCTCAGATATATGCACAATCACGATAACTATGGAAAATATCCTAAATATCTCTACTAAATATTCTTAATATCTCTAATAATCGGGTTGATCGAGGAGGTTGGACCACCTTTATATGCTGATATGATCTTAATTTTGTTTTTTGGTTGATCATCAAGGGTAGACCCCCTTTATGTATATATTTTTTCCAATGCACTATGTGATGTATAGCTGGTTACTCCCTTGGCTCCAATGTTCTCACGTGAATGTGCCTCTTCTTTTCTCTATTGACCAACCCTCTCTATATTATTCACCACCTTTAATTTGATGAGAAAGTATGCTTATATAGGGTGAGTGGGCACTCTTGTAAGAATAAGAAATATCTTAATTTCCTAATTTTGGATTAAGAGAATATGTGATATGGTATTTCTCTTTATTATTTTTCGATATTGCCAAATATTGTGATATAATATGCCTCACCACTTTCAATTTGACACAAGAGCATAATCTTTCCTAGTTTAGGTCATCACATGTGCATGGCACATGTGATTTTAGGCCATATAATATGTTCAATGGGCTTGGCCAAATTTTATGCTCTTGCTGGCTTAGTCCAAATAATTCAATTAAACTCAGAGCCTCCCTTCTCAAGTCAATCCGAATATAATAAAATTTATGTGGGCTTCTAAATGATAATACTCCTAATATGTAAATTAATAATATTTTTGTTTAGGGGTCGGGTCAATCCTTAATTTTCTTATGCAATATATGGCAGGAGCCAAACTTTAGATTTCAACAATAATCGAGTGATTAAGCAATGTTGGGGATAATGCCTTTCAAACTTCGGACGGGGTTTTACTCGATACACAAAGACAAAGCAAGTTGCATATATCCGTGAAGATTATTAGTTAGCTGGAAAGTTCGATTACATGAAAAAGAAGAAAAAGATGCTGCAATCAACTCATGGAATATTCTCATTTAACTTTGCATTTGCAGTATCTTTTCTTGGACAAACAAAGTAAAACAAAAGCTTTATGACTACCCAAAAAAAAAAGGGTAAAACTCGGAACAACAAAAAAAACTCCAAATTATCTCAATTATGACACATTTATTCCAAACTTTTTTTTGTCACACCAAAAACCTTAAATTTATACCCGCGTGACATATTTATTACAAACTTATACTCGATGACACATTTAGTCCAAACCTTTTTTCTGTAATACAAAAAATCACTGACTTGTATCCATGTAACACATTTATCCCAAACTTTTTTTATGCCAAAAATCCCAAACTTAGACCCTCGTCACACATTTATCATTCATCAAGATTTTTTTTCGTTTTTCTTTTTTTCCTTCCACCTTCGTCCACCGCCACCATCAATGCTACCGCATCTGCCGTCCATACAGTCGCCATCACCACCGTCCTCACTGTCAACAAACCAAGGAAGAAAACGAAGGAGGAAGTTTAAAAAAAAAAGGAAAAAGAAAATAAGAAAAGAAAAACATACCACGAGTTGACATATTTTTTTCACGTAAGCTCCACATCAGCATCATTTGCTTTCCATCGTCCATGTAAGCAACCACATATAATTTTTAGCAGCGTTCGTTAACGGAATTTTGAAAGAAGGTAAATTTGTCACACAGTACAAATTTGAGATAAATATCTCATACGGATATAAGTTTGAGCTTTTTGTGTTATTGAAAAAAAAATTGAGGTAAATGTACGAAACGGGTACAAGTTTGGAGTTCATGGTATCACAAAAAAGTTTAAGCTAAATGGGTTACAGTTGACATAGTTTGTGGTTTTTGTTGCTTTTTCCTATAAAAAAAAAAAGGCAATCACTTTATATTGTGACATGTTAACTAACGGAATCAACTATAGTTTTCTCATCCTCTTAAGCAGAATTCATTCTTATGGTAGGAGCTTCCTGAAACTTACAATGGAGCTCCTTATGTCCTCCCTCTCCTGCACTGAAAGCTCGTCATTAATTGGTTTCGTTCATTATAAGTACGAATTTACAAGTTCACGCAGTAAAACTCTGTACACGCACAGGGATCCGTCGCAACTTTGTTCAACGTGGATCTCCTTTTTCCCCGTTCAAGCCAAGGTTAAAGCCTGTATATGTCAGAAAAAAAAGGAGTTACCTAGCCTGCTCGGATTCCCAACATTATTCGAGAGCAATAATGGACCCAGCAATGAATCTTCTCATGCGATAAGCCTTTCTATTCAAAGTCACCACTGAAAAAAGAAACTTAAATATTAATGCACTAGAGAAAGTGATGCCTACAAACTCCAACATTCTTAATGTTTGATAGTTGAGATGGCGATGTTAGCTGCATAAGATGGTCTACCAGTGTCTGATAGAATTGTCGACCTAATAAGATTAGTTTAGATTATTTTGAGTGATGATCGGAAGTTACTTCAATAGCGTCTATCTTTATAGTTAATTTACTCTAAAAATATAATGACGGCTACATCTCTGAATCTGAACTTTCATGGATTATATTGGTAACCAATATGTATGGGATGTTGACATTGTGTCACAATATTACACTCTCGATTAGGTGACCTCCCGTTTTAGTTTCCAGCAAGTATGTCGAAAATTTTAGAACAATGCTGAACATATTGATTTATTTGTGATAGCATGATACTTTCTAAAATGTTTTCCAATAAGAAGATTCATTGAAGTAACCTACCCCGTCCACATTTGGCATGTTCTTGCTTGGTGGGAGTCAGATTTAGATTTCTTGTATCTTGAAGCATGCAAACAAATGCAACGTCCAAGTAGTAGTAGTAACCGGTTTAAATAGATAAGTTTAATACATGTTTGAATACATAAATTTAATGAGTGATGCTCGGTTATTATATAGTACATTAAAAATGATCTATTTGTTGGGAGAGCAGCAGAAGTGTGACGCTCTCACTTGGGAAGAGAGCCAAAATTCGAGCATGTTAACATATTTAGTTGAACCCGCTTTCACTCAAAAGATTAAGCTAATGAATTATGAGTTAAATAGAATATGAAGTACCACATCAATTCTCCGATGTTAGATTTTTCTCAGGTTCACATTGCTATACCACAATGCCCTCATATCATTTGTTGGGAGCAAGCAACAAAATCCCGATACTTTCACTTGGGAAGATGCCAAGAGAGAGCCCAAATCTGAGTCTGTCAATATATCCAGTTGGACCTACCTTCATCCAAAAGCTTAAATCAATGAATTATTGATCAACTAGAATATATTAACTGCTTCACATCACACTAATTTTTTTATGTAAAACTTTTTTAACATAACTCACAAGTGAATCTCAACATTTTATGTGGTAAATTTGAAAGAATAGGACGCAATGAAGCATTTAAGGAGGGAGAGACTTACTTGCGCTTCCCAAAATACCTGACATTCGTCCTAAATCAAAAGCTTTATTGCCAAACATTATCAACTTTAATAGTAATACGGGAGTTGCGGATGATGCGAGTTCTAAAACTATTTCCAAAATCTCTTTATATAAAGATGATATAAGATATCTGAATGTTGTGTATCGAAAATTATCAATTTGACCAAGTAAGACCTATACATACAGTGAAAAACACGCTTTTAGCAAAAAAAAATAAAAATAAAAATACATATTAAACACCCGCTGCCTGTGAAAAAAGGAGTTTGCTAAAGCCTTTCCAGATTTCTCACATTATTCAAGAGCGCTAATGGACCCAGCAATACGAGGTAAGTGAAAATAGTGGTGTCTAGATTAAATAGCAGTAGGTAGGATTAGGGCATGAATGACAAAATTTCTATTCTAGAAATTAATTTCTAAGCAAATAAACGCGTTTGATAACATGAAAAAAATTTTATTTTCAAAATAGAAATTTGTTTGATAACATCATAAAATTTTTATTTCCCTAATAGTGGCAGGGCAGGACCAGCGATTGGAGTTGGCAAAGGGGAGGGAGGAGGCGGGGAGCCAAGAGAGAGAGGAAAGTGAATCGTGAAGAGATTTTATTTCTATTTTTGTTCCAAAAATCATGAAGTAGAAAATTTTAATTCTTGATTTCTGTACCAAATCTATTTCCGGAACAAAAATTTATTTCAAAAATAGAAAAATAAAATTACGTTATTAAATGGATTTTTATTTTAAATCTGTTTTAAAATTATTTCTAAAACAAAAATTTTATTTCAGAAATTTTGTCATGTGGTCCGGTGGCCAATAGGAACCTCGGTCAAAGAAGGCCTATAAATAGGCTGCAGGGGTGATTGTTCACGTAGCAGTAGCAGCAGACCAACGTGCAACAACACCCTCTCCTCACCCAAAGCCCCCACGACCTCGTGCCATTCTTGGAGCTCAAGCTCTACTTCGGGCAAGAGATCCCCAACCTCACCTCGCTACCACCCCCGAGGCTCTTCGCTACCCACTTGCCATATCAATCACTCTCACAGTCAGTCAAGGACTCTGGGTGTAAGCTGGTGTACCTGTGCAGGAACCCTAAGGATACATTCGTCTCGCTTTGGCACTTCGCCAACAAGCTGAGGTCCAAAGAGACAAGTGGGATGCCGCTTGGAGAGTGCCTCGACGCTTTCTGCCGGGGCGTAAGCCCTTTTGGACCCTACTGGGACCACGTGCAGGGATACTACAAGGTGAGCTTGGAGATGCCCGACAGGGTGTTGTTCTTGAGGTACGAGGACATGAAAGAGGACCCGCATGTTCATGTCAAGAGACTGGCCGACTTCTTGGGGTGTCCGTTCAGCAAACAAGAGCTGAGAGATGGGACCGTGGACGGTATAGTGAGGATGTGTAGCTTCGATAGTTTGAGCATGTTGGAGGTGAACAAGAGCGGGAAGTTATCGACTGGACAAGAGACCAAGTCGTACTTCAGGAAAGGCGATGTCGGAGATTGGGTGAATTATATGAGTGTCGAGATAGGGGAGAGAGTTGACCGTGTCATGCAAGAGAAGATGCACGGTTCAGGGTTGAAGCTTTGATCTTGATTTGGGTTTATGATGATGGCAATAATAATCAATGTGGCCAATGTACGGTTGGCCTCAGGGAGGTGTCACCTCGGTGAGGTTCATATTTGTGCTAGTAAAATAGTGTCATAATGTGGTAGATATTTAATCGTGATGTTAAAACATTAAGAAAGTACTCGTGCTTCTGTGAATGCATCGTCCTTCCTTTTTCTAGTGAGAAGATTTATTTTTTTAATCCTTATTAGCTGACATGATGGAATCTATACTATAAGTAATTGATTCCACCATCTGAAATGATAAAATGTCAATATGTGCATACTAGTTCCCCAAACCGAAAGGTTACATAACTATATCATGTACAATTATTGATACCTAAATTTTGGCTATCCATTTAGTCATTCATTACATAGAAAAAATTAAGAGTTGATTCTAACCCCTAAACAAAAATATCATTAACATTAGTTCACATTTGCATTATAAGCGCCTTCATCTAATAGAGATAGGTCCATGTGAATTGCTTCCGAGTCGGTCCGATCATGAATGACATTAAATTGGCTCAGTCAGGGATTGTATTGTGATTGGTGCAACATGTTTGTATTTTCAAGACCTGGACCGCTCGTTCATTTGGCTGGAGTTTACAAGCGATGATGAAGCTAATTGTGAATGGTGAGCTATGTTGTACCAACACACGACACGACACGCCGACACGTCATTTCTGAAAGATTAAGAATTTCAATACGTTAGAACACGTTATATATTAAATATATATTTTAATGTATGCATAATAAATTATTATTTTTATGATAATTTTAATTAATTTAATTTAATTCAAGGTCAAAAGTTAGGGCTCTCGATAAATGTGCATACATATCTTTATAATAACTCTTCCCCTCCCCTCTCTCTCTCTCTCCTCTATCCCGAGGCCCCTCGGGCCCCTCCCTCCCTCTCTCTCTCTACTCTGATACCCTCGGGCCCCTCCCCCACTTTCTTTCTCTCCTTCTCTTGCTCTCCACTGATGCTCTCTCTCCTCTCTTTGTTTTTTAACGTGGGACACACGGTCAACGCGTGAGACGCGCGTGTCCCACGCATTGACCGCGTGTCCGTGTAACATAGATGGTGAGTAAATTCGAGCGAAAAGGAAACAAATATAATGACCGTCAATGAAGGAAAGCAAAATGGGTGAAATCTGGCGGTTAAAAGGTTATTCTTTAAGAGGATCCTTCTTCTCGGTTTGGGTAAAAAAAAAAAGAGAAACAAAACAAGAAAGAAAAGAAAATCAGATCTAATTGAGCCAAAAGGAACGAAATGCCGAAGAAAAAAAGGAAAGGAAAGCCATGGAAGATGCGATAACATGTGGGAGTCAACAAACTTGACCATTGCGAGATTTTGGGCAGAGCACTCGAAAGGCATCCATATATGCGTTCAAAGCTCATTCAATGCACAGATGGGAAGCCATATATACTTATTCAGCGAGCACCCTCACTTTCTCTTCGCTCTCGACAACCCTCAGCTTATTCACAAGAAGTCATCGCAAGAGGGAGGCTCACGCACCACCAAAGAAATTCGACCGTGGTCAATGATCCGCGGAGACTAACTCCATGGCTATACATCATTTAGAAAATTTTAGTTGTTAATCACATCACATTCATCATCCGCATTGCATAGAGTTCATATAACATGAAAAATAAAATAATGAGTTTGCATCTATCGACAATTAGTCGAGGCTAGTTCATTAGGTCACATTACAGTCCTAGGATTTAAATTTGCTGATTTCATAAAATAAAACTAACTTTTCATATGCCTGGCATTGTAGAATAAATCCATGATTTCCAACATAGATCATTCATACATGCTAATTAACTTAGGATTGCGTACATACATCATGTTAAAATCAAGAGTATGGCATCTTGCGCATAGGATTTAAATTGTATCTTCACCTTATAACTTAGGTCATACATATTAATTTAGTTAGCGCTTGATTAGGAATCAATACATATTCTTTTAGTTTGTAGACTTTTTCGTCTTTTGTCAATTAATAAAAGGAAAAGAACAAAAACTGAATTACATTATATGGTGTAGATTGCATTAGTTAGGGATATCAATTTTCTTAAACTTCACGTTGCCTGACTTTTACGGAATCACTCGTCATTTAGGATTAAATTTCATAGTCATCTCATATAGATTTTCGAAGTAATTTCATAACATTGCATATAGTTAATTCATTATAGCATAGCATGCATGGCATTTAGGAGTTTATATTAGTTCATCAATGCATGTTAGATTAGTGCATATTGTCACACCCCGAATCCAACCAAAATAAGGAAATGACACAGCCGTCCTTCCTCATGAAGGACCAAGCGTCAAACACAACTACAGCCTGTTATCAAGACATATATTTCCGTCTAAATATAAATATAACAAACTAGCAGGTTGGTTAAAGGATCAGAGTTTCTACAATCCATCAACTTAGAACTCAACTAACCCAACAAGCATCAATTCATAAACAATATTACTAGCTAAGCTCATACTTAAAATACTACTACCAAAGTTTCTTGCCGATTCGCAATCTCATCCTACTTGCCGCTAACCAAGGAATCTGAAAATATATATAAAAGATGAAAAGAATGAGCAACCACAGCCCAGTGAGTCGTGTATATATCTTCTAAGCAAATCGAGCATCCACTATGCACTTTACAAAATAATATTAAACTTCACATGTCTCAATTCCAGTATATAATACACATACAAGATAAGGAAGAGTTATATTGCTTTAACATAACCATGTACATATAAATAAATAAAAATGTTCGTTAAATCAATAATATCATAACAAACATCAATGGTCAAGTCCACTGATCAATTTCATCAAATCACACATTGATAGTCTATTCCATCAACCAATCTATTTCTCAATATCAAACCATGCTCACAACATAGCACCTAGTGACAAGGCAACCAAGCTCCCCTCCCCCCCGGGAAGGTCTCCACCTATTATCAGCCGGTGGCTCATCCTAGACGGATATCCTAACACCAATATACATACCCAGAAACTCTTACTCAGGTTCACAACCATATTGAGCATCAACCAATACCTTCCAATAATCCATAAACCAAATCTAGAAACCATTTCATAAATCACAACACATTTCACAAACCCATTTCATAATCTATTTCACAAACCAGCAACGATATATTTATAACTTTTGGTGACACATTTCTTAAAACATTTCTCAAACCATTCACAAATACCAAAACACAGTAAATGCCCGATCCATATATATACACAACAAATATGCTATTTCACAACTCATAATATATCGAATCTATATCACTTTCAATACATGAGTTTAGAAATTCATAGAAGAGATAGCACCACTCACTTGGGAATGCCCAAAACCAAATAACGAAGTTCATCAGAACTGACGATCTCGCAATCCTATCAATTAAACGAAAATCAGCGTCAAAATCAAGTAAAACACTACTTAAACTAACGATTCGACTAACCTACATTTATTCTTCATTAAAATAACACCTACACGCCAACGAAGGGCTCGCCCATAACGGACACGCATGTTGTCCGCTATGCACAGCTTGGGTGCTAAACTTGTTTGCACCAAAACTTCCTCCACCGAACTCAATTTCAAGTAAACTTACAGTCTATAGAAAGCTCTTTCAACGTACTTTAAAACCTCTAAATTGGCCCGATGGACTAAATTGGTATCGATGTAAAAAGGTTTAGGACTAATTTGGTCCAATTGAAAGATTTATGACTGAATTGGTACCAATGCAATAGGTCTAGGACTTTTTTTTGTAGTTTTCCCTCATCCTGTGTCGTTTCTTCTTTGGTCAAGTTTCATAGAAATGTTTATTTTAAGTCTTTACCTAGCGAGTACTAGCTTATGTACCTATGTGATGCCAGGCCGGTGAAGTTTACATCTCCTAATTTAGGAGCTGGGAGCAAGTAGTAAAAACTCGATATCTTCATCTAGAGAGATCGCCAAGAGGGAGCTCAAATTCGAGCCCGTCAACATATTTAGTTTAATCAACATTCACTTAAAAGTTTAAGCCAATGAGTTATGGGCAAACAATAATATGTTAATTACTCAACACTACACTAATTCTCCGATGTGAGACTTTTCTAACACAACTCGCGTGTGCATTTCAACACTCTCCCCCTCGCATGTGAGTTCAGTGTTAGTTCTGCTCCCCCTTAATCAAGTATCTTTCTACATCAAGATATATCAACTTGAATCTCTACTTTATTGCCTTGTGAGGACCGCAACAACAACGCCCCTATATCCTTGGCTTTTTTTCCCTAACTGAACCATGAAGGCTACCATCAAGACCGCATTACTACACCACAATGTCCATCTACTAGGAACTACATTGGTCTCAAAATTCCTTCATATATTCAGCAAACACTGACATACATTGGGATTGAGCTACCAATCAACCATCGGTTTTGATACCATTTATTGTGAAAACAAGTAATCAATGTTGACACCTATATTTTGACCCACCCCATTTAGATTTAATTTAGAATTTATTAGTTAAAAAATTAGGGATCGACCCCGACCCCTCCAAAAATATTAAATCATTTTTTCATTATAGTTTTCATATAGTTTTTAGCATGCATTTACATTTAAATCGGACCGGTGGCAAAATTAAAGCCAATTTGATGCGATTTGACCCTCCCGGAACTTGATTGAAAAATATTGTAATTTTAGGGTTGAATTTGCAAATAACAGAAAGTTGAGGCCCCTGACTTGACCTAATATTGTCTATATAAACACCGTTATGCCTCAAGGTTTAGGGTCGCGCAATCACATTCTGAAAAAAAAAAAAAGGGACGACCACATTGAATAGAGAGAGAAGTCCATGGATCGGTGCTGAGAAATCCATAGTGCGTCCGTTGGACACCGTGACCGAGTGCTCACCGACGTGCTCTTGTTGAAGCCGTTGCTCCTCCACAACGACGACGACGTTGATCTCTGGCCCCCACGAAGCAGCTGTCCAGACTTGCCACGATCCCGACTTTCATCTTCGAAGTCCTACTGACTTGAGTAACTTTGACAGGGGACTTCTTGCAATCCAATTGCTAGGATTCCTGACGGTGTCCATGCAGTGAAGCCTTCGTGAATTCCCAGTCTTCACCAAGTCCAACGAATCAAGCGTGGGTCCAATCAACGTTTGTTCTTTCTTGCAGGTTTGCTGACATTCACCAAGCGTGGACTTCACAAGGGAGAGACACCATGCCACGAACTTCACCGTGACGACCCCTCTTTGGCTGGGAGCTTGTCGTTGAACACTCCAGCGCACCAAGCACGGTCGCAAGTCCACCATTGTGCGTGCCTTCGACCGTCAACCACCTTCGTCGTCTCGGTCTGTAAGCTGATCGCCGCCCGAGCCACCACCGGTTTATCCTGATCCCACCGCATTCGAATTTGGAAACGTTATCTACGAAATAGGTAACTTCCTTATCCGATTTGATTTCGATATTTATCATTTCCTAATTTTAGTCATTGTTATTTAACGTGCATATCTCCTAGATTCTATTAGGATTAAATTAAGAAACTTCCTAATTCGATAACGTGCATAATAGGCAATCCGATATCTAATTCTTGATATTTGATTCCCGCGCACGGAAAGTTGGCCAAACCTATTCGCAATCCGTTGGATACGATTTGCCAATCTTATCATGTCGGTCGAACATATCCACAATCCGTCGGATACGATCTGCCGATAAAATCTTGCCATTTGGATGTGATGGATATTCGGTGCATATCTTTTTTTTTACATATTCTAAATATTTTCATAATTCAAAAAAAAAATCATGCATTAGATAGGATTGCATTAGTAAGATAAGATTTTATTAGAAAATCTTATCTCATAGGTAGTTTGCATTTTAAAGAAGTATTGCATATAGATCAGGATTGCATTCATTTAGATAATATTCATTTAGAACTGGGATAAGATTTTCTAAAATATTTTAGGATTTAATCTAGATTCATTCTTAAATATTTAAGATAATTTTCATTTGGAATAATATTAATTTCATTGATTTTCAGATCCGAAATTCATCTGAAAATACCAAAAATATACATGTGCATGTCATATTTGATACGTCATCTAGTCTAGATTCATTTAGTATCATGTTTAGGCGCATTCATGTAATATTATGTCCAAATTCATTTAGTGTTATGTTTAGGTTCATTCGCCATTTTTTTTTAGACACATCTATTAGTATAAATATCTAGGACCATGCATTAATTTAATTTAGTAACTTATGATTATTAAATGCATGACATATGGTTTAACTGCATGACATTTTTGCCCGTCATTTAGA
>BCNH02000002.1:18850411-18868914 GCA_001662345.2 Metrosideros polymorpha var. glaberrima | reverse complement strand
TAATCTTGATTAAGTTAAATTAATCCCGATTATGTTAATAAATCCCTGTTAGGTTAATTAATCCTCGTTAGGTTAATTAATCCTCGTTAGGTTAATTAATCCCTGTTAGGTTAATTAATCCCGATTAGGTTAATTAATCCATGTTAGGTTAATTAATCCTGGTTAGATTAATCAATTATGGTTAGGGTAATTAACCATGATTAGGTTAATTAACCCGAGTTGTGTTAAGATGAGAATTTTATGCTGATTGTGCTGGACATGTTTATATCGAGATTGGCTATGGAATTAACATCCCTCGTGCCTAAAATAATTTTTGTAGAAAACAATGAATTTTTAATGCAACATTGGAAATTGACGTGGAGATATGCCGAATGTTGAATTTTATGTGATCGAATAATCCACTAGGCGTGAAATGTGAAGCATGCAAAGTTTGGCGTCAAAAGCACGTCACTGTGATCACGTGTGAATTTTATTGTGAAAATGGCATTAATTGATGTGTGATCATGATCGTGGCCTGCATGCAGAAAATGTGATATTTCCATGATTGTTTGATAACATCAACCCTGAGGCGTGTTGACGCGGGGTTAAGGAATTTTTACCCTAAGGCGTGAACTTTACGCGGGGTTAAGGATTATCACCCTGAGGCGTGTTTATGCGGGGTTGAGCATTAAGCCTGAGGCGTGAACTTTACGCGGGCTACCCTGAGGCGTGTTGACGCGGGGTTAGTTGAGCCTGACGAGGCCAATTGTTACACACCTGAGGCGTGAACTTTACTCGGGTAGTGGCGACGTCGTACACCTGAGGCGTGAACTTTACACGGGTTGTGACGACGGGTTATGGAATAAGCACGTTTCATGAGTGCGTGGTGAAATGGCAAGAGGAAATGAGATTTTGTCTGACTTCATGTCTTGACTGATGCGTTGTTTTAGCATGCGATTATAACTGATAATACGCAGGGCGTGTGCATGTGCCAAGGCAAGGTAAGAACGCTTGTGATTTGTTGAATGATCAGTGAGTGGGTTGCTCGAACTCGTTCTAGGTTGCGTAGAGCGAGCTTTACTCACTATTAATCTGCCATCGACTTTAAGTTGCTTGTTTAGGGCAAGCCCTAGGTGAATTGGTATCTTACGCGAGGCTTAGGCGGTTGACTTACTGAGATTTTATCTCACTCGTTGTTGTTAACCGTTTTTCAGGACCTTAGGCTGGAAAGTCGTCGGGTGCAGTTGAAGGTGCCTTTGCGTAGAGGAGATAGGTTAACCCGAACCTCGATGTGAGGGCTTGTAATTATACACTTCCCAGGGTTAACCAATTTATTAATAAAATATGTTTTGGTTTGGCTGTTTTCCTGCTATCCCTGCTGTCGGGTGTTTGTTTTCGCTTCCGCATGCGTAAATCAAAAGATAAAATGAATGGGTCGACGACGCGTCCTGAGACGTCGCATTTCTAATGACCCAAGAGAAGAGAAACATCGGGATGGTCGCGCGCTCGAGGGCTGGGGCGTGACACGTGCCAACGAAGAGCTCGCCCATAACGGACACGCATGTTGTCCGCTATGCACAACTTGGGCGCTAAACTTGTTCGCACCAAAACTTCCTCCACCGAATTCAATTTCAAGCAAACTTACAGTCCATAGAAAGCTCTTCAACGTACTTTAAAACCTCTAACTTGGCCGGATGACTAAATTGGTACCGATGTAAAAAGGTTTATGACTAATTTGGTCCAATTGAAAGGTTTATGACCGAATTAGTACCAATGCAATAGGTTTATGACTTTTTTTGTAGTTTTCCCTCATCCTGTGTCGTTTCTTCTTTGGTCAGGTTTCTTAGAAATGTTTATTTTGAGTCTTTACCTAGCGAGTACTAGCTTATGTACCTACGTGATGCCAGGCTGGTGAAGTTTACATCTCCTAATTTAGGAGCTAGGAGCAAGTAGTAAAAACTCGATATCTTCATCCAGAGAAATCGCCAAGAGGGAGCTCAAATTTGAGCCCGTCAACATATTTAGTTTAATCAACATTCACTTAAAAGTTTAAGCCAATGAGTTATGGGCCAACAATAATACGTTAATTACTCAACACTACACCAATTCTCCGATGTGAGACTTTTCTAACACAACTCGCGTGTGCATTTCAACACTCTCCCCCTCGCATGTGAGTTCAGTGTTAGTTCTAATCCCCCTTAATCAAGTATCTTTCTACATCAAAATATATCAACTTGAATCTCTACTTTGTTGCCTTGCGAGGACTGCAACAACAACGCCCCCATATCCCTGGCCTTTTTTCCCTAACTGAACCATGAAGGCTGCCATCAAGACCGCGTTACTACACCACAATGTCTATCTACTAGGAACTACATTGGTCTCAAAATTCCTTCATATATTCAGCAAACACTGATATACATTGGGATTGAGCTACCAATCAACCATCGGTTTTGATACCATTTATTGTGAAAACAAGTAATCAAACAATAAAATAAATCAGATACTAGATTTATATGATTTGATTGATGTGAGCTACGTCACGAGGAAAGTAGCACATAAGTTTCCTATAGATCAAGCGATACAACAGAAATTTAAAATCAAACTTAAATTATTCAAACACTCTCGATGTTTTCCAATCCCCAGTTATACTGAATTATACTCAAACTACGTTGGTTTACCAGTGTTGGAACCCTATGAACATGTTCGTCTCGCTGTGGCACTTCACCAACAAGCTGAGGCCCGAAGAGAAGGGCCAGACTGCGCTCCCAGAGTGCCTTGACAAGTTCTGACGAGGACTGAGCCCCTACGGGCCTTACTGGGACCATGTGCTGGGTTACCACAAGGCAAGCTGGAGATGCCTGAGAAGGTCTTGTTCTTGATGTACGAAGAGATAAAAGAAAAAAGGACCCACGTGTTCATGTGAGTAAGTTGGCTGATTTCTTGGGGTGTCCATTCAGCGAAGAAGAACTGAGAGACGGGACTGTGGATGGGATACTGAGGATGCGTAGCTTCGACAATTTGAGCTCACTGGAGGTAAATAAGAGCGGAAAGTTGTCAACAGGACAAGAGAACAAGTCGTTCTTCAGGAGAAGGGAGGTTGGAGATTGGGTGAATTATCTGAGTGCTGAGATGGCCGACAGGATTGACCAAGTAATGGAAGAGAAGTTATATGATTATGGGTTGAAGTTTCTGTACATGTAAATCACTCGTTCAATAATTTCCGTGGGTTGTGTTAGTTTTGAAGAAGTTTGGTTTGATGGTGGAGAAGAAAAGGCACAAAACGTTAAAAGGAAAGAAAGAAACGATAGATGTTTGCACTTTAGAAAGGTCAATGTCCGGTTGGTTGATGAAAGTGAGTTTCTCATGCTATAGGATGAAAGATTTTCAGTGGCATGGTCGATCGTGGCTTCGTCTCCATAATGAGATGCTTCAAGGTTATGATTCTAGTCTTCATTTATGTTGTACTATCGGCATTTGCAGAAATTATTTGGCCAATAAAAAGCAACCTTCCTTCTTTTCTATTCTGCCGTGTGAAGCTTTGTGGCGTATGGTCTTGAATACGTGTTGTAGTTTAGTGAGTATTCTGGTTCTTATTTGTATGTCCTCAGATAGATTGAGTTGCTAAACAATGGATATTAGGGGTGAGCATTGGTCCAAGGTTGACCATGGACCTACCCTAGATCGACCCAACCCGGCCAATCTTGTTTCGTTTTTTAGGGGGATTGGGCCGGTCCGTGGTCCTGGGGCTAATGAAACCTGTACTATACGTGTTGATCTTTGGTCCTAAGGCTTTAGGATTGATCCGGGTGGGCCCACCCTATAGATCCAAACTCTAGGATTGTCTAAATCATATATATTTCTTTTTTACTTGTTAAGTTCTTTGTATATCTGATGAATGAATTCCTTTTTTTAGATATGGATTGTCTTACCGAGGCCATCGATAAATAGAGTTCAAACGTTGAAGTTGAATGAATATACGTGGTGAGATGGTCTATCAATTGCACTAATAATAATTTCAATTAAAAATTATTGTTAAGTATCAACTATGTTTGTTGTTTGTTTTATTTTCAAGTGTTCAGAATTTGAAGCAATCTTTTAAGAATGAACAAAATGTGAAGTTTTATAAATTATGGTTTATGCTATGTAATTTGAACTTTTTAGTGTTTATTTTATTTTACATGTTTGTCTTTTATGATTTGTTGCTTTTGGCAAGTGGAGATTTATGTTGCTACCTTATTTTTTATTTCCTTTTGATTTGTATTTGTATTCACAGTTTGGTTGTTCAATATTGCATTGTCAATGGATATGTAATTTTAAAGAGTACGTTTATTCTTTCAAGAAATACAAAAAATGAAAGAAAAAAAGAATTGATTGGCCCCAGATTGATCCTGAAACCAGACCGGACCTAAAGGGTCAGTCCAATCCTTGGTCCTAGGCTCAATAGGGTCGGTCCA
Organism: Metrosideros polymorpha var. glaberrima; assembly: GCA_001662345.2. Lineage (NCBI taxonomy): Eukaryota > Viridiplantae > Streptophyta > Magnoliopsida > Myrtales > Myrtaceae > Metrosideros > Metrosideros polymorpha. The sequence goes on along the minus strand of BCNH02000002.1, from coordinate 18,864,481 downwards.
CGGTCACCAATATTGGGGACCAACTATGAGTGTCTAGGAGAAAAAACAGAGTTTTCTTTTTCTTTTTTTTTCCTTTTGTTTTGTTTCCAAGTTCTGAAAAGAAAAAAGTAAATAATAAAGAAGAAAGTACCCATCAAATAAATAACATACAAAAAACGAGCCTGTACGGTCTCGTTAGTGCATGCAGTCGTCCAGAGTAATAAGGCGTTAGTAGAGTCGCATTGCAAGCGAGGCTGAAATGAGGTGAGTTTTTTTTAAGAGAAATGAGGTGAGTTCACATGTTACGAATGGACAAGAAATTCGCGCAGCCGGAGAGGACCGCTACACCCTTCGACCACTAAGCTTGGATTACACGGCCATCGGCCTTGGATGCTAAGGTCGCACGCACCCTCGCTAGTCACCGGATAGGATGAAGCCGCCCTCTCTAGCAACTGCTCTTCTTAAATTGTCTTTCTTTGTACTTTTGAAGAAGTCATTTCTTCTCAACTGCTCTTTTTATTTTTGACTCTTTTGAGTGTTTTGATAAACCCGTGTAGTTTGTTTGACCCCCTTCTTTTTTTTTTTAAATAAAATTTACCAACCTCGCCGTCAATTAGTTTCGTCCATGATAATCACGAATTTACAAGTTCCCACAGTAAAACTCATGTACACGCACATGGATCGGTCCCAACTTTATTGATAAGTAATGCTTCATTGACTTTTTTGAGCATAGGTTTCCCTATTTCAATCATGAATCATGTGATCTAGATGCGTGTTAGTGTCTAGTTACATCCTGTATATGTTTGAATTAAGGAGTTAGGTAAAGCCTTTCCGGATTTCTAATATTATTCCAGAGCAATAATGGATCCAGCAATGAATCTTCTCATGCGATAAGCCTCTGTATCTAACGTCACCACTGAAAGATACTTGATTGTTATGCACTAGAGAAAGTAATGATTACAAACTTCAGCATTTTTAATCTTTCCTGGTTGAGATGGAGAGGCTAGTAATAGAAGATTTAAAACCAGTGTCTGATAGACTTGTCGACCTAACAAGGTTAGTTTAGATTATTTTAAGCGATGAACATAAATTTATAAGGTACATGAATACAAGTATCTGATTATTTTTAAGTGATGATTATAAATTTAATGAGTGATGCAAGGATATCTAATACATATAGAAGTGATCTATGTGGTAAGTTCAAGTAAATAGGACACACTGAAGAATTTAAAGCGGGAGAGATTTATTTGTGCAATAGTAATACGGAAGTTGCGGATGATGTGAGGAGTAGCGAAAGCATATTCAACATCTTTTTACATAAAGATGCAATTAGAAATTTGAATGTTGTGTATAAAAAAAAAGGTCAATTTGACCGAATAAGGCGTATGTACACGTACACGGTGAATATAGTACAAAACTCCCATATATGTGGAAAAAAAAGGCGCTAAATAAAGCCTTTTCGAAGAATTTATTACTTAATTCAAGAGCAATAATAGACCAGCTATATGAATCTTCTAATGCAATAAGCTTCTCTATTTAACGTCATTACTGAAGTCTTAAGCTAACCCCCTTTCTTTCTCTTCATCGAGCCCTAAGTAGCTCTAACAACCCTTCACTCTGAAATTCTCCCTCTCTTCCTCCACCATGACACCCTCTCAACCTCACCAAGCAAATTACTTGCAAGAAGATGACATCTCCCAAAAATGCCGAGACCTTCTTCCCTCGCTCCCTCGCGAAAAGGGCTGGATCACCACCACTCTCTACCAGTACCAAGGCTACTGGTATTCCCCGAAGGTCTTGAATGGCATCCTCGCTTGCCAAGACCACTTCCGAGCCCAAGACACCGACGTCCTCCTCATCACTGCCCCCAAGTCTGGCACCACTTGGTTGAAGGCCATCCTCTTCTGTCTCTTGAACCGGGCTGAGTTCTCAAGCTCGATGCAACACCACCCTCTCCTCACCCTAAGCCCCCACGACCTCGTGCCCTTCTTAGAGATCCAGCTCTACTTCGGGCAAGAGATCCCCAACCTCGCCTCCTTCGCGTCCCCAAGGCTCTTCGCCACCCACTTGCCTTACCCTTTGCTCCCGACGTCAGTCAAGGACTCTGGGTGCAAGTTGGTGTACCTGTGCAGGAACCCTAAGGACACCTTCATCTCGCTCTGGCACTTCTCCAACAAGATGAGGTCCAAAGCAAGAGGCGAGATGCCACTCGGAGAGTGCCTCGACGCTTTCTGCCGGGGCGCAACCGCATTTGGACCCTTCTGGGACCAACTGCAGGGATACTACAAGGCGAGCTCTGAGATGCCCGAGAGGGTGTTGTTCTTGAGGTATGAGGACATGAAAGAGGATCCACATTTTCAGGTCAAGAGACTCACCGACTTCTTGGGGTGCCCGTTAGGCAAACAAGAGCTGATGGATGGGACCGTGGACGGAATACTAAGGATGTGCAGCTTCGATAGCTTGAGCGCGTTGGGGGTGAACAAGAGTGGGAAGTTGTCGAGTGGAGTAGAGACCGAGTGGTTCTTCAGGAAAGGCGAGGTCGGAGATTGGCTGAATTACATGAGTGTCGAGATGGGGGAGAGAATTGACCGTGTCATGCAAGAGAAGATGCATGGTTCAGGGTTGAAGCTTTGATCATGATTTGGGTTTATGACCATGGCAACAATAATTACTGTGGCCAATCTAAGGTTGGCCTCAGGCAGGTGTCGTTGTGATGAGATTTAGATTTGTACGAGTAAAATAGTGTCATGATGTGGTGGATAATTAATCGCAATATTAAAACTATAAGAAAGTAGTTTTGTTTCTATGAATGCATCGTCCTTCCTTTTTCTAGTGAGAAGATTATGGTCCTTAATTCTTTTTAGCTGACATGATGAGATTTATACTCTATAGTAATTAATTGCACAAGATAAAATGATAGAATGTTAAAATGCAAATGCTAACTCTCCAAAGTCAAGCATTTAGCCTCAAGTGAGGGCAACCCATGCCTAGGTGAGGGTCGGCCTTTCCTGTGCTAGCGAGAGCCGCCCTTGCCGAATTGGGTGCCAAATCGGGTGAGGGCAGCCCTCACCCGGGGATGGCGAGGGTCGACCTTGTCAGCACCTAGAGAGGTCGCCCTCGCCTAGGTGGGTGTGGGCTGCCCTCACCTGAGGTCGGCGAAGGGAAAAGGAAGAAAGAAAATTAAAAAAAGAATAAAGAAGGAAAATGGAAGAAGAAAAAGAAAAGAAAAGAAAACGGAAAAAAATAAAATAAAAATCAAAAAAATATTAAAATATTATTTAAAAAATGTCAACGTCAACTCGGCTATGTCGTAGGATGGCCAATGTCCACGTCATTAATTTCCGGCCAAAATTGGTCTGATGGATCCAATTGGCAAAATGTGAAAAGATTAATTACTCAATTGGCAAAATTAAAAAAATTCATAACTAAATTAGCAAAAGTGCAATAAATTTAAAACTTTTTGGACAATTTTCCCCAAACCTCGTTGACCTCAAATCTTGAATTATCACAATGCTCTCGCCCTCGCTCTTGTCTCTACCTTTTTTCTTCTTTGGTGATGTTCTAGAGATTTCCCATTTTGTCCCAATGGCGAGGTGTACGATGGAAAGCAGAGGCAGCGGTGGTGGTAGAAGGCGGAGGATGTCCACCAACTGTGGCGCGAGGCCGACGATGCTGTCTTGCCGGTGAGATCTAAAGGTCACTATGAAGTCATAGACTGAGAATTGAACTAAAGAAACGAACTGGAGCCACGAAGAATAATCTGGCCCTAAAAGTGCCACAAAGAAGAATGGGAACTAAGCTAGGCCCGTGGAGATTTGCTTGGTGATGAAGAATTCATTATTGAATGCATTTTTTCTCTTTAGTCCCCTGTTGACACTTAAATTTTGACCACATTTAAGATTAATTTAGAATTTAATTTAGTAATTAAATCGCATAAAAAAAAATTAAGGACCGATCCCAGCCCTTACCAAAAATATTAAATCATTTTCATAATAGTTTTCATTTAGTTTTAAAGCATATTAGTATTCATTTAATTGGACTGGGCGGCGAAATTGGACCTAAACGGACTTGCGGACCGGGCCAACATAGACTCAAGCATTTGGTCAGCAAGGGGAAAGGAGGCTCCCGTAATCTCAAGGCCTTTAGGGCCTAATTAGAGCTTAATTCAACCCACTTAAATAATAATTAGGGAAAATGCTTTTTTAATTATTAAAAGCCCATAACTAATTAGAAAAAGGCTAAAATTAAGCCCACAAGAGCACATCAGCCCAAAAAAGGGCTGAGATTCGATTCAGCCCATCCAGTGTGTTGGCTGAACCTATTAGGAGTGAAATTGAAGAGTGAAAGACCGTTGGGGGCTAATTTGCAAATATTGAAAAGTTTAGGGGTCAAACCGTAAATATCCAAAAATTGTGAAAACCCTTGAAACAACTATTTATACCCTGTTATGCCTCTGAATCAAGGGTTGCATGATTCATTCTCAGAATACATAAAGAAATGAGAGAGAGACAAAGAGACAGAGAGACAGAGAGAGAGAGAGCGCTCTTAGCCAAGAGTTCCCTCGGCCGAGCGAGCTTCCTTCGCCACACGCCGCCCGATCGTGTGTCCTGCTGCCTCTGGCAACCCACCAAGCGAAACTAGGCATACCCTAGTTGCTACAGAACACAAGCCTTCGATCGGAGTTCCATCAAAATCAAAGACCAGCCATTCAAAGACCTGCCGGTGGCTAACCTTCCTCGCGGGTGAACCCAGAAAAAAGCAGGGCAGGCAGCCCTGCTCCTCCTCACTTTCCCAGCTACGCTCGACTGCACCAACCAATCCCCTCCAGTCCTCGACAACCTACAACGAAGAACTAGGCCCAACCAAGTTACCAGCCCTCCAGAGCAACCAACCAAACGAGCCCCCACCACAGAGATCTAGGCCGCATAAGGAGTCTTGGCGGCCAACCCACACTTGAGATCAAAACAAGGCTGGCGGCCGTATTTCACCATCGCCACCCAACCACGGCCATCTTGAGCCTTGGCGACCCTCACCGATGATCATCCAGTGTCCAGACGTGCCCCAGTTCGAGCCCAACAACCAATCATAGTCCAGAACTGAAGCCCAACCGTGGGAAGTCTCGAACCGAGACGCACGCAAGTTGTTCGACGAAAGGCCCAAGAGAAGCCCAAGCCTCCGATGAGCTCTTGATCAGTCCTCCATCACCATTGGCGGTTGTTTGACTAGCCCAACATCTCTCTCCGCTATGTCCTCAGCTGTGAGCCACCCACCTGAGCCCCGATCTAATCCGGTGAGAAGATTTGACAAGGAAACCGAATTATCCGCATGTTTCGAATTAGGTAACTTCCTTATATATAGATTCTCAATTGATGATGTTGCCTATTTTGAAATGTTTGATATTTAATTGCTTATTTTAGATAAATTTCCAGATTTAATTGAATCGTTTTAAAGATAATGGAAATTTTTTTGGAAAAAAAAATTAATGCAAATAAGGGATTTCCCTTATACCTACAACATGCATTATCGGTGATTCCATCTTAACCACTAGATAGCTCCTTGATACGAATGGAAAGTCCGACGATACAATCTATAACTACTTAGATTCGATCTGCCAACTTTATTTGCCATTTTGTTTGAATTAAATAATAATGAGGATATCTTTTGTTTAAATTTGGACATGATTGTTTCCTAATTTGAAATTTTAAATAGATAGTAAGGAAGGATTTATCAGAAATCCTATCTTGATAATTGATTCTAGAAAGATAGGATTTTCTAGAAACCCTACCTCTTAGGTTTCATTTTAGTAGGATAATATTTACTAAAAATGTTATCTCATAGATTAGTTTCATTTTAATTAATTACCATATAGATTAGGATTACATTTAGATAATTTTCATTCTTAAAACATTTAGAATTAGTGTTAGAGAGCACACAATAGAAGCCCGATACTTTTCACTTGGGGAGATCACTAAGAGGAAGCCCAAGTCCGAGCTTGGTAATATATCCAATTTGATCCACCTTCACTCAAAAGCTTAAGCTAATGAGTTATGGGTCAACTAATATATGTTAACTACTCTACATCAAATCAATTATTTGATATGGGATTTCTCTAACATAACTCACTTACATATGCATTCTAATAATCTCCCTCTCACGTGTGAGCTCAGTGTTAAGTCCGCTCCCTCTTAATCTAGGTATCCTTCTGCTTCAAGATATCTCATCTTGAATTTCCATTAAGACCCGACTTCATAACCATGAAGTCTATTATTGAGCTCGCGTTGCTACACCGCAACGCTAACCGCATAGGTCACCAACCATTGACTCTGATACCAATTTGTTAGGGAGCCCACAGCAGAAGCTTAATACCTTTCGCCTAAGGAGATCACCAAAAGAGAGCCCAAGTCCGAGTTTGGTAATATATTTAATTGGACCCACCTTCACTCAAAAGCTTAAGCCAATGAATTATGGGCCAATTATGATATATTAACTACTCTACATCAGATCAATTCTTTGATGTGGGATTTCTGTAATATAACTCACTCACGCATGCATCAGTGTTGGGTGGTCTTAGGTCTCTTTCGCCCCAAAAGCTAACTCAAAAGGTAAGACTTTCCTTCACACTTATAAACTGACCACCAGCCTCTTCTACAACTGATGTGGGACAACCTCAACAATCTCCCCTTCATAAATCGAGCCTTGGGTCGGAGCAGCGACAACCTGTATCTCTCCCTTGTGACTCTTGGATCCAGACTTGTTGGCAACCTAGCTTCTGATACTAATGTTGGGTGGTTTTGGGCCTCTCTCATCTCAAAAGCTAATTCAAAGGGTGAGACTTTTCCTCACGCTTATAAACTGACCACCAGCCCCTTCCACAACCAATATAAGACAACATCAACAATTAGGATAAGATTTTCTAAATAATTTTAGGATTTAATTTCATTTAATTCCTAGATATTTAGAATAATCGTCATTTAGGATAGTATTGATTTTATTGATTTTTAATGCCGAAATTCATCAAAAATGCCAAAAATATTCATCACATATGCATGTCATATTTGATAAGTCATTAGTCTAGGTTCATATAGTTCATGTCTAAGTTCATGCATTAGTATCATGTTTAGGTTGATTTTGGTACCATGTCTCGGTTCATTTAGTATAATGTTTAGGAACATTCATTTAGTAGAAATGTCTAGGCTTATTACATTAATTTAGTTTAGCCATTTAGATTTATTTAAATAAAGTTGTGACATGTAGTATAGTTGCATGACATTTTGCCTGTCATTTTAGAGAGGTAAGTTTAGAATCATATGCATGTCATTTTTTTAGATTAATTATTCAATTGCACGTCATTAAAGTTAGGTCATTTAAATAAATGCCTTACATCTTAGTATAGTTGCATCACATTCATTTCATTTAAATAAGTGAAAACCCACAAATAATCATCAGTCTAAGTTTTGCATTTGGGAGATAAACGTTAGGGATTATGCTCCAGGTATATCATTTCTACCTTTATCTTGCAATTTATTTAATACTTTGATTATTGGTTGTTATTTCAATGTTTATGCACCCACATGATCACCTCACATGTTAGAACTTTAGTTTAAGATTAATCCAAAACTACCTGACAAATATTTTTTGTGAAATGAAACGGTACCGAAAAGGCATTACATTTAATCTAGCGTAATCAAGTCCCTGAACTTAGTTACTCTTATTCGTAGAAATAAAAAAAATTTCTCCCGATGTTCTATTTAGGTATCTAATCAACTTACCGTAATTTATTAGTGGCGAATCCGAGTAAATTTATTTGCATGTTAATAATTTAAACCTAAGTTGCAAATTGGTAGAGTTTGGGAGAACTCGAACTAGGTTAATTAATTTCATATTATTTAATTAGTAATCCACTAACATAGGTTTAGCGAAATTTAGGTCGTGACAAAAAATTATTTCGTAATATAGGCAACTCTATTCGTGGAAATCACACTATTACTAGGAAGATTTGATTATATGGGCAACCAGATCTCCTCGTGATTGTATTGCTTATCTTCAATGACTAAATTGATCCTCTTGAAGATTATCCAACCATTAGCTTGGATCTTGAAGACTATAGTAGAAGATCAACCTCATGTAATTGAATGAATAGTTCATTTTTATCGAGAGTGATACGCTTATTATCATCTCTTTTGAGAAGTTTACGAGTGTCGTAGTAGTGCTTAGGATTTAGTAGTGTAATTACTAACTTTTGGAAGAAGGAGCACGAGCTCTGTCATAACTCAAATAGTTATTAGTGAAATCCAGCCGTTTGGTAGCTATTAGTCTAGGAGAGTTGACGTATGTTTGATCTAAGCAAGATCACTACAAAATTTGCATGGAAATCTTTTATCTCTCTTTATTTTAATACTTGTTTGGTAAAAACATATTGCACTTGATATCATCAGCTTAATATTGCTTTTATTATGTAATTCCTGCGTAAATTAAACTTGATATTAATAATTCCACAAAATCTATCAAGTTCCGTTTATCAACATATTCGCCCGCTCTTAGTTACATTTTTAGCGACAACACTCGCTATATGACAATGGAGACCTCTTACATTCTTTTGTTATTGACATGCCAGAACGCTTGCACCTTCTTTCATGGCAACATACCCATTGTCTACATACAACGTCCCACAAATCTTGAGCTATCAAGTATGTAGTTATATCCGGTAGTCATAGTCGCTTTCATAAAAGGTAGGAATTGACAGTGACGGTGAGGTAGAGTCGGCCAAAGTTATGGGGGCGCATAGTAACTTGCCAAAAATTTCATTTCTGCTTCTGGAGCAGAAATGCATTTGGCAAAAAAGTAGAAATTTCTACTCCATAAGCAATTTTCTACTTCTTTTACCAAACACATTTCTACTCCAAAAATGCTTCTGAAGCAAAAATGGAATTTCTGGCAAGTTACCATGCGCCCCCTAAGATGTCGGTATTTTAGCGAAGGGTGGGTGAGGTAGAGCTAGCCATTTAAAACAAACTTCTATTATCGTAATTTGATTTTTACCGGAGTACAAGGAAGCATGGGATTTTGATGCTTAATTGGTAGAGAAATTTTTGTTTCCACGGAGTGCATGTGAGCTCATGCATCCTGTCGCGACCTAAATTTCACCAAAACCTGGGTTAATGAATCATCAAGTTAATTAAATTAACTAATATAGCTCGAACCCTCCCAAATCCTACCAAATCGCAACTTAAGGTTCGGTATTAACATGCAAAAGATTTAAAACGGAGTTGATACTAATCATCTATGGTAGGCCAATTAGAAACCTAAATAAAGTATGGGGAGATATACTTTATCTCTACGAACTAGAGATTAAGTGAGTTCAGAAACTTGATTACGCTAATATTCCTATTAACGCCCTTTCGGTACCCATGTTTTTCATGAAAATTCCTTGATTGACAATGTAAATTAATGTTTTTAGGGTTTTTTTTTATTGAATGCAGTGCTAATGCAATCATATTCTAAAATGAAATGCATTTAATTAAATGATCTAAGTCTAATGACGTAAAATTAAATGACATGCATTTGTGACCCTAAACTTACCTTTTCTAAATGACGGGCAAAAATGTTATGTGACTATACTATATGACAAGCAATTTAATTAATTAATCCTAATGACTAAGATTAAATAATAAATGAGCTTGAACATTTAATTATATATGAATGCACCTAAAAACTATATTAAATGAACTTAGACATGACATTAATGAATCTAGACTAATGATATGGCAAAGATGACATGCACATGATGAGTATTTTTGGTATTTTTTTATGATTGATTACATTAAACAAGAACAAATAATTTGAACAAAAATAATCAATCTTGCTCATAATATACCTTTAATTTCCATTTCTGGTTTCACAGCATTCCCCTCAATTTGGGCCATAAAGTGATTTAATTTATAAGATAACCATCGTCCCCAAATACATAGGACAATTTTTGAAATTCTATTTTGAAATTATCAACCCAATCCTCCAAATCGGAAATGTGATATATAATTTACATGTGCGGACACGATCACACTTTTGAATCGAAGTTAGATATTACCCTATTACACATTTTCCTCGGGACATAGGCACAATAGAAGCATATATTAAGAGCAAGATTGGTTATTAACGTGCAAATTATCTCATAATTATAAAAGGGAACTAATCACGAAAAAATAAAAGTAAAAAAAAAATCAAATCTCTTAAGATAATGTGCCTAATTTAAAAAATAATATCGCGTTATCGTCTGGAAGATTCACATCTTTTTAAATTAGAAAATACAAACAAGAGATAACATTAAATCGATATAATTATTCAAAATAAGAAAATAAACAAAACTACCTTATCCGAAAATTTTTCAAATTTGGGTCGATCGGAGGATCTTGAATGGACCGATTAGGAACCGGTGGCTCGCAATTGAAGCGACTCACCGGTTATGGTTGAGTTGCGGGGATCATGAGCTACTGCAAGAACAGGTTGGATGCAGAGATAACGTGAGGTGCGGCGGTGTCCTCTTCTCCAAATTGTGGTCGTGGGTCGAATTGTGTGGCCTCCTCTTTCGACGTGGAGAACGTGAGTTCCTTCAACTGCAGGCGTGAATTTTATATGAGCAAAGCCCTACGCTTGTTTGTTCCTCCTCTAGCTTTGTTGGAAACAAGGCACGGCAGTAGCTTGACACAAAGTCGCGACGTGTGACGAATGGATTGGATTGGCATGCCGCAGCTACACAGCTGAAAGCACAATGATGCAGCAGCTCGGCTTGGTCAAGATCTGCGAGATAAGATCGGCCGCAAATGGCTTGTCACGAACGGGACCCTCAGGATGGTATTGGCGGCAGCAATAGGCGGGAGTAGCTTCACGTCTGGTTTGGCATCGGGGCCTTCAAGAGATTAGCAGAGCAACGTTACGAATAGAAGAGCGGGGCTGGTGGGAGACGCTGGTCTCCCTTTTCTCCCCTATCTTTTTCCATGATTTTTCTCCTTGCTCTCAATTTTGCCGTGAATATCGATTGTGTCCCCCTCCCCCTTAAGCATCGAGGCTTAGCTCTTATATAGAAGGAGAATAGCTCATGGTTTGAAGAAAGAAGGCAAATCCTCTTTCTATTTGGGATATTGCTTTTCGTTTATCTTTTCCCCTTTTCAAACCCAGGTTTTATCTTTCCTCTCTTTTTGAACGACATTTGCCCAGCATCCATAACCGAATAATATTGATCTCTATCCTTACTCGCTTCCTCATGCACGAACAAATTCCCTGCCAATTGTGTGACTAATTTTCTAATTTGGCATTTACTTTTATTCAAATTTTTGCCATAAAAGTTCGTGTGCTTGGCCGATTCTTGCTCACCGCGGGCTTAATCTAGCCCGTCCGCTGTCAATTCGATAAATATGCAAATAAATGTTATGCATTAAATTAAACACTATATGAAAACTAAAATAAAAAAATAATTTAATATTTTTGAAAAAGCCGAGGTCGGTCCCTAATTTTCATGTCATTTAATTATTAAAATTAATCCTGAATGGGAAGTCAAAATTTAGGTGTCAACACATCCAAGCTCTTAGATCATTTGAGTCTCATGTGGGATCCTCCAATATTAAGGGCTCGGATGCATTGAGTTCACATGTATCGGGTTAAGAAATTTTTAACCTATAATACGAGCCTAATTAAATGCTTCATGTGTTAGAGATATCTTATCCTTAGTTTTATCAACAAGTTTGACTCTTGCTCTTGTGGACTTGTTCATGGCCACATATCTTAACTACTCCAAGAGTTGACTTGACGAACTTCTTGATAGATGTAGTTGTGCTCAAGAGAAATTAGGAAACTTTAGGAAATAGATGATTAATTTGACACCAAACCTACAAATACTGACTACCTAGCAACTAAAAGCAATTAAATCTACAATAAAATAACGTTGAATTAGGAAATAATATTGATATCTGGTCATTTCCGAAGGCGAATCCCACGCTACCAAAAAACGACAACAATAATAATAACAACAACGAGGGAGGCTCTATATTGCCAAATCTTGAATAGCTGTTTCCACAGGCTACTTGCAAGCGGTTCGTTTTGGAGGGCTTTATATTTGCAAGTAAATAATAATCCTTCACTCCAACTCTCCACCTCCTCTTCGACCTATAAAAAAACTCTCCGCCTCCTCCTCCTCCACCACTATCGCCACCATGCAAGCCTCTCAACCTCCAGCTTCGCATGCAGGGTACTTGGGAGGCGACGACATGTCGCAAGCATGCATAGACTTGCTCTCCTCTCTCCCTCTGGAAGAAGATTGGGTCGCCGGCTCTCTCTGCTTGTATCAGGGCTTCTGGTTCCCCTCTCGGTTGATGAACGGCATTCTCGCTTGCCAAAACCACTTCCAAGCTCACTCCTCTGACATCCTTCTCATCACCAGCCCGAAATCTGGCACCACCTGGCTAAAGGCCATCCTGTTTGCTCTCATGTACCGTACCAAGTATTCCAACTCCGACTCACAACAACGCCACCCTCTCCAAACCCAAAGTCCCCACGACCTCGTGCTCTTCTTGGAGCTCAAGCTCTTTCTCGAGCAAGAAAATCCCGATCTTGCTGCTTCCGTATCCCCGAGGCTCTTCGCCACCCACTTGCCTTACTCCTCGCTTCCACAATCGGTGAAGGACTCCAAGTGTAAGCTGGTTTACCTTTACACGGAGCCTAAGGACACCCTCATCTCAATGTGGCACTTCGCCAACAAGCTGAGGCCCATAGAGAAGGGCCAGATTCCGCTGCCGGAGTGCCTTGACAAGTTCTGTCGAGGGCTGACCCCATTCGGGCCTTACTGGGACCATGTGCTGAGCTACCACAAGGCGAGTTCGGAGATGCCCGGGAGGGTGTTTCTCATGATGTATGAGGAGATGAAAGAGGACCCCCGTGTTCATGTGAGTAGGATGGCCGATTTCTTGGGGTGTCCATTCAGCGGAGAAGAACTGAAAGACGGGACTGTGGAGGGAATACTGAGGATGTGTAGCTTCGACAATTTGAGCACTTTGGAGGTGAACAATAGCGGGAAGTTGTCGACTGGACAGGAGAAGAAGTGGTTCTTCAGGAGAGGCGAGGTCAGAGATTGGGGGAATTACATGAGTGCCGAGATGGGGGAGAGAATCGACAGTGTCATGGAAGAGAGGTTGTGCGGTTCTGGATTGAAGTTTTAGTACGTATAATACTCATCCAATGGTTTCCCTGTATTATGTGTTAGTTTTGAAAATTTTCAGTGGTGTCGTCAATCGTGGCTTCTTCTCCATAGTGAGATGCTTCAAGTGAATAAGAGGGTGAACATATGAATGCCCCGACTAGGCGCTTTTAGAAGAAAATGGATCCTTCTTCCGCCCTTTCCCGCGATGGGATAGGCTCAATCATCAGAAATGGTTCGAGGAGAGCTTCAATGGAATAAAGTTTTACTATGTTGGGATTCTAGTCTTCATTTATGTTGTACTAATGGCATTTGCAGATGTTATTTGGCCAACACGTAGTTGGCTAAGAAAAGTTTATTATATTTTATGTCATTTGTTTGGTAAATTTTCCTATTCTGAAAAATACAAAAATTTACATTGCATGTTAGGATAGATTAGTCTCCTATTTAGAATTGCATGTTTAGGAAATATGTGGTAATTTAGGAAATTTCTTAATTTGAAATAGGATGAAATGTAAATTATTTCCTAGTTTGAATTAGGTAATTACATATTAAGGGAGTTTCTTTCCTTAATCTTAAAAGAAAATCACAAAAAAAAAATAGTATGAATATGTCATATAGAATAAGTTCATTATTGCCACGTTGTTATTAACATGTTCTTACCATGTCATCACTATTGTCATGTCATTGCCATGTTATCATTAGTAATCCATTAGTCTTCTGTTTGGTGGTTCGTGAAGGTCGGGAGAGGAGTGAATGGTAACCATTCTCCTCCAGAAATCAACTTCTGATCAAAAATTAATTTTTTTACTTTTACTTCAGAAGTTGATTTCTAGAGTAAAAATGAGTTTGGTAAACAAGAGAAAATTTTTACTTCTAGAAGAGAAATAATAATATTTTAATATTAT
>BCNH02000002.1:18678143-18850148 GCA_001662345.2 Metrosideros polymorpha var. glaberrima | reverse complement strand
CAAGAAGGAAAAAAAATAAAAATAAAATTTTTGAAAATATTAAAATAATATTTTGGCCGATAGGCGTGCCACGTCATGTCAGCGTCAATCGACCAAATATACTGAATTGGTACAAATGCAAAAAGTTTAGGTGGTCCAGAAGAGAAACCAGAAGTCATTCTTTCTCCAAAGAAATAAAAAAAATTTACTTCTCTTTTAGGGTACAAAACTCATTTTAGAGTAGAAAACTCATTCTAGAGCAAAAAAAAGAAATAATTTTAACAAAATGCGTTTCTGCTCCAGAAGTGAAAAAGTATTTCAGAAGTGAAAAAAGTACTTCAGAAGTAGAATAATGAAAATGTATTAACAAACGTATTTTTGCTCCAGAAGTCGTTCTGGAATAGAAATTCTACTTCAGAATAGTTACTATGCACCTCCTGACTAACATCTTCGTGGAGCTGTTACAACGAATTGCCTACCTTTGACCTTCAGTTCTCGAGAGTAGGTTGGTGACGTAATGATGACGTCCAAGGATCTGCAAAATGAGAGTTAACAACTCGATTTTAAATAGATTTTGTCACTTGGAGGTTGTCCCTTCCTAGGGCAGGAACAAGTCGAAGTAATTTCAGTCGGAAAAATTATCAAAATAGTTTTAAATTTATTATAATTGTGTCAATTCAGTTTTAATTTTTTTTTTTGGCCAATTGAGTCTTAAACCTTTTGCATTTGAATCAATTCAGTTCATTTGACCAGTCGACCAAAATAAAATTATTTTAATATTTTTAAATATTTTTTTCGAATTTTTTTTTCCCTTCCTTCTTGCTTCTTGTGATCTATGAGGATCGCTAGAGCTTGCCGGCCACAAGACGAGGGCTCGGCTGCTAGTGAGGGTTGCGACCCTCACCTGCGATTGGCAAGACCATGGCCACCTTCGCTCGCAGCCGACGAGGCTGCCTCCCCCAAATCTGAGCAAGAGCCGCAACCCTCGTTAATAACTAACAAGGGCTTCGCAGCCCTCACCCAATAGCTGGCAAGGTCCAGCGACTCTTGCCGACCACATTTCTTGCTTCCTACAGCAAGAAGCAAGAAAGAAGAAAAAAATTTGATATTTAAAAAAATAAAAATAAAATACTGGTCAAATGAGCTAAATTAGCATAAATGCACTTTTTCTCTTTAGTCCCCCAAAAACAAAAGCGTCGTTTACGTTCTCTTCTCCAGCATTCGATATTGCTCTCAGCCATTTCGTTTTTCCTGGTTCATGGAGATCGCTCGGTGAACCATTTCTGTGTGAGTTAGAATTTTTTAATGGATTGTTCTCTAGTTGTCGAAACGATGTGTGTCTGATGGTTTGCAATCCTGCCTTGTGTTCTTTCGTGATTGATTCTTATGAGTTCGGGTTTAATTTAAGATTGGAGAACGCTTTTGTTAGAAGACGGTGGTTCGGAGCCTGTAGAGAGATTTCAGCGTCCAAGACGTGATGCCAATGAAGGTGGTGGCTAAATCCATTGACAAAGAAGCCACGGGCGGTGGTGGGGGTGGTTGCTGTGGTTGACGACGGAGTTTGGGTTTTGAAGAGAGACGGAGAGACGGGGGCCGTCGAGCGGTGTTTCTCTAATGGAGTTAACCTTGAACGAGAAGCTCTCTCCGAAGGGAAAAGCAAAAGAGAGTCGAAGAGAGAAAATTTGGGCGGGCGTTCGAATTTTTGTTTTTTTTGTTTTTTTAAAAGCTGCCATTGCATTGATGACGAGCATTTATGGCCAGCAGCCTAACTTTTTCAGATTTTGACCAAAAAAACTTTTTCAGATTGTTTCATTATATTTTTTTTAAAATGCCACGTGTCATCCCGCGAGCGGTTCTGAGTGGACAAATGAGCGCCACTTCAGCTGTGGCGCTTTGATACCATCTCATCGAAGAGAGACAGAGGGAAAGTTGGTGGGTCGTCTGCTGTGCTTTTTATATATTTATTTTTGCACATTAATATCTGCCAATGGGATGAAAAAAAACATTTCCTAATTTTTTCAGCATGTATATCCGAATTTTTAGCTCGAAAATATATCCCTCTCTTTTCGTTAGAAGAAAAAGACGACAACGTGGATACGCCTGCCCACCAAGATCTTTTAATCAATGACACTCTACTTCTATACAAAAATCATCGCAACAAAAGCATCGTCACCCGCCATTCTCCTTCAGCAGCCAAGCCTTCTATTGAAAATTCGCTGTGGGCTTTGAAGATTTGTTCTCTCCCCGATTCTGGAGGCTCAAAAGAAAGGACAAAATTCTGTCACTCTTCGTTTCCTTCTCGATCATTTCTGTGGGCTCCAAAGATCTGCTATGGTTAAAATTGTTGCGACCTTACCTGAGGTGAATCACCAAAGGAAAAATCAATGAATTACTCAATCAAAGACTTAGCGCGAACTTTTTCAAGTCTATATCAATCGCAACTTTGGAATTTTGATTTGATCAAATTCAATATGCAAATTAATTCAATTAAAAATTGACACTAATTTATTATGGGCATATTAGAAACCCAAGTAAAGCGTGGGAAAACACTTTACTTTAGCAAATCAGAGATTCATGAATACAGGGAATTGGTAATTTTTTTGTATGCAACTTTCCTCGTAAACTAGGTAATGCAAAAGGTCCTTACCAACTTAATTACAAGGAGAAAGTACCTCATGACATTAATTAGTCATAACATGTTTTAGTTAGAAATTTATGATAACCCTATTAAATAATCATAATATATATATAGACACACACATGGAGTTTGGAGTAATTTGACATTCTAATCTAAGAATTATAGTTGGTAAAAAAATGTAAACAACTTCAAATTTTCCTTATGAACCGAGTTTTTTTTTTTTCCTTTTTTTTCACTAAAAGGGATATTTTAGGGGCTTTTTGTCAACAAATCTGTAAAAATGTGAAAGATAATACTTATTTTCAACCAACGGTCAAAACATTAATTAAATATATGGATTTAAGTTAACTCAAGTCAATTGCGTCAATAAATAGAACGTTATAAAAAATTTCTATTCAATATATAAAACAATAACATTAAACTTCAATTTTCCTGTAGCTTAATTATAATTCCATTTCTATAATCTTAACATGATTTCATTGACTACACAAGGAGGGGGTTTAGGATTAGTACCAAATCAATGTTTGTCCATAAACGGTGAAGAAAAGGATGAAAGGATGGATCAAAAGTAGTATACTAGCACTGTGAAAGGATGAAAGTATGGATACCTCATCAATGTCTGACCATCAACGGCAAAGGAAAGGATGGAGACATGGACATTGGTGCTGGTGACTGGTCTAGTAAAACAACAAAAATGCATAGAATTATCCATTTCTATACCCAAGAAATTGATTGGTGTTTAGTTAAAGCCTAAACTAAGGTTAGGTTAGCGTCCTTATCTTGCAATTATTGAATTATCGAAAATATGATGATTTTATGTTAACATTGTCATTTTCTCAAGCAAAGATACAGAATGCAAAAGAAATGTACTTACTTTAAGATGATGATAAATTTCTATGTATATTTGTTTATATGCATTTATTTCTCATAAACTTGGCAGTTATTATGCAAAAGATCCTTGTCAACTTATTTAGAAGGAGAGCATCCATCATAACTTTAATGAGGGATACTATTTTCTTTGTTAGAAAGTACTCATAACCTTTTCAAATGGTCAGAACAAAAATTCAGATCTGGGAGTAATTTGACATTCTGATCTAACAATCATGGCTGAGTTTGAGAAAAGGAGTGAGGAAGTTGTGTAGGCACCCGGCCTTCCGGTTGAGCAAGCCGGCGAAGAAGACGCCAAGTTTTGGGACTGTAAATAGTAGAGGAGATGGTGGAGGAGGAGAAATTTGGGCATGAGATGCAAGTGTCGGTGCTTTTGTCAGTTCATGGCCTTTTGTTATGTGCAAGTAGGACGAGTAATTAAACAAAACAAAGTGGGAATGCACTAAATAGAGGAGCTGTGTGTATTACCTGTATGTATGGATGAGAAGAGGGGAAATTAAGCCTCAAATCGTGTGGGTTACCACACCATGTTTTAACAAAACGAAGCAATCTTCTTTTCATTGCTATGGCCCCTGACAGAAGGGTCATGATAATCACTATTCGGATCAGATCTCAAGTTCATGTACTTTGTCATTCTCTTATAGGAGTAAGAAAGAGGAGCATAACGGGTTTTAACAACGTGCGGCCAAAGATGCAATTTTTGGAACAGGACTAGAAAAGGGTTCGGAAGCTAATTTGATCTCATCATTTTATCAAACTTTATTGTGCTACGTTGGATCAAGACATGATTTTTTGAGAAACTTGCACGTAGTTATACAACTGGCTCAGCATGCTGCGAATTAATTATCAAGGCAGCGATTCCCGTGGCATGATGGCACTCCGCGTGAGATTTCTTTAATATCCAAATCTCTTAGTCGTTTTTTTTTTTTCCTATAGATCTATATTCATTTTGATAACGTTCTTCAGAATGATTGCCCTGATCATGGAACATGCAAGAGTGATTCGGAAAAGATTCATACGACGTTCCATCATCATATTTGTCGACTTCTATAGTTAACTTCTATTTGTTTACACTTTTAAGTACCTTTGTTCTGCATTTTGCCTTTCCTCAATTTGGAGTTGCCACTAATCTATTATGAGTCGAATAGGCTTTGTTTAGTAACATTTTTGTTCTTTTATTCCTAGAATAGAAACCTGTTTGAAAACGTCACTTAACATTTATGTTCTTTGGAACAAAAATTGTTCCCGGGAATAGATTTGGAACAAAAACAAGAAGTAAAAAAAAATTACTTTTTTGTTCCCGAAAACAAAATGAAAAACAGTGTCATTTTAAATAAACAAGCTTAGCATGACCTAATGCTCTTCCTTACACCCATGAGTCCACCCGTCGTTGGCCGCCGCCGACTAATGCCAATGCCGGTCACCGCGGTCGCCAGCTGCTAGCCACCACCCATCGCCGGTCACCAATTGCTAGCCATCACTATCGGTCACCGAT
The DNA here is from genome assembly GCA_001662345.2 of Metrosideros polymorpha var. glaberrima. NCBI lineage: Eukaryota > Viridiplantae > Streptophyta > Magnoliopsida > Myrtales > Myrtaceae > Metrosideros > Metrosideros polymorpha. The sequence continues at coordinate 18,845,148 of BCNH02000002.1, read as the reverse complement.
TTTCGGCCATCACCACCGCTGCCACCGATCGTCGGTTGCCGGCCGCCAGTCGTCGGTTGCCACCCACCGCCGCCACCTCCGTGGTCGGTCACCGTGGCCACTAGTCGCCACCGCCTCCTATGACCGCCCACCACTGTGACCACCTGTCATTAATTATCGGCCATCGCCCGTCGCCTCTGGTGGCTGGTCACCGCGGCTACCAATTGCCGTCGCAGGTCGCCAGTTAAAATCACTAAATCAAAATAATAAAAAATGAAATAGAAATTTTTAAGGTTGTATTAAACACATTTTTATTCTTTTTCTATTCCGAAAATAGAAATTTTGTGCAGTTACCAAATGCGTTCTTATGCTTAGAAACTCATCCAACGAATAGAAATAGAAAAAATTATTTGTGAATAGAAAATGTTCTCAGGAATATATACACTACCAAACGCGCCCTTAGAAACCCAAACAAAGTGTGAGAAAAAACATTATTTCTACTAACTAGAGATTTATGGATACGAGGACTTAGTTACGCTATATTTATCTAACGCCATTTCGATACCTTTTATCCTTATTTTCATAAATAGTTAGCAAGCAGTCTTGCAAGTTCTAATCCTAAACCACTAACATGCAATGAGTGATCATGCGGGTGCGCAATCAATTCATGTAATACTCAATAAATCAAAATAATAAATAAATTTCTAGAATTAGGGCAAACCTCAATGCATTAACCAAAGCATAACTTCACTATGATTAATTTCCCAATATTTGCTAGGTCTCAATTAAAATGATGCATGCCCTAAACATAATTTCTAAATGCAATGATGATTTTTTTGGGTTTTTTCTTGTTTAACAAAAGATTAAACTATGTGCAATGCATGAGATGCACTTTAATTTTAGGTTATGTCTGTGTGATGCTAATCTAGCTAATGACATATGAAGCTAATGACATATGATATGGATTATCTAAATGCAATCTATATGTAACTTAATTCTAACGACGGGCAAAAGAATGGAGAATTAATCTAATAGGGCATGCAATCTGACTTTTTTTGGCGTAAAATGTAAGTACTAGTTATTAGAAAGTACATAAGCTTAGAAACATCCCTCGTCATTACAAATAGAACTAATAATGTGAGAAGATGGAGATAGGATGTCTCCACATAATAGCCAATGCAACATTAGCTTAGGAAGGTCTAATATTTTTGTAGAGTGAAGCTTTACCTTTAATGATTTTACACACCTTAGCCAAAATAAGTGGATATCATTTGACTTGTTTTGAAAACATCTGCAGATATGTTCCATCCAAATGCAATATATTGTTGCTAGGAATGACATCTTGAGGAGCCTTGTTGCCAAGTCTTTACCCTCGGTAGCACTGATCATTCATTGAAGTTTGTCATTCCATCCTCTTACTAAACGTCAAATCCCATGTTGTGTCAAGATACTATGCCATTTACTTCCAGTCCAATTGCACTAGAAATATAATGTGTTATGTCTTCAAAATGGGTCATAAAGAAATTGCACTGGATATCGGCCGAAGGTGTCCATCGTGATACGATCTCTACTGTTGGAAGCCTATCTTTGGAAAGATGCTAGCCAATAAAATTAAGTTTTCTTATACTGCTAGTCCAAATTAGGTTATGCCACTACACAATCGGTCACACTTATTGAGTTCGTCATAAATCTCTTTACAATAGTTGCTAGAGCTAGATACAGTTGAAGTTAGAGCAGGTCGCAACTTAAGAAGACCTCGCCAACTCCAAGCCATACTACCCTTGATGTCAAGCTGCATAATTGGAGTGACTCTATATTTAGTACTATGAACCCAATTACTCCATAAGGATGAGGATGGATAATTAATGAGGCTTGAAAGCATGCGGCTAGCAATACTTTGAACATAATTTCAGATCAAGCAACCTTAGTCCTCCCTCCCTTTTGGAAAAGCAAACTAAATGCTAAGCAACTTTATGGGATATATGCACTTCTGTATTACTTGTCCATAAGAATTGTCTAGTCTTCTTCTCAACCTCGTAGATAGTTTGCTTTTGAATTAGAAACATTTGCATCCAATAGGTGCAAACCAAGATTAGGACTGATTTGGCCAACTAGAGATGCCATGCATAGCTTGTATGTTTCATTTCCCATCCTTCTATTCTCTTAAAAAAAATTCACTCAAACTCTTGCAATCAGCATGCATGAGCCTTCTAGTAACAAGGGGAACGCCAAGGTATTTGATAGGGAGGATACCCATGGAGAAAGGCGTGTGATCCAATATGAAGAGCTTTTCATCCTTGGTCAACCCAGAGAAAAAGATTTGGCATTTGTCTGAATTAAAGTGCAATCATGTGAGAGCTACAAAATCATCTATTACATCAACAAGGCAAAGGACAAAGTCTAAATCCCCATGAGCAAAGAGGAACATATCATTTGCAAAGCATAAGTGAGTATTTTTTGCGTTTTACCACGCCAATGGAACTCGAAGGAAGAAGTAGCAACATTCGCATTGATAATTCTATTAAGAATTTCCATAACTAGGACAAAGAGATATGGAGAGAGTGGATCACCTTGTCGTAGCCCATCAGTGCTATCAAAATAGCCAACTTGATCATCGTTGAAGTTAACTAAGAATCTTGGTGTATTGATGCACTGATTTATTAGATCAACCAAGAAATTGGGTCTATTTATAGCTTTAAGAACCTTGAGTATTGCTTCTCATTTTACCATGTCAAAAACTTTCATGAAATCAATTTTTATTGCCACACTTTTACCTTGACCGCCTTTGTGGTAATTGTGTAAGAGTTCTTGGCATAGTAGTATATTCTTAGAAATCTGTCATCATGAGATGAAAGCAGTTTGGTTGAGGCTGACAACCGAGGGGAGAACACAACTTATTCTTTCTACAAGTAGCTTAGATATGATCTTATTTAAAACATTGTAGCACGAAATGGGTCTGAAATCCTTGAGGTGACATGCAATCTAATTTATATGAGCCTAAACAAGTAATCACTAAATGACATGGATATTATGACGTGGATATTGTAATATAAATTATATGACGTGGATATGATGACATGCATATGTGCTAACGTGGAATTGATGCAATATAATATGTGATTATCTAATTTAAATTAGGAAATAATTTCTCTTAAATCTTATTCTAATTTAGGCAATTTTCTAATTACTACATGATTCCTAAAACATGCAATTCTAAATTAGGAAATTATGTGAAAGCAATCTATCCTAAATGCAGTGCAATTTTTCTACTATTTTTCAAAATATGAGAATTTTCTTGGTACCAAACAAGAAAGAGTATTTAGGTAAGTGATAAGTTTGTAAAAAGAAAGGAAGAAGAGACCCCTTGACTATTTCTTTTCAAGTATTTCATACCTCGGTCTGAAAAACAAAAAAGCAAAGAAAAAAGAACTTATAGGTACACAAGTGAATTCATTCTCTCTCTTCTTATGGCCATCTATTAGAAAATCAAGCGATCAAAACAATAAAATAAACGGAATAAGGAAATTAATAGAACACCAAATTTACGTGGTTCGATCGTAGAGACCTACATTCACGGGGAGAGCAGCACGAAATTTCACTATAAATCATCCCTTTTAGTGGAAAAGTTGTCGATTCGCAAGAATAGTTGTCGATTTACAAGCTTGTTATCGATTCCAAGACTACCAATCGACTACCTAGCAATCATAGGCTATTCTGGACGATTTCCTTTGTTGTTTGTCGATCTTTTAAGATGTTTATTGGTCTGCCCAAGCTAGAGAACGAATTTAGAGTTTAAGTATAATTATTTGCATTTGGTCAAGTGTTATTACTCCTAGTTGTATGAGTTTTAAATGTGCCGTGGGCTATGTTGCACCGACACGACACGATACTACATGACACGCCGATACGTCATTTTAAAAAAATTAAGAATTCTAACACGTTAGGACACGCTATATATGAAATATATATTTTAATATATACGTAATAAATTATCATTTTTATGATTATTTCAATTAAATTAAATTAATTTAAATTTACAAATAAATAAATTAATAATTAAAAAAACTTAAAATAATTTTACATTAAAAATATTAATTCACTCTTTGTTAATTTTTGTTGAATTGTCAGTCTTTTGTTTCTCTAAGTTGTAAGCGTGTGTGGGTGGGATAATTTAAAATATTAATGATTTAATTGCTGATTAGGGATGACTGATGAGTCCACCCTCTCTCTCTCTCCTCTGTCCCTTTGGGCCCCTCCCCTTCTCCGCTCTATCCCTCCCCCTCCCGCTCCTTTCTCTCTCTTTGCTCTATCCCTATCCCTCCACCTGTTAGTCCCCCCTCGGGCCCCTCCCCCTATCAGTCCCTCCCGCTCAATCCCTATCCCTCCATCTGTTAGTCCCCCCTCGGGCCCCTCCCCCTGTTAGTCCCTCCCCCTCCCCCTCTTTCTCTCTCTCTTTGCTCTATCCCTCCCCGTCAGTCCCCCCCTCTGGTCAGTCCCGCTCCCCTCTCTCTCTCTCTCTTTGCTCTGTCAGTCCCCCTCGGGCCCCTCCCCCTCCTGCTCCCCTTCTTTCTTTCTCTCTCCTTCCCTCAAACAAATGATTCAAACGCCCCTCTTGCTGTCCATTCACGCTTTCCCTCCTCTCTTTTTTTTTTTTTCATGCGGATCTTCTCTCTCTCTCTCTCTCTCTCGTTTTCGATTTGTGATCAAGCTGTTCTCTCTCTCATTCGACGAAGCGCTCCGCCTCATTGTTGTCTCTGCGGCTCTGCCATCGCCAAATTGATGCTCACCTCTCCTTCTCCATCTCTCTTTCTCTCTCTCTAACTTCCTTTATTGACGCTTTACTCTCCTCCACGACTCGTGTGTCAAAAGTGTGTCGAGAGCGTTGACTGCGTGTCGAATTTTCGACACCTGTTGATCGCGTGTCGAATGCGTGTCGGAGCGTGTCCGACACGTGTTCGACACCGACGCGGCGGCCATGAGAGCGTGTCCTTGTAACATGGCCCGTGGATTTCGAGAGTCAAATTTCTAGCTCGTATGTGTTTTAATGCATCTTCTAATTGCTTTGTGTTTTCTAGCTCCTATATGTTTTTATTAATTATGTAGTTAACTTGTATTTAATGTTTGTCCATTTCTCATGTAATGGTCCCCCTATAAAAAGATGTGAAATCTCAAATGTAAGGATAACATGATTTCATGAATGAGAATATATGATATATTCTTCTATGTGAGCATATAACTTTGGAGAGTGGATAACTCCTATCTCAGCATCCGTATCTTTGAAATGTAGATTCTTCTTCGATGGTGAGCCAAAGAAACATTATATCCTCGGCTGGTGATATTTTGTAAGTCTTGGTGGTGAGCTTCTCCTATCCCGAAGTCCAATATCTTTGGCTAGTAATATTCTGTAGGCCTTGGTGGTGAACTTCGCTAATCTCAATCATAATCCTTGGCTAATGGCGCGTCCTATATGCCTTGATTCTAATCGTATTAAATCCTTTATTAACATTTATTCATCGACATCACTCAAAACGTCCGTCGCCCGCCCGAGTTCGTTAAAGAGCTCCAAAAAGAATCAAATTGTGAAAATATCAAGTTCCACGGCTATGGGCATCTACAAGTGGAATGTCCTAATCATAAGGTTATCGTCATTCAAGAAATTGAGAAGATTGATTCGAAACTTCAAGAGACTCAACAAGATCCATATTATATAGAGTCCGAATCCAAGGAGCAAGACAAGAAAGTGGAACAAATTGAAGAATGAGAGATGCCAATCATCCAAATGCCATCAAGCAACTATGATATTATGGATGTCAAATCTCTAGATAAATTTGTTGAGGCAAATCCCGAGGTTATAGATCAAGAGGGAATAATTATAATGGCTGAAGGCAATACTTGCCACTTTTCATTTCATATGCCCGACATATTCTCTCTCAAAGTGTTCATCAATTTGCAAAATATTATCAATATATTTTCAGCTTTTCAACATGCTTTGAAGATATTTGTTAGTATAAAGCCGATGTATCACCTAGTTCAATGGAGAGGCCAACTTGGAAATTTTTAGGAATCAAGTTCCTTCAGTAAGATTGGTTGTGGCAAACTAATTTTCAATCTTGGAGAAAAAGCCATAACAAGATTTGAGTACAAATCTTCAATAACTTGGGGAGAATGATGTGGGAGCATCGGGCTTTATCGATTGATTCAAGTTGAAGATGTCGATTGTGTAAGAGAGTTGCTGATTATGTGGAAAAGTAGTTGATTCGCAAGAATAGTTGTCGATTTACCAGATTGTTATTGATTCCAAGACTACCAATGGACTACCTTGCAACCGAAGGCTATTCTGGATGGTTTTTTTTTTTTTATTTGTCAATCTTTTAAGATTCTATTGGTCTGCCTAGGCTGGAGAACGAATTTAGAATCTAAATATAATTACTTTGCATTTGGTCAAGTATCTTTGCTCCTAGTTTTATGAGTCTTAAATGTGTTGTAGGTTTCAAGAGTCAAAGTTCTAATTCTTCTGTATTTTAATGCATTTTCTAGTTCCTAGGTCTTTATTATGTTATCTAGTTCCTATGTATTTATTAATTAGGTGGTTAACTTTTCTTTAATGTTTGTCTATTCCCATGTAATAGTCCCTCTATAAAAAGATGCGAAATTTCAAATATAAGGATAACATGATTTTGATGAATGAGAATATATGATATTTTCCTATGTATACGCAAATATCTTTGGAGAGTGGATAACTCATATCCCAGCATCTATACCCTTGAAAGGTAGATTCTTCCTCGGTGGTGAGCCAAAGAAGCAATGTATCTTCGATTGGTGATATTCTATAGGCCTTGGTGGTGAGCTTCTCTCCGAAATCTTGTATCCTTGGGTTATTTTATGGGCCTTGATGGTGAACTTCATCAATCATGATAATAATCCTTAGCTGGTGACGCATTATGTATGACTTGGTTCTGATCTTATTATATCCTTCATTAACACTTACATATCGACATCACTCAAAACGTCCGTGGCCTGCTCCACAACCGCATCATTATCTTAATGGTATACTCAGCATTTGGAAATATTCTTTGGCTAACCCGTTCTGGAAAGCTTAAAGCAATCCAATTATCCAACTATTTAGCCGACAGTCACCAGCCAAACTAACATAATTATCTCTATTACCGATCATTTGCAGTCATGGAAAAAGAAATTAAATCTAAAAGGTGAAAACTCGTGGGTTTGGACAAAGACCTTGCAAAAGGCAATACGTGATCTATTCTATGATTTGACATTCGTCATGATTTATGACCTAGGTAAACTATAGTAAATTCCGGACGCACGAGCGGGAGTAAAATGATCTATTGAACATCTCTTATTGCGAGATTATCAACTTCGTCTAGGTTTGAAATTTCAATTATAAGCGAATTGTCCCCTCCTCCCAAACAAAATTTGAATCTACTACTTAAGAAGTTATCACATCTTAATTTAAAATTCAACTCTTTTCCCAAAAAAAATTCCATCAAAAACGTGGCCGTCTCACTTTATTTAGCACGAATTGCAATTACAATAGTGTATTCAATGGGCAAAAATGTAAATAGATAGATGAAAATGAAATCCTCAATTCTAAACGATGGTTTCCTCATCCATAAATTGTAAAAATCGAACCTTTATATTTTCTTCCTCTATATATGCTAAGGTTTTGTTTAATTGTTTGTTGCCCAGATAGAATGAGTGCTCTTTCTTCTAGCTTAGAATGGACTAAAATAGTAATAGCCAGAACAATTATTTCTTAAGTATAATTTGTTTAGAGTTTTTGACAGAATATTTTTACTTAATATGGAAGATGCAAAGCAAAAAAAGCACTTAATTTGCGTTTGTCATATGCCATGAGAGAACATTCATTTGACATTATATTCTCTTATATATTAGCTTATGCGTATCGACTATTTTATTCATTATCTCTTTCTTCGTGTTATGTTTATTTTCCGGTAACAAATTGCAAGTTTTATACACATTATATGTACACCTCGTAGTAGGGGTGAGCAAAGTGAACCGGACCGACTAGTTGGGTCTAGTCCTTAAGGGTACCGGTCCGATCCCCGATTCCTATAAATGGAATCGGTGGCCGGGTGGTTCGATTCCCGGTTCCAAAGGGATGGGACAGACCGGTCCGGTCCATATGTTTATTTTTTAATTTCTTAATCCTAAATTAATAAATTGAGAATTAGAAATTTAGAAAGTAGAAACCCTCAGTCCTCACATGGCCTCACCTCTCGCTCGAAGTCTGTCTCTCACCTCTCCTCTCTATCTCTCGCCCTTCCTCTCTAGAGCACTAAGGGTGATAAGAGAGTGATTTCTTCTCAACAACATCATCCAAAAACGAAACTGAGGAATTCAGAGCGTGGAGTACATTCAACAAAGAGTCCAAAGCCTTCATCAGATCAGCTTCAATGGTGAAAATCTTCCAGAACTAGAACTCCTCTGATAAAACTTACGCGAGCTCTTGAGCCATCAAAGCTATTGTCAATAGCTTTCATCCCTTTAGCAATTTGATATTAGAATCCTTGAAGGTTGCATTAGAATTTGGTGATCATGTTCTCTTCTTGGCACACTTGGGATTTGGTTAGCTAGTCTTTTGTTCAGCTTGTTTACCAGTTCCATATGTGGACCGAACCAATCCAGATCATGCACACCCTTACCTCATAGGGCAGTTTATGTTGTTTAGGTTAATTTTTCCATCCATTAAAAATATAATTTAAATATGGATGGAACCTGCATTAGTAGAAAGGTAAGCCAAAGTCTCTTCACTAACATAATGTTTGTTAAGAATTTCTGTACAAATTATGTGCTAGCAATCACCGTCGAGATCCAGTTGAGATCTCAGTGATATGAAGGAGGAAGGCTTCCTTTTTTCAGATCTGCAACAAGCCTCGTCAAGACAAGAGCAAGGAGGCAAGTATTGTGCGTGAGAGAGAGAGAGAGAGGGGACCACCATCGTTAGGATTGGTGGCTAGTCCAATTGATGCGTCCAAATGTACACTGGCCCACCCAGACAAAAAGTGCTTGAAGACAAAGTCACATGGGCGAGGGCAAGATATTTAGGGTGTGTTTAAAATTCATTCTCTGATTTTTGCCAAAATTAATTCTGAAAATGAGAAATTATATTTATCAAACGTGCCCTCATTTTACTTTTACTTTTGCAAAGTTACTAAACAGCGGCCAACAACCGGCAAACGACGGCCAGCTGGTTGATGGGCGGCAAATGGCAGGCGGCGATCGACGGGCGACGACCGACGGGCGACGACCGACGGGCGAGCGGAGAATGGCAAGCGGCTGACAAACGGTAGGCAGCGACCGGTGATTGCCCGACGACCGACCAGCAAGCGACGACCAGCGATTGGCTAGCAATCAACCGATGACCGATGCCAACAGGCGGCTGCTAGTGACCAACAACCGACAATCGCCGATGACCGGCGACCCGTGGGCAACAGGCGATCGGCAATCGGCAGGCAACCAGCGACCAAGCGACAGGCGGCGACGAGGCCACCAAGGCAGGTGAGCGTGAGAAGGAAAGGAGAAGGAAAATGAAAAGTGAAAATGGGAAAATGGGAAAGAATCACTTCTGGCTAAAAGTAATTTTAGCCCTAGAGAATCACTCTTTTACCAAACTCAATTCTCATTCAGAATTAGAAAATTACTTCAAAAATAATTCTTTATCAAACACATTTCTGCTCCAGAAGTTCTAGAGCAGAATTAAAATTTCTGAAGGGTTATCGAACGCACCCTTAATTATAGGGCTCAACTCGTCTCGATTGGGCCCTAGCCAATGCACACCCAATTAGAGAAAAGGTGTACATACTTTTTTCTTTATAGGTGAGTTTGAAAAAGTAAGTTGAGAGTAGTTGTAATCTCCATTGAAAAAGTAACTCGTTGACGCAAATCACACCGATCAAATCACATAAATTTAGTGTTCAATTTATTTTCTTGTTGTATATTTTATTGTTAGATCGCTTATTTCCACAATAAGAATCTTGGTTCAAAATCACGTGCTCACGGAAGTTTAGGGTTGAAGGGCCAAATTGCATCAACCATCCAACATAAGAATATTGTGAATGTAAATCCTCGCATAGAAAAGGTACTTGTCGATCTTTGCATATCCACTAGCACAGAGTTCAAGCTCTAAAATTGAATATTAAAAAAACATAAATCCATTAAATGGCGAACACCAGTCTCCGAGAACAACCAAAGAAAATGCAAGTTGAAATCAGAATAGCTGGCCCTACATGAAATTATTAATTCTTGGGTGGTGAGACGAATCGATCATGTACGTCTAATATACACCCAATTTATCTTCAATAACTAAGCCAATCACATTGGCTGATTTGACAAACACACACATATCTATACTAGAGGAGAAAATATCGTGTGAATAATTAATACCTACTCTTATAGATGTAATATCAATAATTTGATTATATGTCTGTGTAACTTTCTTGGAAATCATCCAACTATTTATTAGCGTTAGTTTTAGAGCATATATGATTACGTCGATGATAGTGCCTTTTGGTGCGATACGTGATAATGTCACAACTCAAACAATGGTGGTTAAAGCACGTCATAGTTTTTTCTTTTCTTTTTTTTTCTTTTCTTTTCTTGTAAGGCGATCTAAAGCATTAAAATTTAAACAAATGGAGAAACACTAGAATTTAATCCATGTTGATCACGAAACGTAGAAATTCCCATCACAACAGAAAACACGTGCATTCTAGCCAAAAAAACAGAAAACACATGTCAGCGCAGATGGATGGGTCCCAGCTTTGTTTTATATGATAACATAACAGCAGAAGCGTCAAATCAACCTTGGCTCTAGCTAGCTAGACAAACCATGGTTCAATCTCCATCCATTTCAAGGTACTTGGAAGTAGGGGTGAGCAAATTGAATCGGGACCGTCCGGACCGGATCGGTTGGATTGGTCCAATCTTTGAGGGTGTCGGTCTGGTCCTCGGTCCCAATAAACGGGACTGGTGGCTGGGCGGTCCGGTCCTCGGTTCCAAGGGGCATAGGACCGGATCGGACTGGACCGCCCGAACCAGATCGATTCAAAAAATATATATATGCACATTCTACTCAAACTTTTTTAGAAGATAAATTATTAATTTAGAATCAAAATTTATGTGTTAACACAAACATTTCTTGAAAATGAATATGGTAATTTAATTATAAGAGTTATTTGTCAAAATTCATGAACTCATTTGAAACAATTAAAGAGTCGGATTACATAAAACTACATCCATTGCCTTTCTCTCTCTCTTTGATAGTCTGACAATGTTCTGCCTTGAACTCATTTAAATTGAGAGAGACTCTCACATTGACAATGATCGATATCATTATTGAGGTAAAAACATACAAGTTATATGGTGAATATAATTTGTAAAAGTATTTTTTAGTTTACAACCAAAGGAAATCAACTAGTATTGAAATTCAAAAAGCAGCAGATGAATTCATCTTTTGATGAGCCTTACTCTTCTCGTCCAACATAGTCAAACTAAGATAATAAAAACTATGATTAAACAACACAGTGTATTTAGTGTTGAAACTTTCTAGAAGAATACAATGACTTTTTTTTTAGCAAACACTTATTTACAATGTCGTCGGCACCCGCTACACCTCCTTCCATCTCTACGAAAACGTCGTCGAAACCCACCGCACCTCCGCAAGATCGAGGCCGAGCTCTCCAAGATCCGCAACAAGTGAAATCGCGAGCTACAACGGCTTTTTCAATTTGTTTGCCGGTCCTCGGTCCCGAAAATTTGGGGATCGAGACTACCGGTCCGGTCCCCGATTCCATACGGGGCTCGGACCGGCCCGGACCATGCATACCCTTACTTGGAAGAAGATGACATCCCTTGAGAATACAGCTCCCTACATTGATGGCTGAGACAATTAAAGCCTATTTGGTAATGTTTTTATCCTCTATTTTTTTTTATGTTCTTCAGAACAGAAAAAAATGAAAATTCATTTGGTAAAGTCAGGTAATTTTTCTATTCCCCAAAATAAAAAGATGTTGGATATTTCAATAATTTTTAAAATATTTTAAAGTAATGGTTTTGATAGAATTTATGACCACCATGAAAGCCATCACTTAACGGTTTTGCAATAGTCGTATAACGGCTTTTTAACGGTTATATAACAGCTTTATAACGTTTAATTTATTTCTAATAAACCCTCTTCTTTATTTTATAATGGCTATGTAACAATTTCTTAACGGTTCTTTTAACAGCTCTTTTGTTTGAATATAAAATTACAAACCACATTAGAAAAGAGTGTCTTCGGATTACAAAAGAGAATCCTTCCCTTCCTTCCTTTCTCTTCTCCAATGGGTTATACGCATAATGTTGCTCATGCTCCTTCTAATATTCAGTGTAGAATATAGAAGAATGTATGTTGTATCTTGGGAGCAGAATTAGAACCTTACGCACCCAGTTTTGTACTCTAAGGAGCAGAATTATCTTTAAGAACAGTGTTTGCACATTTCAGACGTTTGATATTATTTTCTCATCTTTTCCAACAGATGTTCAACAATTATATTTTCCATATTATCTAATATTTTTCCAACAAAAAGTGGCTAGAGAATAAATTTGAAATAGAAACAAGAAGTAAAAACAAAGTAGCTTTTTGTTCTCAAGAACAAAAGGAGAAATAATGTCATTTTAGAGAAATAAGCTCAGCGTAACATAATGCTCGTCTTTACAGCTATGAGTCCACGACCTGCTAGAGACCCATATGGGTCGCCGGTCACCGCCACCAGTCGTCGGTTACCGCTGTCGATTGTCAGTCACTACCGTGGGTCAACACGACCAATCGCCGATCACCGCCACTATTGGTCAAACTCACTAAATCAGAAAAAATGAAATATAAATTTTTAGGGTCGTACCAAATGCATTTTCGTTCTTTTTTAATCTCGAAAATAAAAATTGTGTAGTTATCAAACACATTCTTATACTCAGAAGCTCTTTTAGGGAATAAAAATAGAAAAAATTATTTCTGAACAGAAATGTTATCAAATGTGTCTTAATTTCTCTAGGAACTAATTTTAAAGATGCCTTTCACTTGTTGGGAGCTTCGGGACAGGAGTTCTCAATCATTTGATACATGTGAACAGGGTCCGACCCATAATTTTTTTTGTTTTTATAAAAAGCAAATGTAACAAGCCTATTATATGTGAGTGTGAGATATTGGGTTTTGAGCTTGGGCCGCCCATAATGGGATTGACCCAAGCCCAAACCATTTGCATTTGAATGTTCCCTTGAGGGACCGTCACAAAAATGCAAGGGAGGCGCTATTTCCACTATCATTTTGGGTAAGACGCTCCTTTTTTCAGTTAAACGACCAAAATATCCTCCTCTCTCTCCAATTAATTGTTTCTTTTTCTGTTAGACTAATCAACAGAGCTGTCTTATTTCTATCATTCCTCTCAGTTTCAAAATACAAATACTCCATTATACTCAACAAGATATCATTTTATCTTGCATTCGGTTATCACTTTGCCTAGAGAAGGTTGTTAATTAATGTATATATGATCTCATACTTTTAATCAAAAAAGCTACATACAATATTATAAATTTCTTTTTATAACAGCTATAGGGCTTATGAACACACAATTAATTGCCTATTTTTTTATCGAATAATTTGAGCGTAACTTTATTTCAAAATTGGAAGTTGAAATTCAATCTATTTATCTAGCTGATCTTGACCTTGCAAGTATTTTTCCGAAATAAATATGTGGATATCTAAAGTCAAACATCGCTTATTTTGTACTTTATTTTGAGCTATTCACATTTTAATCTGAATTGCAAGGTAGGGATTGATTACCTATTATTTATCAAATAATTTAAGCAAAACTTTATTTCAAAGTTGGAAATAAAATTCAATCTATTTATCTAGCCAATCTTGACCTTGCAGGTATATTTCTAGAATAAATTTGTGGATTTCTAAAGTCAAACATCGCTTATTTTGTATTTTATTTGGAGCTATTCACATTTTAATCTGAATTGCAACTTAGGGGTTGATAATCTTGTTACATATTTTTCACTTTCAAACTAACATCAGATTATTTCAGAGGAAAGTTTTAAACATACTTTAAAGTTTTCATCACTTGCTATGAGTTTGAATCTATAATCAATATTAACTACTTTCTTCATGGTTGGAGTAGAACAAAAAGAAGTTCCTTTTTTCTTCCTTTTTATGCTTATATTTTGCTAATGTTTAGATATGATCTAAACATAACATATTTAACATTTGATTATGCTTCTACGAAATAAAATTTCCATATTTTGATCAATTTTTCTTTCCCATTTTTTTATCAAGATTGGCTAGATAATTAATCTTCAACTTTGAAATACAGTCTCAAACGATTTCATAAAAAAATATGCAAATAAGTGTGTGCTTATAAGGCGTCATATATAGAAAATTATATAATTCTATGTAGCTTCTGTGATTAAAAGTATGAGACCATGAATAACAACTTTCTCTAGGCAAAGTGATAGCAAGATGCATGATAATATGTTATCTTGTTGACTATAATGCAGCATTTGTATTGTGAAATTGAAGATAGAGATGATAGAAATAAAAATAATCTTTTTGGTTAGTTTGATTAAAAAAAATAGAAACAATAAATTGATGAGAGAGAGCGGAGGGTATTTCGGTCATTTAACTGAAAAAATGAGTCTCTTAACTAAAATAGGAGTGGAAATAGTGCCGCCCCAATGTAAATGGAAACTTCTTTTATGTACAACACACGTACAAGAACATGAGTAGGGCATGCAAGTTACAGAATAGAGATGAGAAAAAAGTGTTCATGTGTAATGAGTAAAAATCGAAAGCAACACCAATATTCTCCTATAGAGAAAAACCCAGGAATCGTTTTATTGGATCGAAGGAATATTTGGTTGTGAATATACGGGTGGTGATCCGAAGGCATGGTTACACTTTCGATAGGCGCGGATATATAAGCATTATATCGGATAATTTCGATTCTAAGACTTGAGGCATGTGAAACTCCAAAACTGATGCGCAATCAACAAACAATTAGTTGTTATCACAGATTGTCTTTGTTAGAGTAATTAATTATTAAATCACACTTTCATCTAACAGTTTAAGTTTTTAGAACAGTTAGCAGTGATCCCACAAAATCTCACAGTTAGTTGCGGACAGAGTCGGTAAGAGCTCTAACACTCCCTATCACGCTTAGTCTGGTCTTTTTGCCTAGTACTAAGCATGGAAATATTTTGTTGGGGAGGCAAATAGGAGCCTGGAAAGATTTGAACTCATGACATCCTGCTCTAAATCCATGTGAGAATTTGGTGGAACCACTGCCTACTGTTCTAAAAACTTAAACTGTTAGATGAAAGCATGGCTTAATATTTAATTATTCTAACGATCTTATTAAGCTAACCAATTGTCGTTAATGAAGTGGAATGTTGTTACTAATTAACATTGCAATTGACTAATTTATGGAAAAGCCCTACTAGGCATTACTACCGCAACCCACTAAGATTTCCTAACAACCTTAGAATTTGAAATATAAATATTGTATCAAGTGATTGCCCTAGCTAACTAATTTTACTTCTAATTCCCCCTTAACGTATGAGAGTCGTCAATCGTGATGTCAAAGAGTTGTTTTGGTAAAAAATTTCACCTAGAGTAAGAAGAGGCGACATTGGTATGTGGATTATGTCGTTTAAAATGTTTGAAAGCAAATGCGACAAGACTAAATTGTTGCAAGAGATCAACAACCTAAAAGTTCCAACAAAAATGTATCTAAAAACACATGCGAAATTATTTATCAAATTTGGTGTCAAAAATTTTCTAAAAAATATGACATTTTGTTTAGTAAACATATTTTAGTAAATATATTGTTAAATCTTGTGTGAAATATCTAGCATTATTTGACAAATTATTAGTTTTTATTTCCTTGTTATAGAAAGTGCAGGTATCTCCTCTTAAGTGTAGTGAAGATCCTATTACATCATGTGGCCCGCACTAAGCAAGTTCTGAGCTAGACCGTCACCTATAAATTTTGGGTCTTCCTTTGTTTCGACGGCCATATCAATACATGAGTAGTAGATTCATCTCCCGTCATGTGATTATTGCATCTATCATTCAATTAGAAAAAATTATCCAATCAGTCTTCAATTTATTGTATGGATGCCAATTCAGTGCTAAATTTTTCAATATTACCAATTTAATCATAAACCTTTATACGAAATTCCAATATAGCTATTCCAATCAATTTTTACTGAAAATCGCTGACTTGGTGTCCAATCATCGCCAGCCATTATACATGGCATGACTGGCAATCTAACTTGTACGACTTTACTTAAAACAATGTCGTTTTGAGAAATTTTATAATTTTTTCTTTTGTTTCTTTTTGCTCCATCGTGCATCGTTTTCTTCTTCTTCTTTCAATTTTTCTTTCCTCCCTCAGGTTTTCCATACCACACTAAACATCCATGGCTGGTCCAACCAAGGTTAAGGAGATTCGCCAACAAACGAGCCGCACAAGGAGCTCATAGTGGAAAAAGGTAGTTCATAACTAGATCTGACTCAAGAACGACCGATTCCGTTACATTTGAGCTCTAGATCTAAACTAGGGCTTGCTCAACCTCAACATTGAGATATGAGGATCGACCGAGCAGGTGAGTTTGGGCTCGACGACAGCAGGAACAATCAAAGGCCAAGTGAGTTAAACACTTAATCACTCAGTTAACTTCTTAAGATTAATTCATCAATATTTTATCAATAGGGAATTTTTTCTTCATCAGGACATCCTTGAAGGTGAGTTCAACTGTCTTGGTTCGACCAAATTAAGGTTTAATTTGATTTAAAAAATTATTATTTGGATATAAATGGAAGAAGCTATATTCCCATAGCTAATTATCTAAGCACGAAAATGAATTCATTCTCTCTAAACTTTTGGCCTTCCTTGTGCACTGCACTCTGTAAGGCAAGTAAAGAGGGGACCCACCACACTTCCCGCAGCGGACCCACCGACGTGATGGACCTGCCCGCAACCCCGTGGGTGGAGAACACGTGGCAGCGTGTAGCTGGATGCTCATCGAATCCCCATCTTTTCCAAATATTCTGTTGGATCCCTCAATATTTATTATTTAGGTACCCTTACAATTGTATATTCAATCATTTACACCCTCGTTTCTTTTTCACAACATGAGGTGTGAAGTATAAATTGTAAATATAGATCTTGACAAGGCAGTGATCCCTATTAGGGTTTTTCTCTGCGGTAAATTATTTTTTAGTACAATATTTTGAATATTTGTGACAAAATATTGTAAAATGCCATACGTTTCTGCTTTACGATGTTCCGTCAAAATTAAACATGAAATCGTCATAAAGGAAAGGGAAAAAATCACAAAAAAAAAACTCCAAATTATGTTTACTGTGACATATTTAAATTGAAATTTTTTTAAAACATCAAGAACTTTAAAACTATATCATCTGTGACACATTTACCCTCAATTTTTTCTTATAATAAAAAAGACTTCAAACTTTTACATAAGTGACACATTTACCTTCCGTCAAAATTTCGTTAGATAATTTTTTAGCAAAACGATGTCATTTTTATTTCACGCCATGTCAACATTATTGCTTTTTAGTGTCCATGTAAGTAGATTTTTAACAGTTCTCATTGATAGAATTTTGATGGAGGGTAAATATGTCACACAGGTACAAGTTTGAGATTTTTGGCGTCATAGATAAATGTTTAGTGTAAATGTGTCATTGTGGGCATAGTTTATTTTATTTTATTTTATTTCTTTTCTTTTTCGCCGAAGCTTGCCGGCATTGGGCAAGGGCTTTGCGTCTGGCGAGGCCATCATGGCCATGGGCGAGGGCAGCCTCGCCGGCAATTATGTCATGAAAAGCTACACCCTTTATCGGATTGGTGGTCGTAAAAGCTCTGATTTTTTTCTTCCCACTATGGCCGACGAGCTGTGATTTTTTTTCTTACTAATCTGTAGAACTTTGCTATGCAAAAACCTGTCAAGATTAATTCCGAATAGAGAAATGAGATTTCATGACATGATCGTGTGGGGTGTAGTTTTCCTTTACAACGCTTTTACACTTTTGCATAGCAAAGTTCTAGGGGTCAGTCAACAAAAAAACCAAAGTGTCCGTGACAACACCTTCAAATAGTGTTGCACGCACAATTCGCATATTTTAGGTACCGTCGTTGAAGCTGAGAACTAGTTGAAAGTTTTCTTTTTTCAGTAAGTAATCCTACTATGTACACAACCATGATCTGGGTTTCCCATGTCTTGATTTTATAAAATCAGAAATTCCTGGGAAGTTTACTAATGTCGCAATTAGCTCCGTCCATGACATATGCTACGAATCATACCCGAAGATACAAATTACGCAAGAAAGAAACTCACGTGCAAATGATTGCCGCCTTGGTTAAATTGGATTTCTTGCATTTTTTGGTGGTTCTGCTGACAATGCAAAAACCACAGACAAAACGACTAGTGACTACACGCCAATATCCTAAATAATTGAAGTGCGATGAAAACTTTTCTGTTTGGTAATTCCAGGAGGCAAACCCCACACGTTTCCTCACAACATCGACAAGAACAATAACAACAACAATAGTAATATATACTATGTCCATTATCTATGCTACATTTTCACAGCAATAATACACTACATGAATATAAAACCATCACAACAAAAGCCTCAAACAGTCAAACCAACCCTTCATCTTCTTCTTCAGCCAAGACCTAGAGCCAGCTTGAAAAACTAATCCACCACACAGCCATGCCTAGATCTTCATCCCTCCCAAATCACTTGCAAGAAGACAACATCCCTCAAGAATGCAGAGACCTCATTTCCTCTCTTCCCCGCGAAAAAGGCTGGGTAGCCACCTCCCTCTACTTATACCAAGGCTGTTGGGTCGCTCCAAAGCAATTGAAGGGTGTCCTCGCTTGCCAGAGCCACTTCCGAGCCCGAGACACCGATATCCTCCTCGTCACGACCCCGAAGTCCGGGACCACCTGGCTCAAGGCCATCCTCTTCGCCCTCCTCAACCGGGCCAAGTACTCAGGCTCAGGCTCGCAACCCCAACACCCTCTACTGAGCCAAAACCCTCACGACCTCGTGCCCTTTCTGGATTTCGAGCTCTACCTTGAGCAGGACGCTCCCGACCTTGCCTCGCTCCCGCCCCCGAGGCTCTTTGCCACCCATTTGCCTTATCAAACGCTCCCGCAGTCGGTGAGGGACTCCAAGTGCAAGCTGGTGTACTTGTGCAGGAACCCCAAGGACACCTTCGTCTCGCTCTGGCACTTCGCCAACAGCATGACGCCCAAGGACGAGGGTGAGATCTCGCTGCAGGAGTCACTCGACAAGTTCTGCCGCGGCGTGAGCGCGTACGGGCCATACTGGGACAACGTGCTGGGCTACCACAAGGCGAGCTCGGAGACACCTCAGAAGGTGTTGTTCCTAAAGTACGAGGACATGAAGGAGGACCCGTGCGCTCAACTGAGGAGGCTGGCTGGTTTCTTGGAGTGTCCGTTCAGTGAAGAAGAGCTGAAAGAGGGGACAGTTGACGAAATACTGAGGCTCTGTAGTTTTGACAGTTTGAGCCAGTTGGAGGTGAACAAGAGCGGCAAGATAGCTTTAGGGCATGAGAACAAGTCGTTCTTTAGGAAAGGCGAGGTTGGAGATTGGGTAAATTACTTGAGTGTCGACATGGCCGAGAGGATGGACCGCGTTGCGGAAGAGAAACTGTATGGTTCTGGGTTGAGGTTTTAGGTGTGGGTGTGTGTGTGTGTGTGTGTGTGTGTAATAAACATATTGATTGATGTGTGCATGTTGGGAAGGTCAATGCCCAGTTGACTGCTGAAAGAGTGATATTAGGTGAAAGATCTTGATGTTATTTGCCAATCATGGCTTCTTCTCCATTATGGAGAAGTTTCAAGTTGTGATTCTATCATCTTTATGGTATACTCATCATTTGGAAATGTTCTTTGGCCAACACGTTTACTTGGCTGGAAAGCTTAAAGGAATCCAATTGATCCAACTATTTAGCCGATAGTCAACAGGCAAAGGAATATGTGCACTAGAAATACAAAACCTTGTTGCGAAAGTGCAATAGAGTCCTAAACTTTCAGAAAGTGCAATCAAATTCTAAAATTTGTCAAATTGGTTCAATCAAGTCCTTTTGTTAACACCGTCAATTTGACTAATGAAAAATGCTAACATGGTATTTTGAAATTAAATTATCTCCTCTACTTGACTTTTTTATTTTTTTTATTCGAATCCTATCTAAATTGCATTAAAAACTAAAAAAGAAAAGCTAAAATTTTGTTTTAAAAAACAAAAAGGAAAAGAAAGAGGATTGTTGGCTGCCACGTATCGTCGGAGGGGCCAGTGGAGGTTGCCGGCCCCAGGCAAGGTCGCCCAGATTTGGGCGATGCAGGTGCTCGCCCGGGCCTAAAGCGAGGCCAGCCCCAAGCGAGGGCCAGTAACCCTCGCTAGGCCTGAGCAAGCGCCAACGTCGCCCAGATTTGGGAAAACTCACCCTAGCTTGGCGGCAACACCCCAATGGTGCCAGCCATCCTCTTTCTTTTCTTTTTTCAGTTTTATTTTTTCAAATAAAATTTTATCTTTTCTTTTTTAGTTTTTAATATAATTTAAATAAGGTTTGAATAAAAAATAATTTAAAATGTCATGTAGGAGAGAGAATTTAATTTTAAAATTCCACGTCAGCATTTTTCGTTAGTCAAATTGACAGTATTAACGGAAGGATTTGATTGAACCTTTCTGAAAATTTTAGGACTCAATTGAACTTTTGCGACAAATTTTAGGATTTCTAGTATACATATCCCATAGCCAAACTGACATAATTATCCCTGTTCACCTATCATTTTGCAGTCATGCAAAACGTTTATGAGTGCTCGTCATATTTGAGATTATTAAATGAATAGTCTACCTCTATTTAACTTGGAGGACGGATTGTGGAAAAATAATTGCGGATTCAAATATAACATTTACATCGTGAAAAACGATGTCAAATGACAAATGGATACAAATTAGTGCTCTTTTCTGATTTTTCTTAGTTTTCTGAAAGCAATTTTGGATGAAAAGTCATAAATAGAAATAATGAGTAGATTGATCATCTCTTGTTACGAAATTAACAATTATGCTGACACTCCTGATTCACGATGTCGTGGTATTTACCAAGTCGCCACATATATCAAATTTGAAAATTTTATCTATCTAAAGTGGGAGCAAAATTTGGATTAATATAAGTACAAATATCTATAAATAAATTAGCATCATTTTTAAATATCCTTATGAAAACGTTTATCTTAAAATAGTAGGAATAATGACCCGGTATCTTCTAGAATGGCAGAAATATCAACCCAATATACCCTTTAAAATTAATATCATTTTAAGATTAAGTGTTTTCATAAGGATATCTATAAATAAATAAATTTATTTATCAATGATTGTACTTATATTGATCTAAGTCTTTCGCCTACTTTTTTAGATAAATAACATTTTTAAGTTTTTGTGTTTTCTTAATTAAATTTAGTTAATAACATAAATTAGGAAATTAGAATAATAAGCATATCAAACCAGTGCTACTCTAAATGAGGTTAAACTTTTATTATTATAGAGATCATGAGTACAATATACTTAAGTGGAATTATCGTAACATTTATAAGACTAAAAAGGTTTTAAAAAAGGTAATAAAATGATTGCATATTTTATTTAATTTAGGTAATGAATTGAAATGAAAAATATATTTTAAAATCCTGATAATTGTGTTATTATGGAAACTTGTGAATAGTACCAAAGGATGACAATGAACATTTAGGAATAGTTGAGGGACTAGATTGAAACAAATTGATAGTGTAGGGATTGGATTGAACGTTTAGAAATAGTTCAATAACCATATTGAATAGATTAAAAGTCCAATTTATTTGCATTTGAATGTTCCCCCTAAGTTCGACCAAAAAAAAAAATTTGTTGCCCTGAGGCAAATGACTAATTTGACTTCGGTAAATTTATTACAAAGTTGGCAACTTACGAAATACATTTCCAGGAAAAATTGAGTAAATTACTAATTAGTTTGATGCCTGTAGATAAATTCCAATATTACGCGGAGACTGTTCTCGAAGCACTTGCCTTACTCGTTGCTTCCGCATTCAGCGAAGGAGGGCTCAAAGTGTGAGGTGATGTACTGGACTGAGTGGAATCACAAACGAAGAAACAACGAGGCCAGGTAAAGTCATAGGTCTCCAAATATTTCCTGCACCGAGGTTGGCACTGTTCATCGAGATGGACACGTTCATGTCGATGTGGCAGTTTGTCAATAAGATGAGACGTGGAGAAGAAAGGAGAGCGCTTCCCATGGATGAAGCTTTCAAGAAGTTCTGCGACGGCGTTACGTTGTGCGGGCACTACTGGGACCACATGTTGGAGTTTGACAAGGCGAGCCGTGAGGTGCCCGAGAAGGTGTTCTTCTTGAGGTACGAGGAAGTGAAGGAGAGGCCACGCGAGGTGGTGAAGAGATTACGACAGCGGCATGGCGGACAAGATGCCGAGACGGTGCAGTCTCGAGAGTTTCAAGAAGTTAAAAGGCCAACCGGAGCATGGGGAAGAACGAGGCTGTGTTCCGAAGAGGCAAGGTCGGAGATTGGGTGAACTCTGGGAGCGACGAGATGGCTCGGGGGCTTGATCAGATGACTGGAGAAATTGCATTGCTCTGGACTCGAGTTGTGGTGGAGATCAAGAAATCCTTCGGCATATTTGGGTGTAATTGTTTGAAGTTTGCATGGTGTAGACGAAGCATGATAACTAAGTCTATCACCTCTCATCAATCGCGTGAGATCCAATCATCGTGCGTGATTTCGATAAAAAGGAATTAAGCATGACTAAATGTGGATCCTATCGTTGATTTCTCTTTGAATTTACAACAGTTATGTTTGGTGGCATGCGTCTTGCGACTATTGCTTTATCTTCATCTTATAAGTTTATAGTATGCATTAAAAGACTAGGGTAAAATCATGAAACGGGTATTTGATTTTCATCATAATTCATAACCGAGAAAAAAGCGATTGAATCTGTTTGTGTGCGAAGCCAAATATTCTATTAAGGGCTTTTTTGTCTTTTATCTTTTTTTAGCTTTTAGGTTAAAAGCTGCCTCTTTTATATATAAGCTATTTAGTAGCGCAGAAAAAAGTCTGTAATGTTAGTACAGAAAAAAAGCTACAAATAGAAACAAGAAAAAGAGAGACCATGAGGCTTGATGAGTGTTCTCAATCTCTTTTATCCTGATCTTGAGAGAAGGTCATGATTGTATTCTTACATTCTGTTAAATATAGTTGATTCGCAAAGGGCCTCTACGCAGAAACGTAGCCCAAGTTTTGGTGAACTTCGATAACAAATTTTCTAGTGTGTTCATCTGATTATGTTATTTTATTATTATATTCTGTCAGCATGAATTGTTTGCTTGAATTATTTTTTTAGAATCGGGACGCAAGTCCTAACAACTCGTATCAGAGCCTAGGTTGGCTAATCGAAAACATCAAGGTTTTTTGGTGACGCTTGATTGAAAGCAAATTGTATTGCAGAAGATAAAATCAGAATCGATAAGTTCAACGGGCAGGATTTTGGATGGTGGAAACTCCAAATTGAGGATTATCTTTATTAAATAGATCTTTATACATCACTTGAGGGTTGGAAACCAGAAATCGCGGAAGTGTATCCAACAGCAGAATCAGAATGGCAAATTCTTGATCAAAAGGCATTGGGTGCAATTCATCTAAGGCTGACGAAAAAGACAGGATATCACATCGCGAAAGCAAAGACTGCAAAAGAAGCCATGGATATTCTGACAAATATATATGATAAGCCTTCCACATCAAATTAGATATTTTTGTTGAAAAAACTGGTTAATATGAAGTCATCTAACAGAGGTTCTGTGACAAAGTATATTAATAGCTTCATGCAGGTCACATGTCAGTTGGAATCCACAAGCATAAATTTGGATATGAAGTTGCAAGCTTTATTATTTTTATGTTCCCTTCGAGAAAGCTACAACATCGTAGTGCAGGAAATTTTAAGCACCATAAAGAATAATTTGACTCTAGATGATGCTATGAGCAACATCATGGATGAAGAGATGCGAAGAAAAATGTTAAGTACAGATAATTTTTTGGCATCTTCATCTTCAACAACGCAAGTAGTGGAAAACTGTGAGAGAAGTAAAAACAAAGGAAAATTCAGCGGGCGTGACAGGTCACAATCAAGGGGGAAGAGAGAGGTTACAAAAGATGAGTGTTGGTTTTGTCACCAGACTGGACATTTTAGGTTTCAATGTGAAGCCTATAAAAAGAAGTAGCGTGATGAGAATCAAGGAGCTAATGTGGTTAACAATGAACCTTTGCTAGAGAATGTGTTTGTCTACAGGGTTTGACTTGACAACAGACAAGTGGTTTGTTGACTCCGGTGCTTCTTTTCATTGCATCTCAAAGACATGTTTGTTGATTATGCCAATGGAGATTTCGGGCAAGTGGTGGTGGGAAACGGCCACATGTGTCCAATTGTTGGACAATGAACTGTGATATTGGACATCTCAAGTGGAGGACATCTAGTTTTGCATGAAACCAAATATATTCTAGAATTGAAGAAAAATTTAATCTCAACCAGTAAACTTGATCAATAAGGTTTTGTAACAACCTTTTAATGCGAAGAGTGGAAGATAATCTCAGGAGCAAGAGTAGTAGCAAAGGAAAAGCGTACGGGCACACTTTACCTTCTCCAAGGAGACAATATCAGTAATATGGTTACAACTACAGTAGCTACAAGTAATTTGTCTACTATTTGACATTATCGTTTGGGACATCTTGACGAAAAAGATGTAAAGTAGTTACACTCAAGAAAATTACTTCCAGGTTTGCAGAAAGTTGAGTTAGAATTTTATGAGAGTTGCATTTATGGAAAATAAAAGGCGGTTAGTTTTCAATTGAATGGGTAACAGAATAAAAGCTAAAAGCTAAAGTTGGTTCATACCGATGTGTGGGGACTGGCTCAGAAACTCTCTTATGGTGGTAAGAAATATTTTGTTACTTTCATTGACGATGCGACAAGAAAGACTTGGATCTATGCTCTCAGAGAAACATTAGAAGTATTCGGGGTGTTCAAAATGTGGAAGACCATGGTAGAAAAAGAGACAGGTTATCAGATTAAAGCTCTAAAGTCTAATAATGGTGATGAATACATGAGCAAGGAATTTGCTAAATACTTGAGCTGAGATGTCATACACGAGTTGAAGACTATTCCTAGAACTCCTCAAGAGAATGGTATAGTAGAGAGGATCAACAAGACTATTCTGAAACGTGTGAGATGCATGAGGCTACATACGGGTTTTCCACTACATTTATGGGCTGCTACAGTTGATGCAGCTGTTTATTTGATTAACAAGAGTCCATTTAGTGCGCTGGATGGAGAAATATCGTAAGAGTAGTGGTCAAGTAAAAAGGTTAATTATTCATATTTAAAAGTTTTTTGTTGTATTGTATATGTTTTGATTGACAGAGAGAATAGGAAAAAACTTGATGCTAAGTCCCAAAAGCGCATCTTTATTGGATATGGTGGCGATGAGTATGGATATAGGCTTTGGGATTATGAGAATAACAAAGTCATCCACAGTCGCAATGTGATATTCCATAAAGAAAAGATGTACAATGATCGTCAAACAGAGTATGAGAAGGCAATGGACCCATAATATGTTGAGTTGGACACTATACTTGTGAAGAAAATTCCAGCAAATTAGAGTGCATCTAAACGGGAGGTTCAAGATGAACCTATTATCATTGAGCAAGAAGTTCAAGAGGAACACAGTGATTCGAAACAAACTAATGACCCTGAAGTACCTATTTTGAGGAGGTCTATACGTGTGAGAAAGCCAAAGGTAATTTTTTATCCATTGGCAAATATTGTTTTAAACCATGTCTTATATACATATTTGGGAGAGCCGGAGACTTATAATGAGGCAAAGAAAAACACATCTCACATGCAGTGGAAGCATGCTATGAAAAACAAAATGGGCTCGTTGTCTCAGAACAAAACTTGGAAGTTGACCAAGTTGCCCACTAGTAAGAAGGCTTTGTTAAGAAAGTAAGTGCACCGGATCAAAAATAAAGCAGATGATAGTTTCAGATGTAAGTAGCTAGTGAGCACACTGTGGAGTGATAGTTAAAGTGCGATGCACTTAGCAAAGAATGCAGCTTATTACTCAAGGACTAGACATATCAAGAAGCGTTATCATTTCATCAGGTCAGCATTGAAAGATAATGAGTTAAAGCTACAGAAGATTGATGGCTCGAAGAATCCTACTGACATGTGTACTATGGTAGTAGACAGAGAGAAGCATACTTTCTGTATTATCACCATTGGTATTACTGCGTGTTAATTAATGAGCAGTAACGCAAAGGCACAAGTTCCAATTACTAGTCTTTGAAGAAGATTAATACAAAGTTGCTTGGTGCATCGGATATTATTATCTTTAAAGTGGAAGATCGTTGGCGTGTGAAGCCAAATATTCTATTAAGAGCTTTTTTGTCTTTTATCTTCTTTTAACTTTTAGGTTAAAAGCTGCCTCTTTTATATATAAGCTATTTAGTAGCACAGAAAAAAGTCTGTAATGTTAGCGCAGAAAAGAAACTGCAAATAGAGAGAAAAGAAAGAGAAAAGCCGTGAGGCTTGGTGAGTGTTCTCAATCTTTTTTGCTCTGATCTTGAGAGAATATTGTGATTGTATTCCTACTTTCTTCGAAATCTAATGGATTCGCAAAATACCTTTACAAGGAGACGTAGCCCAAATTTGGGTGAACTTCGATAACAAATTCTCTGGTGTGTTCATCTAATTATGTTATTTTATTATTATATTCCGCCAGTGCGAATTGTTTGCTTGAATTATTTTTTAGAATCAGGGCACGATTCCTAATAGAATCTAGGCTCCGTTTGTTTCGCGAAAAATGATTGATTTGGAAAATATTTCCATGAAAATAATCACATGTGTTACTTAAAATAATTAGTCAATAAAAAATATTTTCATATTGACAATAATCTATCTATAAATATTTTCGTAGACAATGAAAATATTTTTCGTTCTTTTATTTTTGTAAGCGATACAAGTGATTGTTTTAAAAATATATATTTCAAATCATTACAAGAATCCACGTTCCAAATAATCATATATCTCGTAAATATTCTTTTTCAAATTGTTTGAATAGCTAAAAATCTTAAGATAAGAATCCTCTAAATTGGCCAAGATGTGTTTTCCTTTTTGTCTATCTTATTTTCTTTCTCCTCTTTCTTTTTTCGTTACTCAGCCATTTTCCCCTAATGTTCTTCTTTCCTAGCTTTACCCAACCACACAACACAAAAGGTGGTGGAGTTGGTTTTTCTAATTTTGTGACGATGGAGTAGTGGAATTAAAATGTCAATACTAATTTTCGGTAAGTAATCGAATTTCACGTGTCTTTAAGGAATCTAATTCCACAAGTAATACATTACATTAAGATATAGATTTCTTTCCAAACATTATGGCCAAAAGCAAAACTTATTTCCACACATGAATTAAGTATCCGATCTTATGGATTGACTGAATCAATCAATCAACTCGAGATTTGCACAATCGAATCAAATCATATCTTCAACAATAATGGCTAGTGACCAAACGCCAATATTCTAAAAAATTGAAGTGCGTAGCAGTCTTCGTTGTTTGTTAATTTAAAGATGCGGACCCCATACGTTATCTTATAATAACAACAACAACAATAGTAATATATCGTATCCATCATCCAACCTACATTTTCAAAGCAATATTACACTACTTGTATATAAATACCATCAGAACACAAGCCTCAAACTTACCCTTCTTCTTCTTCAGCCGAGGCCTAGATCTAGCTTGAAAAACTATCCACTACACAACAATGCCTCAATCTCCATCCATCCCAAAGTACTTGCAAGAAGATAACATCCCTCCAGAATGCAGAGACCTCATTTCCTCTCTCCCCCGCGAAGAAGGCTCGCTCGCTACCTCCCTCTACTTATACCAAGGCTCCTGGCTCACCACAAGGAACCTAAAGGGCGTCCTCGCTTGCCAGAGCCACTTCCAAGCCCGAGACACCGACATCCTCCTCGTCACCAACCCTAAGTCCGGCACCACCTGGCTCAAGGCCATCCTCTTCGCCCTCCTCAACCGGACCAAGTACTCGGGCTCAGGTTTGCAACTGCACCACCCTCTGCTGAGCCAAAATCCTCACGACCTCGTGCCCTATCTGGAATTACATCTCTACCTCCAGCAGGACATTCCCGACCTCACCTCCCTCCCGCCCCCAAGGCTCTTTGCCACCCACTTGCCTTATCAATCGCTCCCACAGTCGTTGAGGGACTCCAAGTGCAAGCTGGTGTACTTGTGTAGGAACCCCAAGGACACATTCGTCTCGCTCTGGCACTTCATCAACAAGCTGAGGCCCAAGGACAAGGCTGAGATCTCGCTGCAGGAGTCGCTCGACAAGTTCTGCCGCGGCGTGAGCTTGTACGGGCCTTACTGGGATCACGTGCTGGGGTAGCACAAGGTGAGCTCGGAGACACCCGAGAAAGTGTTGTTCCTGAAGTATGAGGACATGAAGGAGGACCCGTGCGCTCACCTGAGAAGGCTGGCCGGTTTTTTGGAGTGTCCGTTCAGTGAAGAAGAGCTGAGAGACGGAAAGGTGGACGAAATACTGAGGCTCTGTAGTTTTGACAATTTGAGAGGGTTGGAGGTGAACAAGAGCGGCAAGTTGGCTTCAGGGGAAGAGAACAAGTCGTTCTTTAGGAAAGGTGAGGTTGGAGATTGGGTAAATTACTTGAGTGTTGACATGGCCGAGAGGATTGACCGCGTTGTGGAAGAGAAGCTGCATTGTTCTGGGTTGAGGCTTTAGGTGTCTGTGTGTCTGTGTGTTCGATAACAATAAAAAAATTGATTGTTATGTGCAATGCATGTTAGGAAGGTCAATGCCCAGTTGGCTGCTGAAAGAGTCGTTCTCATGACATTAGTTGAAAGATCTTGGTGTCATTTGCCAATCATGGTTGTTATTCTATTATCTTTTTGTGGTACTCAGCATTTGGAAATGTTCTTCCAATAGATCCAACTATTTAGCCCACATTCACCAGCCAACTATCATGATTATGCCTATTTACGTATCATTTCGCAATCATGCAAAAAGAAATAAAATATAAAAGGTGAAAACTTGAGGGTTTGGACATAGACCTTACTAAAGCCGACACATGATCTATGATAAGACAAGCGTACGCACGACCAGGAGTAAGGATTTGTCGAGCATCATCTCTTGTTACGCGAGTAACAATGATACAACACACACTCAGCCATGACCAACCGTGTTCTCATGTCATGTTGTCCTCGATCGCGACTCTTATCAACTTCATTTGGGTTTCAATTATAAGCTAATTGTCCCCACCTCCCAAACAAAATATGAATCTCTACTGCATAACAAGTTATCACATCTTTCATTGTAAATTCAAACTCTTTTCCCAATAAATTCCATGAAAAGCGGGGCCCTGTCACTTTATTTGACATGAATTGCAATTGCATTAGTGTATTTAATGGGCAGAAATGTATATAGATAAGATGAAAATGAAATCCTCAAATCTAAACGATGATTTCCTCATCCATAAATTGTAAAAATCGAAACCTTTAAATTTTCTTCCTCTATATATGGTAAGGTTTTGTTTAAATTTCTATTGTACTGATGGAATGAGTGCTCTTTCTTCTAGTTTATAATGGACTAAAATAGTTATAGCTAGAACAATTATAACTGTATCAAATTAAGTAGAATTGGTTTTTGACAATTTTTTTTTATTTAATATGAAAGATGCAAATCAAATAATGCACTCAAATTGCTTTTTTCATATGCTTTGGTAGGACATTCATTTAACATTATATTCTCTTAGATATACGCTTATGTGTATTGACGATTTCACACCGAAATCTCCAATGTCCGATCTGGTGACAAAACCGTCACTCATCTTTTGCAACCTCTCTCTTCCCCATTGATTGTGACCTGTCATGTTCGATGAATTTTCCTCTACTTTACTTCTCCCACAATTCTTCACTGCTAGTGCTATCGAAGATGTAGATGTTGAAAACTTATCTCCACCTGAGACTTTTCTTCGCATCTCTTCATCCATGATACTACTTACAGCATCATCTAGAGTCAAATTATCCTTCATGGTGCTTGAAATTCCCTGCACTGCGTTGTTATAGCTTTTCGGAAGGGAACGTAAAAATAGTAAAGCTTTGAGCTTCATATCCAGAATTATGCCTATGGATTCCAACTGACTTCTGACCTACATGAAACAATTAATATGCTCTGCCACAGAACCTCTATCAGATAACTTCATATTAACGGAAAAATTGTCAAAAAAGTCCTAAACATATTGCACTTTTGCCAATTTAGTTCTAAACCTTTTAAGTTTGCCAATTGAGTCATAAACCTTTTTAATTTGTGTCAATTTAGTCTTAAACCTTTTAAGTTTGCCAATTGAATCCGAAACCTTTTGCATTTGTGTCAATTTTGTCCTTTTGGCCAGCCAACGCTAGCATGGCATCACCGATGCAGACGTGGACATTTTTTAATAATACTTTAATATTTTAATATTTTTTCAAATTTTTAAATTTTTTTTCTTCTTTTTCCCTTTTTTCCTTCTTTTTCCTTCCCTTTTCTTCTTTTTCCTTTGACCAGCGAAGGGCCAGCCGCCAGCCACCACCTATGGCCAACCTGGCTGCCCCTCCGCAAGGGCCAACCTTACCGCCACAAGCAATGGTCAACCAGGCGGGTCATAGGCGGTGGCCAGAGGCTGGCCCTTCGCCAGCCAAAGGAAAAATTTAAAAAAAAAGGGAAGGAAAAAAGAAGAAAATATGTATTATTTAAAAAAATTCTAACATATTAAAATATTTTTAAAAAGTGTCCATGTCAGCGCCGGCGACGCCAAAAGAACTAAATTGGCACAAATGCAAAAGGTTTATGATTCAATTGGCAAATTTAAAAAATTTAGGACTGAATTAGCACAAACNNNNCTTTTTCCTTTGACCAGCGAAGGGCCAGCCGCCAGCCACCACCTATGGCCAACCTGGCTACCCCTCCGCAAGGGCCAACCTTACCGCCACAAGCAATGGTCAACCAGGCAGGTCATAGGCGGTGGCCAGAGGCTGGCCCTTCGCCAGCCAAAGGAAAAATTTAAAAAAAAAGGGAAGGAAAAAAGAAGAAAATATGTATTATTTAAAAAAATTCTAACATATTAAAATATTTTTAAAAAGTGTCAATGTCAGCGCCGGCGACGCCAGAAGAACTAAATTGGCACAAATGCAAAAGGTTTATGATTCAATTGGCAAATTTAAAAAATTTAGGACTGAATTAGCACAAACACAAAAGGTTTAGTTTTCAATCAGCAAACTTAAAAGGTTTAGAATTGAATTGGCAAAAGTGCAATAGGTTTAAGAATTTTTTGACAATTTTTTCTAATATTAACCAGCTTCTTCAACAAAAATATCCGAATTGATGTGGACGACGTCTCATATGTATTCATCAGATTATCCATGGCTTCTTTTGCAATCTTTGCTTTTGTGATGTGGTATCCTGCGTTTTTCGTCAACCCTAGACGAATCGCATCTAATGCCTTTGGATCAAGAATTTTCCATCTCGATTCTGCTGTTGAATCCACTTCCGTAATTTCGGGCTTCCAACCCTCAAGTGGCGCATAGAGATCTTTTTTTATAAAGATAGTCATCGATTTGAAGTTTCCACCATCCAAAATCATGCTCGTCGAACTTATTCATTCTGATTCTATCTTCTGCCGTACCAATTTCTTTTAATTGAATGTCATCGAAAAACCCTCGATATTATTGATTAACCAACCTAGGCTCTAATACTAGTTGTTAGGAATCGCACACTGATTCTAGAGAAATAACCCAAGCAAACAATCCACACTAGTAGAATATAATAATAAAATAACATAATCGAAAGAACATATCAGAGAATTTGTTATCGAAATTCACTGCACTCTGTGAATCCACTAAATTTTGAAGAAAGTAGAAATACAATTAAGATCTTCTCTTAAGATCAAGGCACAAAAAAATTGAGATCACTCACCAAGCCGTCCCGGCCTTTCTTTTTCTTTTCTCTCTATTTTTTCTCTCTTTATGTTAACATCTACATTAACATGTACAGCTTCTCTGCGCTAACAACGGCTACTTCTAAATAGTTGATATATATAAGGAGCAATTTTTAACTTAAAAGCAAAAAGAAGATAAAAGACTAAAAAATCCTTGATAAAATTTTGGCTTCGCACGCCAACATGATTGGGTGCAATCGTTTGAAATTTGCATGGTGTAGACGAAGGATGATAACTTAGTCTCTCACCTCTCACCAGTTACGTGAGATCCAATCATGCGTGATTTCGGAAAAAAGAAATTAAGTTTGACTAAAATGTGGATACTATCGTTGATTTCTCTTTGTATTTGCAACAGTTATATTTAGTGGCATGCGCCTTGCGACTATTGCTTTATCTTCATCTTATAAGCTTACAGTATGCATGAAAAGACAGGATAAAATCACGAAACGGATATTTGATTTTCATCATAAATCATAACTAAGAAAAAAGCGGTTGAATCTAGACTCCGTTTGTTTTGTGGAAAATGATTGATTTGGAAAATATTTCCATGAAAATAATCACATGTGTTGCTTGAAATAATTAGTCAATAGAAAATATTTTCATATTGACAATAATCTATCTATAAATATTTTCGTAGACGATGAAAATATTTTTTATTTTTTTATTTTTGTAAGCGATACAAGTCATTGTTTTAAAAATATATACATTTTTCAAATCATTACAAGAATCCACGTTCCAAATAATCATATATCCCGTAAATATTCTTTTTCAAATTGTTTGAATAGCTAAAAAAATTTAAGATAAGAATCCTCTAAATTGGCCAAGATGTGTTTTCCTTTTTGTCTATTTTATTTTCTTTCTCCTCTTTCTTTTTTCGTTACTCCGTCATTTTCCCCTAATGTTCTTCTTTCCTAGCTTTACCCAACCACACAACACAAGAGGTGGTGGAGTTGGGTTTTTCTAATTTTGTGACGATGGAGTAGTGGAATTAAAATGCCAATACTAATTTTCGGTAAGTAATCGAATTTCACGTGTCTTTAAGGAATCAAATTCCACAAGTAATACATTACATTAAGATATAGATTTCTTTCCAAACATTATGGCCAAAAGCAAAACTTATTTCCACATATGATAGTTCTTATCCTACTTTACAGTACTCCGATTCCGCGTGGAACCAAACAAGGCATATCACTTTTTTTGTTTTAGGAATATTCAAAATTTCATTAACTCAAAATAAGTTTGTGAACATCAAAAACTAAAATATCTAACATAATTTCAGGGGATAAGACAGCCAATATGGGCCTTTGCCACCCAATCTGCCAGCTCGTTTGCCTCTCTTGGACAGTGAGTCAGGTGCATAAAATCAAGACGGGCCAACTTTACTTTGTGTTCATCAGTCCAAGCCCATATGTCCAATGGGCCTTGCTTTGCCTCTCTTTGATAGTGGGTCAAACGCATAAATATCACTTTACTCATGAAATAGTTGTTTGGGGAAAACAATAATTTAGATGTTGCTATAAAATTCATATATCGTTTCTTTGAGGTTAGGGCTAAATTTTTATTCTTTTTTCTTTTTATAATCATCCATGTACATATCTATATCTATCCATACAGACAAAATAAACCAAAACCAATCTTCAATCTCAAACTTCTGTAATGTTGATATAGTCTAGGTCCACATAAACGAATAAGAGCAATCTATTACAAAATAATTGACAAAATGGTAATTCACAAATGACATATTAAATTATATTTCTTATCAACAACTTAAACTTTTATTCTAAACTGAATGTTAATCATACTTTTGTTTCCTTCATAGTTCTTCTTTCTTTCTTTCTTTCTTCCTTTCTTCCAACACGTATGTATATGTGTGCAATTCTGTTTATGAAAAGGAGAATAGATCAAAATCTGTAAGCAATACTAGGGATATATAGTAAAATTATTTTCATAAAAATTGATACATTAATCGATAAATTATAAGTGGACAATTGAAAGAGAATCGTATACAACATATATCAATAATTCCTCTCGTCACACAATATACCAATTTTATAAATCAATTTTTGATAAGTATAATGTTTCTCAAAATTGTTTCATCAAAGTTAAAGTAGAGATTAGGGCTGTGCAACTGGACCAATTCTATTCGAGAATCGGACTAGATCGCCCTAAAAACAGGTCCAATTCCAAGTCCCAAGTTTTTGAAACTGGTGGGAATCGGTTCGGTTTTAAGTGAAGAACCATCTGGAAACCAGACCAATTGGGTTGAATTTAAGATTGGTTTCATAAAGCTAAAAATCCTAATTTTTCTCTTAGCATATTTTTCTCCGTTTTCTCCGGCCTCACTCAGACACTTGTCAACTCTCTCTCTCTCTCTCTCACTCATGACTCACCCTCCTCGCTCACTCGCTCTACTGCTCACCCTTGCTAGTTTGAACCTCACAACCCACACTCATTTCCTAACTCGCCTTTGCTTGCTCGCCCTCGTTTATTTTTTACTTTGAACCGTTTTGTTGCTCATATTATTTTGCTATAAAAAATGAAACAAAAAAAAGACCAAAAGAAAAATAGGGTTTCAGATTGACCCAAGGTTTCAAAACAATTATGATAGGTTTCCGATATTGTATCTAACAAAGAAGTGTCACAGTGTCGAGGTTCCCCACAGGAAAAGGACCGTATACAATGCAAGAAGACCAAGACAATGCCCTAAAGACCTCTTGAATATTCTTAGGGACATGCGATACGATAAATGTATCTTGTTCTAGAGAACTTCTTTACATTTGATTGGCCGATAAAGATGTGCGATCCAATTAGCCTATAGGAAGGTGCGATCTCACCCATTAGATCGAAAGATAATCAACAACTACAATGAGAGGCCCTCTTGTATTAATAGGAGAGCTCTTTTCCTCATTTGTATCATCCAAACACTTGAACTAATACAAGTTGATTCTCCCCAATGCTCCAACAACTATCGGCCCGTGACAGATGGTTTCAACCTTCCGTGCTAAAACCGATCACCCTTGGGAGAGAGAAGGGCAACGACTGAGAAAATTGCTTAAGGGGAGCGATAGACGAGTTCGAACCATCTTTTGCCACCTCCCAAGTGGCGGCTCAAGAAAGGAAGGAGAAGCCAAGCTGCGGTCGCAAATGAAGCTGCCCACAATATTTGGCCGACCACTTGCTTGACGAAATTTCCATGCTTTATCGATTTATGTTGCACTTGTAGAGATCGATTTCCTAAAGTCCAGCGCAGGCAGTAAAGAAGAAGAAAGAAGAAGGAAAGAGCGAGAAATGGTGATTCTTTTGGTGGCCACAACCACCGACCCTGCGTCCATCAATCCCGCCAATGCCCTCTTGGCCATGCCCGGTTGGACCCCTGGTCCCTCCCTTCAGGTCATCCACGCCTCAATTGATTCATTAAAATCAGTTTTTTTTGCCTCTCTTCTTCAACTTGCATCGTTTGATTTGAGTGGGGTTTTTTTTTTTTTTTTGGGCCATGTTCTGATATTCTGTAACATGGGTTTTGAAGGATATAAAAAGTTTCGCCAATCAACAAGTGAGGCTGCTGCAACAGGACAAAGGCATCGTGGAAGAAGATCATCTCGACGTGCGTTGGGAAGAAGCCACCGGCGAGGTGGTCGACGAGCTCATCTTCTTCAGCAAGCACACCGCCGTCTCCAATCGCCCGGCTCTCACTGTCCACCCAATTGGTAATTTTGTTCTGCTTTTCGTTTTCGAGTATCGCAGTCGGCGGACGTTAAATTTTGCATTTGGGAGAGAGAGTTTTGTGATTTTGACTTCTCTTGGTGTGTGGGCGTGCGTATGTTGTTGTTGTAGGTGTACCTCATCTGCGTGAAGGCGAAGTTCCCCCGCAAGGAGGGAAGCCGGGGTGGGCCGCACCGCCTAATCCAAGGATAGGGCCCTGGCTGAGATTGTTGAAGAAGATTGCTCAGTCCTATAATTTAGTTCCTGAGTTTGAGGTACGTTCTTGTTTCTGGAGGTCCGTTTATGATGTCTTGTTTATCAATATGTTCGGTCTATTTCACGGCATGTCGTTGCATTCTAAGAGATGATTCTGAATATGGTTATTGATGGTTGTTTGTTTTCATGGATTGCGAGTAGATTACCTTGGAGGGCACTCATCATGGACCGGAGACCAACAAACCGGCAATGTTTGTGGAGATTGGTATATCCAACTCTCTTTTCATCTCATCCTCCAACTGTAATGTTCAAACTAGATCAGCATTGTCCCTGTTGCTGATGATTTGCTTTAGTGTTAAATTCATTCCACATTGGAAGCCTATGGGAATGATTCAATTGAGTTCCTCGAATATGGAAAGACCAGCATTTTACTCATGTTCCAATTTCCACATGATGGACACTGGTTATGTTTTGTAAACTAAAGATGGTTGCACTTTCACCGTCTAGACTTTTCTGTCTATTGGCCTTGGTCACCCATCAATTAATAACTTGCAAGCATGTATAAAACCTTCTCTTTCAAAGTTATGGAGGTTTAAGTAAAATGAAGTCTTTTTCTACCATCCCATTCCATAATGACTTCAGTTCAATGGTAGGAAAGTATCTAATGTGCAAAAGCTTTTCATTCATATGGCTTCTATATCATTATAAAGTTGCCCCTCCCCTAATAGATGATCTGATTGTGTTTTGTGTAGTCTAGCTTCTCTGAACCGTCCTATTCCACATAACAACACTATCGATTTGATTTCCATATCATATCAAGCAACCTAGCTTACAGCGAATAGCTCCTTTCTTTTTGGGGTACAAATAGCTGTAATTAGTTGACAGTATGTGTATTCTCTCTGCTTTCCTTTAACTAAATCTTCCTGTAGATTGCTGTGAAAATGCTCATGCAATCTTATGGTCGACTTTAGCTTAGAACGTGGACTTTGTAATCTGTGTGCTGCACTCTTTCGTTGCCTATAGATGATGTACTTAGCTGTGAGAAATAGATATGATCCGCAGTGTTGTTTTTGTGCTTGATTTAGGGAGTACCGAAGAATACTGGATGAGGCCGGATGCTGCTAAAGTCATTGCTCAAGTTGAGTTCACAGCTTTTTATATTTAGAGTACTATTAAGTGGCATGTCCCTGCTTTTAATTTGCCTCTTGTAGTGATTAGTTTGCACATTCCGGTATGTCATTTGCAGTTATCATGGTGCATATGGTGCAATAGTGGTTTGACTGTATGCAAGATGGACTGTTTTTTCCTAGAGTAAATCACAACAACAAGTGCCTTCACCATACCAATGTTATACTAACTCATATATTGTTTGCGGATCTGTGTGAACAAATCCTACGACAACCCCTCCTTTCGTAACTCTTGCACAAAATTAGTTCTTCTTGGTGAGGCGAAATTCTGTGTTGATCTAATGACACTGGAAAAACAATTGGTACATCATTTCAAACTTTAGGAAGAATAAGTGTACACTGGGGTATCAGGGGGTGTTATTATTAATTCCTTTTGTAGTTGTGTAAAAGTACTCATCTTCTTGCTCCTGGATATCAGAGCAAAAAACTATCTCTGGCTCCTGAGTTCATGGGGATTTTTTAATTTACTTAAAAGGAACTTCTTTTCACAGGATAACTTTCCTGTAAAACTTCTAGGTCACCTCTTTTAAATGTTTGAAAAGGACGTGATTTTATACCATGTGACAAGATGGCAGTCCGGAATCTGATCCTCTTTTTAGATGTTTTTATTTCCTTAGTCTGACATAGCACTTATTCCGATGAAGTTAGCATGGGAAGGTCTTGGGCTCGGAGGAGAACCTGCAGTTGGGAACTGGAGCAGGTACTCATACTTTTACTGTTGTTATAAGAAATTAGGCTTTCTTTGGCAATGACATTTGGAGGCTATTTGAATGACTTTGTGACTGAACTCAGCACTCTGTAGATGTGTTTTTTTCCCATCGAAAGACTATTCCGGAAGCAGTATAACTTCTGTGTTTCTTTACAAAAGATATTCACCTTTGTTGTAGATGTGAAATGCTGAGTACAGGAAATTGAGACAGCACAAGTGCTCATGACTGTAAATATTAGCCCTTTCTTGCTCAGGACCATGGAATTATAAATTTGCCTCTGCTACTGTCTCAGGGATGTTGCTAAGAAAAAAGTCTTGCTTGGGATAGGTGGCGGACATTACGCGCCTCGGCATATGGACATTGTCCAGTAAGACGTCTTTTAACTTTTTAATCCTCCTTAATGCTACAATCTCCTGTCTTTTCGTGTGGTTGATATCCATGACATGAACATTGTTC
The DNA here is from genome assembly GCA_001662345.2 of Metrosideros polymorpha var. glaberrima. Lineage (NCBI taxonomy): Eukaryota > Viridiplantae > Streptophyta > Magnoliopsida > Myrtales > Myrtaceae > Metrosideros > Metrosideros polymorpha. The sequence goes on along the minus strand of BCNH02000002.1, from coordinate 18,806,651 downwards.
TGATTAGAGTTACAGACAGAAGAAAGATAACAATCTTTTCAAGTTGGAACATCCCAAGTTTATTAGGTGCTCTTGAGGTGTTCGAAGTTACGTAGCATTTTCACAATAATTTCAGGAAAGATGATGTGTGGGTCGGGCACCTGCTTTCTGGATATTGCTTACCCATGGAAGATCCTAGCCAGTCAAAAGCAGGAGCTAATAGGGCGGTTATCGGGGGGCCCTGGAAGCAAGCAATCGAAGTGGCATTCAAGACTACGAAGTCGGCTTTCCCCGGTGGCGACATTATGGCGCATCTTGATCATAAGTAAGTCATCCGAACAGACATATATGTCAAAGGTTCAAGCAGCCCATTTTACAGTTTCTTAATGGGCGTAGTAGGTTGAACGATGTAGCTAGGGGGCGCACAGAGCATCAAGCAATTCTAAAAGCATTGACCTATGCACCAAAATCCTGGATTAAAGCGATAGGCTTGGTTCTAGCATAGTTCTTGTAACATTCTCAAGCCATGAGTTGACCATTGCTTATAATGTTGTCTGCAGGAGTTTCAAGAGCTGGCAGAAAAATGCGATCACGGCATTCTTAGCTGACCAGAACATCAAAACTGGCAAGCCGAATGACTTCTTGTAATTTGAAATATTCGAATTGCTGTATTGGTGGACATCCATGCCTTACCATGCCTCTTGTGACTCTTGAGAACTCGTTAGAATGCTCCGAGTTCTGAGCAGATAGAACAGTACAGAGATCTTAGCTCCAGAAGCTGTCACTGGATGCTGAATTAACCAGGGTGAATTATGCAAGGGTTGAAAATAGGACTCGTGATGTTCATGAGTCATCAATGATTTAAAGGATTAACCATATCGATAACATATGGAAAATGTTATGCAGATGTAACTCGCGTTATGAACTCCTAACTAAGCAAATGCTCACAATCGACAAGACGGACTAACAAGGAGAACATAAAAAATGACGCAATATAATGTCATTTCTGAACTTCTAATTTGTTCAATGCAGTTTTTGAACTATTAGTAAATATTCAATTTAATCTCAAGATTATATAAAAATGTTCAATGTCAGCTTTCCGTTAATTCAAGTTAATGAATTCTGCTGACATGACTTTTAACTTGTTGAGTTTGAACTGGACAATAATAAAGAAAGTTACATGTAGATTATCAAAGTGAGATATTCATCTCAAATCAAGTTATAATAGTTCACATTATTAAATAACAATGGACATGTTAATGTCCTAATTGTTTTTTCATTTTCTAAAGTAGATGGATCGTGTTGACTCATCAATTTTAGAATTCTGATTCTACAAATAATAATCCTCGTTATCAAATAACGTTTGATTTGTCGTTTGAGCAAACGAAATGACTATATTGAACATTTATCAATAGTTCACGGATCATATTGAACAAATTAAAAACTCAGAGATGATGTCGCATATTTGGCTAAAATTCATGGATTATTGTGTCATGTTGTCAAGGAAAAATCAACTGTCCGAAAAGGAAATGAAAAGCCTAGTTGACCATGGCAAACGTGCAAGTGCAGGCCCGAATCATGCCAGCCCAAAAATCTATATTGGCATCCTCTAATCATTATAAAATGTGCAAAAAAAAAAAAGATATTCCAGGTCTTGAGCTGATGTGATAATGCATGATGCATCGAGTATTCGTCACAATTTGTCCACGGTCAAACAAACCCAAATAGATGCAGGCTGGACACGACGCTGCTTTTGCCTCGTTGACCCTTATTTACGGAATTGCTTGACAAATTGGGCATTCGAAAAAATTGTCCAATCAATCTTAAATCCAACGGATCTCAATTTAGTTTCGATATAATTTTGAGTGTACTGAAATTTCTTATGTGAGTAACTACGTGAAAGGAGTCGACTAAGCTGTTTGTGAGCAGTTATGTATATTGAAGGTGGAAACCTAAAATAAAATGATTACTTATGAAAATCATCATCTTTGACACCATTATTTTGCCTCTAACTTTGATAAATAAAAAAGATGGACTTACATTATTATGTGGAAGAACAATTCATGATGTATCCCATCTGACATGTAATGTCGAAAAGATAAAGTAATCGATTGATTTTAGTCTTGTTATGGCCATCAATTCATTCATCTGTTCACATACCGGATCTGAGTCATTAAAAAAATATTATATGGTTGTCAAATATGCTAATGAAGTGATTCATTTCAGATTTATATCAATTTATAATCATATTCAAATCAATCAAATTTCTGCTCTTAAATTTTTGCCATACCTCTGTGAAAAGGAGAGATTGGGGAAAAAAATGGATTAATTGTGAGAGAGACCAAAAATTTTCCTGAGGATGATAAATTTTTCCCAAGACCCGAGATTAGTAGCCTAAGTCTATTACAATCGTTGATTTCGTGGGACTTAATCGAGAAATTGAGGTGAGGTCTACGGAATCAACGGTCGTGATTCATTTAATCCAATGGACCCAGGTCAACTAATCTGCAGTGTCATTCTCTTACACGGTTCAAGCCTCCAGACGAACAGTTACTGCTCTCCTTCCTCGTTGGCTGTTGCTTTTTCCGGCCAAAACAAAGTCGCCCCCCTGTCGCAGCACGCCAAGTAGATTACTCGTGAGCCCTCTTGTCTACTTCATTCACATGGCTCTGCTGCCGCGACATTACTGTGTCTCTTGATTAACTTCAAGAGGGAGAGAGAATCATGTGCCTGTGTAAATAACCATTAATGGCCACTGAAAAAGGGGCAAAAAGAAGAAATGACCGTCATCAAGTATGGGAGTGAACATTCTCTCTCTCTCTCTCTCTCTCATGTTTCTGTCGTGAAACTAATGGATTGGAGGGTCAACGCTCTTCGTGGTTCTGTTGCAGGGAAATAATGCTCTGGAAAGAGGAAGTAATCAGTATCGACAGAACCCCACTCAAAAATGGCACTTCCACCGGCTAATGAAATGATGATGGGTGCTCGATCTTGGGCGCTGTGATTGAGAACCCCAGCTGGGAAAATCCGGTATGAGGGGAACCATGAAACGGGGTCGGCATGGAAAGTGACAGGAATGGACGGTGCGGTTTTGAGAGGGGGGACGAAAAAAGTAATGGGAGGACAAATTACTTAAAGCTGTAAACTTTCCGTGCACCCCATAAACAAATAGCTGACAATTTGGCCACTTACTGGGGAGAGAGAGAGAGAGAGAGAGAAGGGGGGGGGGACATGGCCGTATAATCTGTTGTCTTGCTGGGTTCACTGTAATTTCAATTCCTTTAGACAATAGAAGAAGAAGAAGCCCTGTTGACTTTCTATGATACCATTTGCTTCTCGATGCACTTATTAAAAAATCTTCTCGTCAACTTTTTGAATTTCTCCATGAATGTACTTCAATAAATTACGAGGGGCGCCTGTTAAGAAGAGCTGTTGCTCATTCATGAGAGTTTTTTTGCTTGGGAAAGAAATATTGGACAACTAGCCATCTGTCTTTTGGGCATTTATTACTTCATGTCTGCATCACTTCCTCTTCTTATGTAGTTCCAATCTCTGCTTTGTCTCTCATCACCGCCATTCTCTCTCTCTCTCCTCCATGCTGCAAGAACAGCCTAGGCTCACGTAGAAGATGGATCAGAGAACATCAAACGAAGAGCCGTCTCTCGGTCAAATCAAATCCTCCCTCGGTGGATCATCAATCAGCATGTCTCCTCTTGCTTCTAAGGTCTCTCTCGGTCTCTCTCTCTACATCCACGTTTTGGCTTCCTTTTTGGTTTCGGGGTATACATGTTCCGGCTTATATTTTCATATGCTGCATATTTCGAGCATTAAGAACATATACAACCCAGGAAAGAAATGAAAAAATGGATGAGGAAAAGGAAAAGGGGAAGATATGATTTGCATTGATATTGGATCTCATCATTCAGATACCTGAATCATTAGATTCTTCTTGTCCTGGAGCTTTCTCTGTGCTCATTCCACTTCATATTTTCAATGAAAACATCGTACCTGTGGATTAAAATCGAAGGATGGCTGTTGGGTATTTTTTTCCTCTCGGGAAAATCTGTACAGAAACTTTGATTATGCTCTTTGAAAGTTTGTTTGTGGATAGCTTCTGAACTCTGTTTTCCTTTCCCTTCTTTTTTGACCCGCTTAGGTTGCTTTCTGGAAAGCTACCAAAGTCATCATTGCTTTGTCCTGTTTAAGTCTACAAAAACTAGTTTAGTCTGCAAACTCGGATTCAGGTATCACAGTTTGATTTGTAATGGTGATGATCAGTGTATGCCCTAATACTCCTTTAAGCACCACCAAATTTTCAGGGTAATGGATCTTTTTTTAGTTTATTTCTTTCTGACATTTTTGCTGGAAATTAGTTGGACCCCCCCTTTTTCTTCTTTTTTGCATTTTCGAAAGTCTCCCTGCAATCTGCCTTTTTTTAATATGCCAATCATTTGGTGTCGACCTGCGCAATCCAAAGAAAAGGTCAGAAGACATTGAGGTATTACGTGATGTGCTGTCTCTCTCTTCCCTTGAAGCAGTTGGTCCCTCTTGTATTAGAATTTGAGTTTGAAGTTCTAGAGCAGTCTCTAGTCTTCGTTGGAGTGCACGTCTGCGAGGCGATTGATGGCTTCAGGATTTGGCATTATCTATTTGTTTGCAATTGAAAAAAAGAACTCCTGCACATCGTGTGTTATTTTTTAAACATAGACAGTATTAGAGCATACTTGATTCAACAGTGCCTTTTGTTGGTTTTGAAAGTTTGCCTAATTGTACGGCCCCTATTGCTCTAACCTGCGTTCACGGTTGATCAACAGAGCCGCAATATCTTTTGATGCTCTGCACAATTCTTCCTAAATTTCTCTGTCTGTTTGAACCATGAAGTTTGTTGTTTTACTTTGTTCATTCTTGCTCTGGTTTTGTTTTTTCTGCAATGTCCATTGTCTAAGATCGACACCCTCTTACTCAATGCGTTCCTGATATTGGTATCTCAATTTGTTTGTGTTGTGCTGCGTCCTGTTGGCCTTCTCTTGAGAGCCTGATTTTTTTGGTTGATTTCCCATCATTTTAATTCTTTTTGGGGGCATTTGGCAATTGAACATTGTTTTGAAGGTTGGTTGCATTTGCAGATGGTGATGATGATGAGGCGTTTCACTTTTCATCGTACTTAAATAGTCCGGACCACCACTCAACTCCACAGATGAGCCAGGAAAAGAAAATCACGATGGGAAGCCCTCAAGAAGTCCCACGTGATGTCGAGGGCAGTGAAAGAGGTTCCGGTTTGTCAAGTATTGAGAGCAAGGGGTATGGCTTCTGGTCAGTGTTGAAATCTCATGACTCAGAGCAACTTGACATCCTAAATAGGAGTGGGCTGAGTGGCCCTTCCTTTGCAGAAACAAGGTTGGCGAAGAAGGACATGGATCATCTCGTGGATAGAAATGATGAAGATTTACGAGTTCCTGAGTTGGTGATCTGCTACAGAGAGAGCTCTTTCCTCGAAGTCAAGGACATCTGCATTGATGAAGGCATGAATTCTCATGAAAATTTCTATTTTGAAACTGACAGGGACAAAGGCCCGAGTACCACTTTTCTCGGTGGTAAGGATAAAGAGAGCAATTTATCATATGGAAGGATGGGCGATCATTTCTCCGCTGCAAATTGTTTGAACTGTTCAGAATATCATTACTTTGAGGATGCTGTTAAGCCACACGTTTGTGCAAATTTATTACCGACTGAAATTAAGGCAGATGACATAGCGGATGCCAAGTCCAAAGTGAAAGATGTAGCCTTGGAAATTCTACCCTGCGATTCATCTGATAATGTCTGCAATGGAATCACACAACCTTCTTCTAAGGTATGTAGTCCTGTATTCCTTGGAGAAAACTACTGCAGTATCTTTACTGATCGCAAGACTATCACTTGTTACTCTTATTATTCTGGTCCTACAATACAGTGAAATCGCCACTCTTCTGCAAAAATATTTATACTTTCTCAGGCTTAGGCCTGTGGCTACCACTGGTAAAATCGTTAAATAGAACCTTCCTCTGAGGATCTCAGCATCAGAAATTTTTCAATGTGGAAGCCTATTCGACACCGATGTGACTTATTTATGTGTTATGTTGTGATAATCTAGTAGTAGGTTTATTTGGAAGGCATGGTCTCTAAATCCTGATACCAAGAATCAGCACCTTAACTTTTAGTTATAGTTGTCCTATATCGATTGATCTAATCATAACAGTTAGGCCGGCACTTCTGCAGGAGTCAAACTCGGAACAGATCACAGATGCTGCCGCTCTGGCATTGGCAAGTGAAGGAATTCGTGGTAGCTTGGAAGATGCAAGTGCAACATCTGGAGACTCCTCTTCAGCTTCTAATTCAGAAGATTCTCTGAACCACAGCCACATCGAGAAACTGCCTGATGATTGCGAGGCCGACAAAGTGGCATGCCCGCCTCTTCCCAGAGGAACTAACAAGGATGCTCCCAACACTAGCGAGGCAGAACATAGAAGCACTGCCTCCGGCTCCGATGCTTCAGCCCCTACATCTACGGGTGGAGAGGAAATTCAGACCACTGAGACTCGAAATAAGATGAAACATGAAGGGGTTTCCGATAGTCATACAGTGTGTCAGGCTGAAAATTTTAGCGGGGAATCGAGTTTCTCAATGGCAGGCCCCGTATCCATCCTCAAACAAGACGGGGTTTCCGATAGTCAAACAGCACGTCAGGCTGAAACTTTTAGCGGGGAGTCGAGTTTCTCAATGGCAGGCCCCATATGCAGCCTCAAACATGACAGGGTTTCCAATAGTCAAACAGCGCGCCAGGCTGAAACTTTTAGCGGGGAGTCGAGTTTCTCAATAGCAGGCCCTGTATCCAGCCTCATAACTTACTCGGGGCCCATCGCATATTCGGGTAGCCTTTCACTAAGATCTGACGGCGGCACGACCAGCACCAGATCCTTCGCCTTCCCCAGGTAAACATAGTCTACAAGTTACACAATCTGTTTTGTTCTCCTTTCGGCTCATTACTAGAGCCATGACTATCTCATCTTTTTAATGGATTACAATTGTTGAGCCCAGATTGCAGAACGAATGGAACAGCAGTCCCGTGAGAATGGTGAAAGCCGATCGGAGGATTTTCCGGAGGCACAGGGGCTGGAGGCATGGACTTCTCTGCTGTAGATTTTGAAAAAGCTTATTACATTCTTTGAGGTTTACTTGTAGACATTTATATATTCACCTGTCTTTTGATTGTCCCTTTTCTTGTCCACTTGGGATGTCAACATTGATTTGGCTGGACTTTTGGTCCATGCCTTTTGAGTTTTGGCTGCTGCTGGAATGAGATGCAGGAGATCATGTCTAGGCTGAATTCTTATTGGTCTTTCAGGTGTCCTCTATTCATCAGTGATTTATTCATCAATCTTGAGAGCAACTTCTCCTTCCCTAGCTGCAAACGTGGTGAACATTTCGAACATCTTTTCGGCTATTTGTTGTTCTGAAAATTCACTTACATGCACCTGGCGCGTGTGAGTTCTACAGACCTTAGCCGGATACCGCCTGTCGACATAAGATGGAAACACTCGGGTGCCTAATAGGGTAAACTGAGCTAAAGAGGGCATGTGCCTAATATGTGTTGCCGTTCTCTTTTCAACAGAGAAGAAGAGAGTGTCTGAAGTTAATTGTCTGCTGTTGTTACGATCTGTTTTGAGTAACTTCCATCTCTTTTTGGCTTCTCTTCTGAAAGTTTTCATTTGATGCAACTTGACTTTTAATGAACGCGGAACACTTGAAACCTTTCAAAATATACAGATATTGATAAATAAACCAGTGTAGAGTTATTCCATATTAGGATTTGAGTAATATCCTAGATTTTGCCATGAAAGTAAACAAGTACCCTTTTTTCCTTTAGGAAGTCAGGCCCCTTTTGTAAATAAGACTCCTTATTTAGATTGATTCTTAATTATGGGCCGAACTTTTATCAACTTTCATTCCGTACCTAAATCTGACCGCGTTAGCTAGCCATCTAAAGTCGCAATTAAACGCTTACCGAGTGGATTTAAGGCTCTCTTCATCGTCATTGTTCATTGTCTCCAACCTCACCCAACATCGCCTCCTCCGGATCCTAAAATCTTGGAGGAAAAGGCAAAAAGCATTTAGAAAGATAGGACAAAAGGCATTGTTTGTGATATCTTATGTGATTATGTAAGGCGTCCTAATTTATATTTTTGGTATTGCTTAAACTTCCATTTGGCAAAAGCTCTTAATCAATCAATATTCTAGTTCATATAATCCTTCTTAAACGGATAAAAGCTATTCTCTTTATTTTCCAATGTAATAGGTAACGAAGTTATTCTTGACCAAACTCAAGACTCTTGTCCAAGTCGAATGTAATGTCATCATAACGTGAAAGGGCATCTGATCTTGTCTTTTCTTCTTGACAATTATCATATACTGCTGAGGCTAAGCCCCTGAAAAAAAAAATGAATGAGAGAACATCGCCTGCAATGAAGGAAGCCTGCCCTCTTCTGTCGTTATCACTGTCATCAAATTTCTACTTCTTTTTTATTTTCCTAAGTTGAATTATTAATGATAGCCGGCAGCCCAGTTGCGAATAATGACTTTCCGTTTTAATTTAAAGTTCAGTACCATCTCCTCTATTTTCTTCCTGGGATTGCTCTTTTTCTTGTGTTCAGCGCAATTCACAGAGTCGGGCTCACTTTGCCTCTAGGGTTATCCGAGTGCACAATTGAAATTGCACGAAAATGGGCACTATTGCGACCAAAGCCTTGTGAAGTGTGTGGTCATGCTAGTTGGAAAGTGACCGGAGAATCTCTCTAGACACAGCTGGAATTAACCTTGATAGACAGCTTGGTCCCGTCCATTGTTATTGGAAAGATTGCCATAACCATCCTCACATTCTCTTTTAACCAGGTTGCACCCTTTTCATTTTGAAATTACATAGTGTTTTGGGCTATTGTGAGAATAACAACAAATTGCGAACCACAAATTATTGAAAGAGCGAATCCCACAATAATTTCTAATTATTTATTTTTTGTGACCCAAAACAGACTGTTATTTATTGAGATGCACGTGTGAGTTGTGTTAGAGAAGTCCCACATCGGACAGTAGTGTGGTGTGGAGCGGTTAATATATTTTAATTGACCCAGAACTCATTGACTTAAGCTTTTAAATAAAGGTAGATCCAACTGAATATGTTGACTGGCTCAGACTTGGGCTCTCTCTTAGCGATCTCCCCGGGTGAAGATACCGGGCTTCTGCTGCGCGCTCCCAACATTATTCTCGCACTTCTCTAACCTAAATCATTAGTTCTTTTGTAAACGGATGCAGCATCTTTATTTTTTACCCCTAAAATGAGGGGATGCTGATATATACTATAAAGCAATATTATCTGTGAACAACACCCTAGTGAAAACCTTGAATAAAGAGAGAATATGACGGACCCACCGAATGTGATGTAGCAAACGTTGGCATGGCATATCGTGTTGATAGGTAAGTGTGTTTACGAGTACCTAAGGAGGCCACCGACCCCACAACGAGTCGGGGACAAATCACAACTCCAAACTGCGTGAAACCTCCTAAAACCAAGCTAAGGCGTAGATTTCCTTGTTATTCTTATCGAACTCTGCGTTTTGTGTTCTGTCCTTGTGTTGTGCTCTCTCTCTCTCTCTCTCTCAAACCAGTATTTATTCAAACTAGACGCCTGCTTAAGAAACTCTCTCGCATATGCAAGTCTACCGTTGAGACAGAGATGGGGTCGATGGTTGTTCCTGTGAGGCTTTGCATTCTCAGCCTGAGCATGCTTATGTTAACCTCGTCCTTCGCTTCTCGCCAAGTTCATGCACTGCCTTCTCTTCAGCAAGGTTTTCTCTCTCTCTCTCTCTCTCTCTCTCTCTCTCTCTCTCTCTCTGATGCGAGATGTGAACATGGGTTTGCTTGGTAACATTGTCCAGCACAAGAAGCTCAGCTGCTTTCTCCTCTCAACTCGCCAAGAAAGCTCAGACTCTTCGAGCAAGTCACTGTAAGCAATCCTACCGAACTACCTGAGAAGCTCATGTTCACATAATTTCCCTTTTCCAGCTTAATTAATGGTACTTTATCATACGCAAGCTCACCTCTAACTTCCATCTTTTCATCTCGCTTTTAAATGGGAACAGATCAAAGGACGTGACAAAGAAGTTCCTACCGCGGCACAAAAGCGGAAAGAAGATCAATCGGGTAACTAGTTCGTTATAAATTTTCATTGATCGCATCCTAGCATATTGCCAAATTCCTATTTGTGAAGCATTCTTCCACACTTTCTTTTCTCCTCCAATTATTTTCACCAAATTACTGCATTAGAATTACCGACTAACACTACAGACGCAAAAGCAAATCGACAAAATAAGTATGATTGAACAATACTATTTGGATCATCAAATGAGGCTCACTTGTGAATATTCCCATTAACAATTTAGCATGCTCAAGATTATTCATTTGTACGCATCGTTGAATGATTGTACATTATGATTCTCACCATCTCTCGTAATAAGTAGGATAAAGACGTGAAAATGTCGAAATATATGAAGTCAATCACACAGCACTAATTTCATTTATATATGTACTTGGCTGGCTATAGCACTATAGGTCCTTCATTCACTCTAAAAGAAAAGAGAGATTCATTTAAATTTTGTCTTCTATTTAACTGTCCAAGAGTACTATGGCCCTGTTTCCCTTTCGAACATGACATTGTTCGACTTTTTCCTTTAAAGGGAAATTAGCCGTCATGAGGCATGTCATCCCAAGTTCATGTTTAGCTTGTGAATATATTTTCTCTTTGTAGTCTGAATGCATCATTTCACAATTAATACGAAAAGCAAATTACATGTTTCTTTTTGCTATTTTTGTTGATTTTCAGTCGAAAAAGCAAGTTGTTATCCTTCTACTAATGATACGTGTGATTATCAGAATCAGGAACAATGTGATATAAGCAAATCAACAATTAAACAGCCTATATGAAAAATTTTGCTGTGTTCGCATCATCGGTCCTTATCACTACGTATCCATGATTTGGGACCATAGCTTACATAGAGATATAGATTAATCTCCTCTCTAGCTAGAATATAGGAAGAGGAAATTCCTACTTATATGTTAAAGTGTAGCTTTGATAGCTTTAATCTAGAGTTTCGATAGACTTTCTAGGCTGGCAATCTCCTTTCACCTATTAATTTGAATTTTAAATGTGCGTTTCAACATGATACTAGAGCTTGAATCCACGTTTTGGTACTGCATTCCATGTGTGGTTTCTTTTCAATCTCATTCCACGTTCTTCCAATTCACAGGGCAAGAATATTTGTCTTGCCATTAGTAGTATCCCAATTTGTACACGTCTGATTTGACACTATATAATATAGAGTCTGCCACTACCAGATCGCACAATACTGCAAAATTTCTATCGAATGATTAGGCTTATCTTATTAGAAAGAGGTCTTCCAAGCCTAGCATATGAAGTTTCACGAGCAAGAATTCGGTAGCCAACGCCGTTTGTGTTAACCTTGACCGTGTGAGTTCATGATTATTGTTATATCCAGGCACATGTGCATAGATGAGCAAAGGGGTCGAGGTCTTCTGTCTCTTTGTTGTGTCTCGATCTATATTAACTGCCTAGGATGATGATGATCATGTAGGTGACCGATTCCTTTAAAATGACAAAACCTACTGAGATTACTACTCAGGAGGAGTATGTTGTGCCCCCCTACTGTATCATTGAACTTGTCATGCATCCGCCTAGCACGGAGCAATTTAAAATGCGAATAAACGAAACGATTTGGAAGATCTGCACAGGGGGATAGCTCGAATTAAGAACATACTTCTGGTACAGCAAGTAATTGACTAAACCTAGAACCCAGAAAACCGTTGCTGCAATCGATGAGATCATATTGTCTATACATTCTTTTAAGCCAGTGACGGTTCCTTCTAAGGACAAGCAAGCGAGGACCCAGAGGCCATGAACATAACATGAGGGAACGTGTTTCAAGCGGACCTCATCGTACCAACTCCCAACATCATCTCCATTGATATCATTAACTTAATAATCAGGTACAGAATAACGTTAAACTAAAAAAAATATTTTTGTGGGTTTGATGTGATATGTCCCAGGTGGGGATGGTGCTCCCAGCAGAGAACCAGCGACGATGCATGGGAAGGACAAGAGAGGGACATGGAGGGAATGGGTGGAGGGGACCGACCCGACCCAATATTTTACCATGGATTATTCCCACGTTCGAAGACGACGCCCGATTCACAACAAGTCCTTGCCGGTTGGTCCATGAAAAGGCCTTTGCCCCTTAAATTCTTTGCCCTAGGAAACATATATATGTTTATATACATATATATAGTCTCTCTTTTTTAGGACACTCGAAACAAAACGACCCCTCGTTCGCCCTACAAGATTTTGTGAAAGACAGGAAAGCTGTGTCTTTTCTGTGAGTAGGGAAATGAGGGGAGTGTCTTGAACATCTATCTCTCTCTCTCTCTCTCTCTCTCTCTCTCTCTCTCTCTCTCTCTCTCTCTCTCTCGTGGCCGACATCGTCGAGCAAAACCCTAAGCTTTGGACCCCCACCCCGACCACGAGCATTCCCATGGTGGCGTTTTCTCTTCGTCTCGTGCATGGGAAAGTTTTCCATAGTTTAATTTAATTTAGGGAGGTATTAAGTACAGTCCATTTGCAGTCAAATTCCCAAGAAGCGTTCTTTGGCTTATGGAAATTACGAGAATGAATCGAATTTTGTGCACGTTGTCATCTTTTGTGCAATCTTTGCATGCCGTACGGTTTGGAACGTGTGCATGGGGACTCCGGTCCAAGAATGCTCGACACGAAACGATGATGTTTCTGAACATCCCGATGATTGTACAGAGCCCCAGCTACTTTCATTCTCAAATGCGATGAAATGGCGAAGTGGGATTTCATGTTTAGAGAGATCTTGGGACTTGCAATATGCAATATTATGATTGTTTGATTAACACCTATCAGCTACATATTGTTTTTTAAACAAAAAAATTGGTTAAAGAAAGTAATGCTTGGAATTTGGAGTTTTAACCAAAGTTTTGTTCATAAAGAGATGCGATCGTTAATTTTATTTTGATTTTCAATAGTCGATATGATTGCATCGTTTTTGTGAGTAAGTATTGGCAGAAAAAATCTCTGAGGCTGCTAGCGTTTTATTAATTTTTGAACATATGATAATCCTATGTTGTCCCTCAAGGCTCAATGGCGTTGTCCGACCCGAAAATTAGAAGTAGTTTTGCGGTTTGAACGTGGATAAGAACAATGAGTCGGTTATTTTTGTTGCGTTGTTGATTAATTGAGATCAATCGGGCAAGGTTAAGGATAACGTCATCAATGATCTTTATACTTTTGTCCAAAATTAAAATTCTCTATACTTATTTTTTATTCAAAAACGTTCTTAAACTTTTTAAATGTTTAATTCATATGTTAAATTTTTAGTCAATTTTTGTTAACATGGATCCAAATTGCTAATATGGATGTCGAAGGCACGGTGTGATGTTATGATTCACTCAAACCTATTATGGTGCCACATTAGTCAATATAAAAACTAAAAAAATAATTAATTGAGAGAGAGAGAGAGAGAGAGGTGACCAATTAAGAAGTCATATTGCAGCACCAGCCCCAAAATAAGTAGCAATGAAGAATTTTTTATGGCAAGAGTGAAATTGATCGGTGACAGGTGTTTTGATTGTGGCCACCCCAATCAATCGAGCTCGAAGGTCGCGGCCATGAACATTTGAGCCCGAAGGTCGCGCCCACCATGCCCAGATCTGACTTCGAAACTCACAGCCATGTTCGCTCAAATTTGAGATCTGGGCTCCAAGCCATCATCGCCACTTGAGCTTTTGAGTCGCGACCATGGTAGCAACGGGTGGCCGTGAGTGAATATTTACGAATTACGTGCTAGAAGAAGAAGATATTTCACAGTGTTCCACTTCACGTCATCAAAGTCCAACACTGAACCGTCCAGGTCAAAGGGAGAGTCAACATTTAAAAAAGATGGAAAAAAATTCCAGGTTAGAAAATATTTAAGGGCGTTAATATCATGTCAACAAAATCTGTCAGCGGCGTGTACAAATCAAAAGAGAGAGAACGCTTATAAAAAAGGAAAAAAATTCCAAGGCAGAAAATAACGACGTTAATGACATGCCAGCAAAATCTGGAATCAGATCGATCGAGGGACGAACGATGACGCTTTTTAAAAAGAAGAGAAATGCTTTTAAACTAATAAAAAAAAATGAATAGTTTGAATTTCAGGCAAAAGTAGAGGTACCACTCGTGAAGAAAAATTATTTAAAATGTCTTAAATTTATTATACTTTTGTCAATTTAATTTTAAATATTTTAAGTTTATCAATTAAGTCCTAAATTTTTTGCATTTATGCCAATTCAGTCCTTTTGGCTGGGCAACACTGACGTGGATAATTTTAATTATTTATTTTATTTTTTTCTCTTTCTTTCTTGGTTTTCTTCCCCTATTGCCAGTGAGCTTCGGCGAGGGCTAAGGCCGCGAAGCCCTCGCCTGTGACTAGTGATAGCTAGTGGCGAGGTCACCTCGCCCACGATCGTGGTCAACAAGCTCTAGTGACCCTTGTCGGAGCTCACTAGCAAAAGGGTGATAAAAACCAAAAAAGAAAGAGAAAAATATTAAAAATATTAAAAGATTATTAAAATTGTCCACGTCAGAGCCGGCGACGCCACATCAGCACCAGCCGGTCAAAATGACTAAATTGGCACAGATGCAAAAAAGTTTATGATTCAATTGGACTGAATTGACAAAAGTATAACAGATCTATAACTTTTTTGACAATTTTGCCTACTCGTGACTAATGTACCCAACCTATTAGTCTTTAGATTTGCCCCAACACCAACCAAGAGACAACCCTATCCGTTTTCTCTTACTTTTGTCTTCTCTCTTTCCCAGCCTCTGCCTCCACCCACTCGCTCGCGCCTCCACAGCCACCGCCACCGTTGTAGTTTTCCATCACCTCAACCACACCTCTAGCAAGCATCCCTTTGGCCTCTGCACATTGTCGCACCACCAAAGTCGCTTGTGTGGCTCTGCTTGCATCCACAATTTCTCTATCTCTCTCTCAATGGTCGCGCCTCCACGCTTGGGGTTGGTGACAACCGTCGATCACAGAAACTCACCTACTACCCCCACTGAGCCCCGTTTTACCTCCAATCGAGCTTTGTGGAAACCAGATCGGAAACTTGTGCTCGACGCAAGCCTTGGGTCTGGGGCTCATCACCACCCTCGTCTCCTTCTCGTTGAAGGTGGTGGTGATAAACATCTATATGTATATACGTATCTACGTAGAGAGAGAGAATGTGTGTGCATGTAACGGTAGCTGCCAACGTTTACGTAGCGGTGGACAGCACCGGATACGTCATATCAAAAGCGTCACCAAGCACCCGATACTGGCTTACATCAAATCTGCCCAACTGCGCCTATACCCCCACCAAACCTGCCGGAATTAACTGAAGTGGCATGGCGCAAGTATGCCGTCACTGAAGAAGCTCCGGAAAGGAACTTCTCAAGTTAATCATGCCGAACAGAATCAAGAAAACCTATTGAAGCTGCTTGTGACGAGGTTAATTCATCTAAATAGCACATTCCGTGATCACAGTATTTGCCTCATGTAAGTGAATCCCAGAACAATACTTGGTTTATGGTTTGGGAATTAAACCCAAAGATAAGCATATCCTTCCAATACATACCTGCAAAAGCATGATCCTGCCATAAAGGGCTAAAAAAGTTGAAGCAATGTAGGATAGCCGAGAGTCGCCTAGTTTCAATGGAAACCCGACTCATGTCGTGTCCAATAAATTCTAAGAATGAGCAAAAAATTGGTCTCAATTGATTGGAACGGTTGGGAAGGGAAGGGGGCGACTCTTGGAGTTGATTAAAAAGAAATAATGCAGATCCGAACACTTGCCCTCACGCGAAGGTCGGTGAGATTCCAAAAGAATACACATGCGAATCAATAAATGTAATAGACTTCCTTCGTTAATACCATGTCAAAAGCGTATGCATAACTGTTAAGCTTAAGTTAATAAAACACATGCACATCGTACTTTACACATCAGTAGGTTGAAACATATTTCAATTTTTCATCAAACTTCATGTCCTAAACAGGGAAAGAAAGAAAGCAGAGGCCTATAATGCAAGCCAACCTCTCCAAAGGACCGTGAGAAAGAACGACGGAAAAACTAGTAGTTTAATAGAAGTCTTATTCACGTAGTTCATAAGGGCAAATGAACAGTTCTATCTACCACCATTGGTTATTGACACTGCCAATCCACAAATCTCGACAAAGTCCAGCCATAACTCAGCATTGCTCGAGCAGTGGAGCAGGGATTAGTACCAAAAATTTATACATCGATGTGATTACCCGAGTTCAGAGGCAGCAACTATAGCACCGAATCAACCCATTCTCATTGCAATCCAGGCACCTCCGAGTCTTCCCTTCGTCCTCATCAAATATCTTCCTACTACCGTCACAGCTCGAGCAGGGCACGAATCTCGCATCGCCACAAGTCTCGCAGACGGATCCCGAATCTTTGACAGGCAATCCGTCCAAGAGCTTCGCCAGCTCACCAGCCTCATTGAGTTGCTTAATCTCCTCCGCCCCACCGACATGTTTCCCCCTAAGAAAAACTTGAGGCAAGCTAAGTGCCTTCCCTCTAAGCACGCTCTGCAGCTCGCTCTTGTACGAAAAATCCATCGAAATGTCCCTCTCGTCCACATGTACTCTGAATCCCTTAAGTATCATTCTCACAGCACAGCAATCCTCATAAGTCTTCCTAATTCCTCTCAAACTAGTGAAATAGAGCAAGACTTCAGCCTCCGCGCCTCTCAACCAGTTCTGATCATCACACGCCAAAGTGTTAACACTGGCCGGTCTCACAGGCCTAACTGTTCGTGTTTGGCTCGGATTGCTCTCCGATTGCCTGGAACACAACGCACGCCTGTAACTATAAACCACGTTTGGGTCCATCTTGGCCAACAGAGCTTCCTCAGACAAATGCTTCCACAAGGGCTTCGTCTCCGAAGACGGGCTTACCGCCAAAGCAGGGCTTATCGCCGACATCTCCGACAACTTCACCGGAAAAGATGACGAATCACGCACATTCCTAACAGACCCATCAAAGCTCGTGTACCTACAGGAACTGGGTTTCGTTGCAAAGCCGTAATCTGAAGAATGCAGCTTACCGGAGGGATTCTGGGAGACGAAATCGGAGTCGTCGAGACCATCCATGAGCTCCCAAGTGTTGATGACGGAGTCCGGCGAGAGTGACTCCTTCGCTTCGCCGTCTGCCCGAGCGCCGTCGTCGTGGCCCGCGTCTCGACCGGAAAAATCGGGCCTTTCGGAGGCGAGGGCCGGGGTTTCGGCGGGGTTGGTGAGGCGGAGGGAGCCGTAGGTGGTGGAGGTGAGACAGACCAGGTGGTGGGTGTCACCTTTCCGGAGAGGCGGGTGGTGGACGAGCGGGGCGAGGAGGGAGCGGGCTCGGGGCTCCTTGAGCGGCGATGAGTCTAGGGAGAGAGCGTTGGCGGTGGAGTCCAGAGAAGAAGAGGACGGAGATTTGTGGTCTTCTTCTGGGTACTTGCTGAGGAGAGCTTCGAGCCTTGAAGCAGAGCAGCCCATGAATGAGACGAAAATGGAAGAAAGTGCCTCCGCTCTCTCTCTCTCTCTCTCTCTCTACTGATCTCCCTTTGGAAAAGTTTGCTTTTTTCTGCTTTTGACAGAAGAGAGAGAAACAGAGAGAGGGCTTGGGTTTTTATGGTGAAGCTTTCAATTCAAGAGGGTTGGGTAGATGGGGGAAGAAGACGAAATGAATGCAGGGAAGCGAGCGAGACAGAGATGGAAAGCCGCGGATTCTAGGAGATCGCTTGGATTTGGATTAAATGCTGCCTTTTTCATTTATTTTTTTTACCATGAAACGTTTAAGGTTCATGGAGATCTTTCTTTCGGCCAATCTATAAAGATAGGCCTACGAAATTCCCATTTTTAAATTTAGTTAGCTTAGCCATGTGATTTTGGGTAATGCTAGTTTATGATAAAAATGGATCGTGTTTTGGACCACATTCCCGAACATTCTGTTTTTTCTCTCTCTCTCTCTTTGAGTAAATTACAATTTCGGACCTAAGCAAATTCTTAAAAGGTTTCATCTAGATCCTCGTCCGGATCTCGGGATCACCTGGCTGTAAAATAACAAGACGGTATTATCGGGTATGGAATAAGAAAAAGATACAATTAAAAGGGTTTGGGCATGTGGACACTGGCATGGTAAAACAAGACACGTATTCGTGGAGCAAGACAGGTCGCGCAGAGGCCTCGAGTGATTACTTGTTACCTTTTCTGCGATAAAGTATGTTATAATCGAGGAGGTAAATACCCAAAAAAAAATCCCAAAATTTAGGTGTTATCTCAATTATATCCACAAAAAAATTATCTCATAAAAATACCATAACTTTTGTTTTTGTCCCAAATTTACCACTATTAATTTTCCATTTAAAATGGACATTAGTAAACTTACGTGAAATGTCACCTCATTAATGAAATGCTTTTTTAGCAAGTTAATATTAACAAATAATCCACAAAACGATGTCTTATTGATGAGAAATTAAGATTTGACTTTTCAATTGCTATCACTTTTCTTCGTATCATCTCATCTCCATTCCATGTCACTCGAATCTTCCATGGTGCTCACCCATTTATCTCTCACGCTTGGAGAGCTCATGGTTGAGACGCTTAGACATCTCTCGGTTGAGAAATTTTGAAATTTGTTAATCAGAGATTTCATATATCTGATAAGACGATAATTCTTCCATAAATTATTCTTGCTCCGACTTACGGAAGAGAAGGATGACTCTAAGCACAAGAGATGGAGGAGTGGGCGTTGTGGAAGATTCAAACAAGACGATATGAAAAAGAATGAGAACAATTGAAAAGTTAAACTCTAATTACTTATCCAGGAAGACTTCGTTTTGTGGACTATTTGTCTATGTCAACTTGTTGAAGAGAATTTCGTTAATGACACGACATTCCACGTAAGTTTATTAACGGCCATTTCAAACAGAAAGTTAACGGAGGTAAATTTGGGACAAAAACAAAAGTTTGGAGTTTTTACGAGACAAATTTTTTTTTGAATATAATTGACACAAAACCTAAAGTTTTGGATTTTTTTGGGTATTGGACCATAATCGAGGTTCCACAGGAGGCCCCTTTGGTTACACTTGTGGGAAAACACTCGTGAATTAAAACTAAACTACAGTTATTGCTTTCTAAATCTAGTCCTAGTCCTACCGTAAAGTTAGATTTTCTCGTCTCTATGTTCGGCACCGAGGCCGCTTTTGTCTCCCGACAACGACATAAGGAAACTGTGAGAGGAAGATATTTTCTCCCCAATAAGTGAAAGAAATTCTGCAAATCGACACTCAGCTTTTAAAGCTGTCTGTTGTAATTTCGTTAGGATGCTATTGATATTCTCTTTTTTTATTTTTCAATTTTCTCCAACATGAATATTATCTATGACTTGAAAATGTTCGATAATGTTTCCTTATTGGCGCGCCAGCAATGCCATGTCTCCTTTAAACTAATTTAACCCCTTGTATGGCATCCATCCCCAATTTTTCATATCAAAAGCATTTACTGAAAACAGCCAAATTTAATAGCACATGCACCTAAAATTATGTAGGGCTGCTATCACAAAAAAATCCTAGATCGGCACACATATGCCACATTTACGTTAAACTAATTCCCGTGTTTCAAAAAATATAACCGACAGACATGTGTCATAATTACCTCAAAGTTACTTTTATATCACAAAACATATCAAACCGGTACATCTGTAATGCATTTACCTAAAATCGGTACACTTGTATCACATTTATCCTAAATTTTGAGATTTTTTATGACTTGAAGATTAGTTTGAGATAAATATAACATAGATGTATCAGTTTAAGTTTTTGTGACATGAAAATTAGTTTGAAGTAAATGTGGCACGAGCATACAACAAGATACAGCCTGAAAAAGGTTTGAACCTCGGCAGCATTTTTTTTGACAAAAATTAAAAAATCGATAAAACTTTTTGATAATTCATGACTTAATTGAAACGTGATTAATTAAATTCAATATAAGAAAATACTCTTAAGAAAAAATATAGTAATAAAAGGTCATCTTTGTATTTGATCTTGCTCTTACTTTTTTTTTTTGGATGTCTCATGGTCAAGCTGAGACCAGAGAGGAGAATTAATGTTGCCCAACCTAAGTTGGTACGTTGTCTTAAATGCACGTGGAGACAGAGAGCAAATTTGGGGCGCAACAGCCGTCACCAATTGCCCGCAGGCTTAGGGCCCATTTATTTCATCATTCCAAATCAACTCTGGTGCTAAAAAGTTCTTTGGGCAAATACAATTTTTTGAAAAGTTCTTTGGAAGTCCTTTGAAAAGTTACATTTTTTGGAATGCAAAAATAATTTTTTTCTTCTAACTTTGTCTTCACTTAATTATCATAATTTTGGAAATGTTATCGAAACTCTAACCTTTCTGACGAAGCCCTCAGTCACTGGCGGGCGGCCAATGAGCCGCCACCAGCCTCACACAAGGTTGCGCAACCTCACCATGCAATTTTCCGTTGATAAGTATGTCCGATTCATTCGGTCTGGTGGTGCGGGTCGATCGAAAGGGATCTAGGGGGCGAGAAGGTACGGACACCACAAAGGCAGCATATCAGCAGCGATAGAAAGACGTCTAATGAAAAATCGTTCTTACAGGAAAGATTAGGAACTAGAGTTTCAGGGGATTACATCTTGCTAAGCATACAAAACACATAAATGCAACACGTACCTGCGATGCAGGTTGAAGAGGACTAGTGATGAATTGAGTGGACCATCCGGGTCCTACTGCTGATCCAAGAGGACCAAGGCTATTCAATTAGACCACGAAACGTGAACTCAATGTGCTGACGATGTGGGGGGGTTCCTGAGCTGGTCCGGTCACCATCACTCCACTTGAGCGTTCCTCTCTGCCTTTTTAGAGAGGGCAAAGTGATGACATTGTCGCGAATTACACGCTGGTGATCGATTTAGGGAGCTTTATTAGATTTATTGTGTGTCGTCGTCAGAATGATTGGCATATGAAAAGATCTGATTACCCAATTAATATTAAACACACATGTCGCTACTTCAATCAAGAATGCGAAAGAACGGTTTTATCTTAACGATAGACCTATAGCGAATAATATATTTCATACCAAAATACTTGTCATAAATAAATATGTTTTCATTGAAATTTTAGTTTTACGTGCCAAACACGCTTTCAATCAAGCTCTCTTTTGGGAGGATAGCGGACATTTGGTAACTAATTTCAGTGTATTAGCTAAATTCATATATAAGTTGAAGTCGAATAACAAAACTTTAAGTTGCAATAGTGTAAGCATTCGAAGTATATAGTATGCAAAATGTGGGTGAAACTTGACCAGGGCATTTTAAAATTTGCTTTTAGTTTATCTTATTTGAATGTCGACTCGTGAACTTTATGAATATTTTCTGACCAAAAAAAAAGACTTTATGAATATTTAGTCTTCCTAGAGTTAGGGGTTTTAAAATTATTCAAGTTAAGTATATCATCAAAATGAAAAGGTAGTAATAATCACTTAACAGGTTTTGCGATATTTTTTTTAATATTTTTGTTACTAAGAAATAAAAGCGCTAGAAGTCCTTTAATTTTTTAAAAATGTTCAATCAGGTCCCCGAATACTTGTTTTTTTTTTGTTTGGATAATTGGATCGCTCAACTATACATATCTGTTGCTTAGGTTAGTCATTATGGCAAAGCTACGGACAAAAATACCAACGTGATCATTAAGTCATCATTAAATACTGACATGGCATCCTACGTGCATTTAAAAAATGTTAATACCACTAAAAAATCTAAACTAGTGCACATGAGAATAAATCTATCTCAAATTAATTTTTTTTATCACAAAAAACTCCAAACTGGTACACTGTGACAAATTTACTTCAAATTAATTTTTTTATCACGAAAAAATTTCGAAACTTGTACACCTATAACAAATTTATCTCTGTCAGTTTCCGCTAAGTTAGGTTAATATAATAAAAAATCTCGAACTGATACACCTATAACAAACGGAGGGTACAATCCCAATTTGGTACATCTGATACAATTCAACAGTTTAACGGTAAAACCTAATGAAAACTAACAGAGGATATATTTGTCGTAAGTATATTGATTGGGGTATCAAAAAATTATTATAAAAAATTCGGCAAAAAGGGAATCAAAAGAAACGACGGTAGGGTTCACCCAATGCCTAGCGACTGCAAACCGAAGGTCGAAGGAGCGTTGTGCAACCACAACTGTCGCTTGATCGGAGTTGCGCGGCCACGGCAGCGGTTGGCAAGAACTCGGCTTTTTTTCCAAAAAATAAAATAAAATTCCGCGACAAAAAAAAATTTGGGAAAAAAATTCAAAATTATATTTCCACCATGGTCTAGGCAGTAGACAGCGCCTGTAAAAAGCCCATCAAAACGGCCCAAATGCTCGCTCTATCCGAACAAAAAGCCTACCATCTGGTAGGGACGAAGATATTTTCTCACTTGCACGCACACAGTCCCCCTCTCGAGCCAAAAATCTGCAAGCTGACCGAAAGCGAGACGAACGGATTCGCGTTGTTCATCTCCGAACGATTCTCTCGGCCGATCGCGTTGAACATCAGGTTTGAGAATCTTCAGTCGCCCCTCTCTCCCTGTCTTGTTCGTATCGATTCGACGTGATTTCCGTGGTTGATAGCGTCGCGGTTTGGTTTTTGGAAGGCTTAAATCGATTTGTTGGATGCACGAGCCGTTTGCTCGGGGGGAAGAGATTTCTCGGGGACGTTCTTGTCGCCCTGTTCTCTCGCCGCCGCCGCCCCCGTCAAATTAGTTTGCTTGTCAATATAATCAGCAAAGCTCGAGTTAGGTTTAAGGTTTTCTGGATCTCCTGAATTCGAAATGGTTCGTTTAGTCATTTAATTTAATTTTTTTATTTTTTGTTCGATCACTTATGTCGGACGATTGAGCTGCGTCTTGTGCTTCTGAAGCGCGCGAGTGGCGTTTCTTAGTCGCTTGGTGTTTGGTTGGTTGGAAAATGCACGGAGGCGAAATTTGAGTTATTTACATTGATAGGTATGAGAGTGTGGAATCCTGATGGTACTGAAGTGTGTGTGTGTGTGTGTGTGTGTGCATCGGTTTGTGTTTGATAGCATTATGCGCAGCGTGTTTTGTTTCCTTCTTTCTTTCGTGTGCGCTTATGTTGAGAACGATGGCCATTTTAGCAGGCGCTGCGATCGATCATGGACACCCAAGCTCAGTCTTCCCCTCCAAATAACGCTGACGTGAAGGCAGCATTCCACAAGCCTTCAAATGACGCGTCTAGTAGGAACTATCGACGGCATTCTCCGGCTAGCAACTCATCCTCATCCGATGGTCTGTTCTTTTTTCCATCTTTCTATTGGTGGCTTGTGGTATTGTGAGGCCTCCATAGTTGTCTGTTATATATATAAATTCTTGACCTTCTCATTGTTGACTATGTTGACATTAGTGGTCAGTGGTCTGTGCTGTGGTTACGATGAAATTTCAGTTTGATTGAATCTTCACTGCTGTGGATCACTTTTTTTTGTTCAGCGTGGCACTTTCTGGAGGGTATAGGTCTGAGATGTCTCTAACTGAAGGGTATAGGTCTGAGATGTCTCTAACTGATTAGAGTACATTGCTTGAGTTGTATTGTTGCTTACGTAATATTTGAAATGCATTGGCACAACTATGGCTGCTGGGCATTTGATCATTCATGGCTCATGTGCACTTTATTTTCATCAATATTAGGATATTATCTAATATGTAGCCCCAAGAGGCATAAGTAGGAAAAAAATTTGAGAGGTTTGCATAAAAATGTACTGCCAAGGACAGTGTCTACATTTGGCAAAATAGAGGAAAGCTTGTGAGAAGAAATATGGGTTAAAAAATTGATGGATATCTTTTACACCAAAAGAAAAATCTGCCTTCTGAAGCATTGGTGCACATTGTTCACCAGATATGTCAGTACTAAATTGTTTCTTTGGCTGATTATTCTGTACCAAAATTACCCAAGTGAAGTATTATACTGAAAAGCACTTCTTTTGCTGAAGACAGTTTGTTACAGAGCAATTCTTCCCAATGAGTAGTTTATGTTTTACAATATTTTATTACTTATTGCCATTGGATACTTGTCTCTTCATGTTCTTCAGGGAGTCCAGAGCATGGCCGGGCATATAGCCCAAAGTATGCAAGGGATGATGCTTCTAAGCCCCCTGAATATCGAGAAAGAAGGAAGGTTGATGAGAAGGATTTATACAAAGATTCTGGACGGAGCCATTACAGCAGGGGTGGTGACTCACATAAGTATGCTGATCGTCATGCCTCCAGGGGTTCTCATGGTTACTCTAGAATTGACGAGCAGACCAGACATCGCATGGACGAAGAAGAGAGGGATCATCACAAGTCCACTCATGGGGCTCGAGAATCAAAAAGGGGCTCTTATTCTGATCGTACGAGGCGAGAAAGTGATTATAGCAGATCAAAGGACCTTACGCAGGATGGGGACAGATACTCCCGAGATAAGTATGACGACTTCGGTCACAGAAGTAAAGATAGGGAGAAAGAATCTGGGAGGAGAAACGATTATTTTGAAGAGTCAGAGAGGGATCGTCGTAAGTGGGATGTAGATGATCGAAGTGAGAGAAGGGATTATCGCAGGAGTTCTGGAGATCGCCGAATTGATAGGACTCTTTCTAGAGAAGAATCCAAGGGGTACCATAGTTCTTGTACAGCTAGAAGGGATACCGATGGACATCAATCTAAAGAAGGTTATAGAAATGATCTGAGAGATAGGGACAGTCAAAAGTTTGCCAAAGAAAAGAAGAGTTCTGATGATTGCAACATTATGAAGGACAAGGATCAGCAGAAAAGAGGAGCAGAGAAGCATTTAGATGATTCAACTGTCTTCAGGAGTGACAAGAGTTCCCCAACCAAAAGACCAAGGCTTTTCAGCTCCGAAAGGGACCCTATCTTCACCAAGGATGGTAATATTTTTGTCAGTTGTTAATTGTACTTCATTCACCACTCTCCCTCAAGATGGTCGGATATCAGTAGGTTTGGTAAATGTTGGTTTTTCCTTTTTGTTATTTCTTATACTGCCTCGTTGCTTTCTTATTTGTCATGGTAGATAATGCAAAGCACTCACTGGGTCTGAAGGGATCTCAGGAGACCAGTGTCAAAGCAAATGAAGCACAGCCCCACGCCTGTGGAACTGAGGCTGCTAATGATCTGAGTGCTGCAAAATCTGCTGCTATGAGGGCTGCCGAAATGGGTATGTTCTGTTCATCGTTTTTGTTTAACATTTAACATCATTATGTTCAGATCTCTTTGCCTTAATTTGTTATGATCTGATACATCCCACTCTGGATAGCTAGGATGCTTCTGTGTTCTACATGTTGCACTTCTAAGTTTTTCTGGTTGTGATTTATCTTGCTGAAGTATGGCTATGAAAAGGTTGTGTTGATTTATTATGCGTATGTTGGCTTCTTACGAACAACATTAATATCCTGTTGGAATATCCTTTTGGTAAAAACTATATCTCCTTGAGGCAAGCTTCAGTTATTCCTCTCTTATAATTCAAATGATAACTTTTCTCTTTCTCTATATTCTCAAGGGGGATGGTTTTTGGTTATGACTTGGATCTTGTTCAGATTGATGCGTTTTTTAGGCAAAAAATGCTTCAGCTAATTTTCTCTGCTAATTGAAATACAATTTTTCTCCTTTATTCTTCCTGGCCTTGGGGGATGGCTTTTGGCTGTTCTCAATCGACTGATTGATTCTTTGTCAAATAAGGATTGTGATGCCCGTCATATGCTTCGATAAGAAATATAGTATGTGCGATGATGAGTTCAAGGACATAAGCTCTGTTATTTGTTCTGCTGCTTGTCTAATAAAGTTGATCTTTCCCCTTTATGTTTCATTTTAGTAACATTTATGACTCCATTTTGTGGAAAAATTGCATTAATTTGTTTGAGACTTCTTGGGAGATGATTTTGAAGCATGATTGCTTGGTCTTTGACCTTTGTCTAGACTGACTTGTCTTTTAATTTCATCGTTCCCTTATCAGAGCTTTCTCTTGATGCTTGTTATCATTCTATATTTTTCTCATCTTGTCAATCATATAGAGCTCGACTTGTCAATCAGGTTTCTTCTGAAGGCAAGGTTATTCTGGGGCTTTATAATTTAAGTGGCTTTTCAATGATCTAGTAATATCTTTTCCTGCACAGTTTCCATGAACTGGGTAGATAGTGAAATATGAAACCTCCTACAAAACTTGTGAAATCTGATTCATTTATCATACCCTCCTGGAAGCAGGAGTGGTTTATCAGTCAAATAATTTGGGAAAACTGTCAGAAGCCTGGAAAAGTGATCATCCGGCCCCCTCTTGTGGCGGCACAGTTTTATCCCTGCCTTCTATGAAAAGATATGCATGGGTTGATTTCTTCTGTTAATTGATTTTAAGGTTGTTATCTGATGAGAAGTTCTCATTTGCTATCCTCCATCACATAAGTTGAATTTTCTGTACTTGGGGGTCATTGTGTCTTGAGATGCCTAGGAATTGGGATAACATATGCAGTGCTCCTTTCCAAGTTGATGTGTTAAAATGATGTTTTGATCTCTGTAACTATAATTGCTTCTGCGGTGATTGAATTGTCTCTTTGAATTCAGTAAATAAGAATCTTGCTGGTGGGTTTGGACCAACTGGCTACTTATCTACTGAACAAAAGAAGAAGCTGCTTTGGGGGAACAAGAAACCTACAGATACTGAAGAGGTATTGTGATAATTTCATATGTTTGGATCTTGCCCATTGGATGAAACTTTCTACACCTGCTTTTGTTGCTTTTGTAGATTCTATACTCATGCCTCTCAATCTTTGCAGTCTGCTCACCATTGGGATGTGTCTCTGATTGCTGATCGTGAACGGCAAGAAAAATTTAGCAAGCTCATGGTAAACCCCATTCCCCTTTCTTAATGTAGATTTTGTCCTAAATTTTCAATAAGGACTGTTAAGAATCTCTTGTTGCTTAGCCTTAGTAAGTTAATTCTCCTTCATAGAGTTCACTTACTAACACTTTTTTAGAGTCTGAGGTTGCCTTGGTACCTATGGCCAATTGTAGGGTGTGAAGGGCGAGCTCAAGGCGGAGCCGAAAGCAAACAGCGAAGATGGGAGCAGCCTTCTGCGAGCCGAAAAACAGAAGGAGCTGCAATTGGATTTAGAGAAACAATACACTGCTGGACTTCGAAGGAGGGATGGCCGAACGGTTGGTCTGGGACTCTAAGGACATTCAAATTTATTGTGTATGACTTCTTTCCGCAATATTTTGTAAGAGTTATGCTTCTAGTTCCTTTAGCTTGTGGTTTGACTAAGAAAGATGCCGCCTTGCATCCTGGAATTTCAGATTTTTGCTGGGAAAATTTTAAGTGCAGCTTTGCCGCAATAACTTGGTATGCCTTGCACACTTTCTCCGCACTTTAGCGCATCGAGCATCTACGATCCTCGGCCAACTAATCTTTTGCTTGGCTCGCCCTAACCGTTCAATGACTCTGCTAACCAGAAGCAGGCTTATCCAACAGATTGATTCAAGATTTCTTCAGCTATATAGAAATCTTGTTGTGCTTGGTCACCAATATTCTGAGCATTGGCGAGTGTCCGTGTTAAAAGAAGGGGTGACGCGAATGGGCAACAAATTTCGAGGCTAATGAAATGCCTATTCGTAGGTTTCTTGGATATTTTCTTATCGTATGCAGTAATTTCATGTGGAGGAGAGAGATGCTTGTTATTACAAGGTCTCCGTGCTGACCTTTCTTTCTTGGTGGGGTGAATCATCATCCATGTGTACAAGTTAGAGGCTCCGTTGAAAATTAGTCAACAAAGATAAATTCATTATTTATGAAATTCGGATATAAATTGTAGTTAATAGAGAAAGTCATTGTTCTAGCTATTAGATGCACGATTGTGCTGCTGTAGTCCTGGTCAAGAAGAAATGTTAGGAATGACTGCTAGATGGGATCAACCATCGAGAATATTTCCCTTCTTAACGGCTCAATTCGTCTGCCTAAGTTAGATTTTCATATTTTTTAGGGATCCCATCTCATTCCATTTTCTCTATCATGTCAAATTGTCAATTGAAACCTTACTGTTAGAAAAACAACGATGCAAAGATGAACATACGGTTAACCATCATTTGTTTGAGAAATAGCTACTTAACACGATTAGTGATGCACTGGCTTGGGTTCAGCTAAGTAGCGGCTCTCTTCACTTGATGGTGGACAAGTCTTCTCAAGAAGCCCGTCTCGCTCTCGAGATTTGAACTTGCGCTCTCGTGTAAACCCGGCGGGCACCAGCATCACTGTGTTAATCATGCTTGGTGGCAGGGAGGATTTCGAACACCATCGCCCCTTTTGAATGGTCACGGCCGTATCGTAGGGCGAACCTTGTGAAGTGCGGCGACAGATTATATTATCATACGGTTGTATTGTATAGGGAAATGCTTGCATCATGGTCATACATGCAAGTCACGAAAATTGCCAAATTCTTTTCGTTTTATTTTATATGCCACCCACAAAAGGATTAAGGACATGCTTCTATAGTAATAAAGCAATAAACGAGCTGTATCAAACGTTAGTCCAACACGACAGAGGTCGAGGTCGGGGACACGCACTTCTTCAGTCCTCAGAGCCACTCGCGGTGCCGTTCTTGAAGAGGACTCCTCCGCCTCCTTCGCTCCACACTCTCATGGCGTTCCCCTCCACCGCCCAACGAGCGAGGGCCTCCCTTGTCCTCACCATCGCCCGCTCATGCCGTCGCCGCTTCATGTCCACCGTTTGCAGAGAACCCTCTTTCGCTCTCCCTCGACAACCCCCTCCCGTCCCAAAGCGAATCCCTTTCGCTGTCCTTGCCCACGGTCGGACGTGGCAAGACCCCTTTCACTGGATGTCCGACGTCGACGACCCCGAGTTCGTCGAGCACCTCCGCCGAGAGAATTCCTACGCTCAAGCTTTCATGGCCGACACGAGGGAGCTTCAGACCCAGCTGGTTTCCGAAATGAAGAGTCGAGTCCCCGCCGATATTCGTACTCCGCCGGAGCGATGGGGTCCCTGGTCTGTTCATTGCCTTTTACTCCGTCTTCTTTTTCTTCTTATAGATATTGATTGCTCGGTCATGATTCCAGACCGGTTCTTCGTCATGGTTTTGATCTTTTCGTTTTTCTTGTTTTTCCATTTGGTGCTACTGATGTTTTAAAGCGGGAATTTAGGCCTTTGGGCGACGACGAAGTGTTCTTTATCATGGGCTCGCACATTTGTCTGCTTCGTTTGGATGTTTTGTTAGGTTAGTTGCTTGATGCTACGCGAGCTCATCGACAAATGTTGCTTCTTGTTTCCTAGGGCATAAATGCGAATTGGGAAGCTTTCTTTGAAACTTCTGTTTGTGTTTGCTTCCAAGTCCCACCTATATGGTTTAGTGAAAAAAATCAGCTTTCTAGGCGATGATTTAAATTCATTGGTGTACTTTGTAGTATTATGATCGCCCGAGGTACAAGGTACATGCTTTTCCAGATTTCACTGCCCTATCTGCCACAAGATTCAAAATTGCCTGTTTTCTACACGATTTTATGGGTTGATTTACATTCTCCACCTCAACCTAGTCCTTTCTGAACATGCCTTTTGACAGTATTATTTCGACCATTTGGGTGGTTCCTGGTGTTGTTGAAATTGGAAGCTGAAAAGCTGAATAAGTGAACCCTAATCACATCATTATTATGGTCAAACAGGCTATATTACCAATACATACCTGAAGGGAAGGAGTTTCCAGTGTTATGTAGGAGGTTGGAAGCCGAAAAAGGTTGGGCAGAAACAATTCTTAGCTATGTGAGAGGACAACAAGGAAGAGAGCAGGTCCTACTTGACTGGAATGAAATAGCTGAGCAACATGGCAAGTTTTTGTATGCTCGTTGATAGCTTATGAAAAAAGAGCAGCAACTTAGGGTGTGTTTGTTCCGTGGAAAATGAATGATTTGGAAAACATTTTCCTAAAAATAGATCTCTTGTATTGCCTACAAAAATGAGTGAACGAAAAATGTTTTCATCAGCCACAAAAATATTTAGACATAAATTGTTGTTGATAACGAAATTAGTTTTCATTGATTAATTTTTTTAATTGACACTAGCGATTATTTTTAGGAAAATATTTTCCAAATTATTCATTTTCCGTAAAACAAACGGAGCCTTAGTTTGTCTTACTTTGCTTGATACAAATTTCGATTAATAGAATGTTAGTCCTTTAGGATATCTCCTTTTTGATTATCCACTTGTTTAAAGCCTGCTTCTTTTCTTTTTGTAATGATTAACTCCTGTTTAGGGGGTGTTGGCTATTGGCTGTAGTTTTTTGACTTATGGCTTTCTGCATTTGGTTTTTAACTCTGGGTGACTTTGAGTAGTGGTAGTGTTTTGAAGGTGTAACATTGGAAGTTAATCTCTTTTGACTTATTCAAAGATAATAATATTGTACATCAAAATATGTTCTTACATTAGATTTCACACTTTATTGCTATTTTTGAGAGATTTGGGAAAATGGGGGTTATGAAAATTTGAGCGGAAAATTTCAATTTTTTGTGAGATGAAAAAAGAGGGAAAATTTAAAATTCTGAGTATTTTCCTCCCAATTTCTTCACCTAGGAGCTCCCAAACAGAGCATAAAAGTCACTTTTGGCAGTTCTTTAAAGTTAACCGAAAAAGCCAAAAAAGCATTAGTTAAAAGATGGGGGAGCAGTTGTTGCTTGTCTTTTACAAGCTGGCTCGTTAAATTGATTTTGATGCCAAATGGCTGGGGCAAACGCCCCCTTCAAAGGAGCAATATAGCATAGGGCCAGAATTTAACTGTTTTTCTCCTATTGGTCCATGAAATAGAGGCTAGCCGGAGTATATATGGATGGAAAAGAGGACAGACAAGGTATATCTCTATAAATGTAGTGACTCTTGCAAGATTCCCTTTGTATCTTTTTACTTTGACTCAGTGTTGGGTGATGTCTTCCCACTGATGCATTAGATAATTCGATTCATACGAGTTCTTAGTTTCAGTTGGTAAATATCAGAGACCAACTTCTGGAGTAAATGAAACATAGTTGTGGATATGATTACTTAAGTTGGAATTCACCATGTTTTTCCTACTAAAAAAGTATGTTCTTTTCCCACAGTAAGCATCTCTTTTACGATTAAAATGACTCTTCTATTCATCTTTAGGTTATGTCCATGTGGGTATGTGTCGAGTTTCCCCGGACCATAGTTTTCTAGCTTATACCGTTGACATTAATGGAAGTGAGTGGTTTAAGCTTCAAGTCAAGGACATTAATAGGGGATATATAGTTCCAAATATACAAGCTGAAGGGGTTGTTAGCGTGGCGTGGGCTAAGGATGGCTCCACTCTCTTCTATACTCTATCCGACGAGTATCAACGACCTTATAGGT
Organism: Metrosideros polymorpha var. glaberrima; assembly: GCA_001662345.2. Taxonomy (NCBI): domain Eukaryota; kingdom Viridiplantae; phylum Streptophyta; class Magnoliopsida; order Myrtales; family Myrtaceae; genus Metrosideros; species Metrosideros polymorpha. The sequence goes on along the minus strand of BCNH02000002.1, from coordinate 18,775,013 downwards.
AGTTATATTGATTGCTGAAGTTGATCATATTTCTGTGGTTTCCTAAAATTTTATTATCAGTTTTTGCCTTCAGGGTCCTCTGCACAAAATTAAGATCAAGTAATCTGGAGAACGCAGTGGTTTTCACAGAAAGAGATTCCAAATACTGTGTGGACATCACAGGAACGAAAGATGGCAAGTTTATAACTCTTAATTCAAGCTCAAGGAATTCATCTGAGGAAGGACCTTACCTATTCCATTTTCATTTGATATGCTATTTCTATGAATTTTTAGATATGTTAATATGTCTTTTGTCGTCAACAGTGGTTGTCAATAGAGCCTGTCACTTTTCTACAGGTTTATGTCATAGATGCTGACAACCCGCTTGGTGGCTTGAGAAGAATATGTAAGCGTGTATCTGATGTAAGGTTCTTCGTGGAGCATCACTATGGTTCTTTCTATATTCTCACAAATGCCCCCCTATGTGAAAGTGTGGAATGGAATGGTCATGGTTATTACTTGGCAAGATCCATGGTTGAGGATCCAGAGTTGGCCAAGTTTCAGGTGACTATTGTGTGATGTGCTACAAGTTAGATTTTGGATGTTATAAGTTATTTTTAAATTATTATTTTTTTGTAAATTTAATATCAGATTACATTATTTCTTTTCTCCTTTCTGTTGTCTGCATATTTTTTTATCTTTTGCTTTTGGTTCCTGGCAGAATGTCATCCTTCCTGGCGAAGGTATCACTATAGAAGACATGGATGTTTTCAATGGACATCTGGTGCTTACCATTGATAAGCAGGGTGTACCTATGTTATGCTCCATCAATTTGCCCATCAATGTTAATTCTGAGGTCTGTCACATCTTTTTACTGCATTTAAACTCTTATAGAAAACATCTCTATGTATTAACTTTATCAAATTAAATCAGTAATGTCTCAAATTTTCTTACGATGTCTCAATTATTAGAAATTTTTTGTTCAAAAAATTAAAGAAAATGATTGCGCTCGATGTATATTCGCTCATTTCGCTAATACATACAAGAAATACGTTTTAATTATAGATTGTTGCAATATATTAAACATTTCCAGACAAATAATAGAAATATGAATATATTACATATCTATTATCTTCTCCTTTCCAAATGTTTATTAAAATTTTGTTCATAGTACAACTTTTAATCTTAGTAAAAATGCGGCTGAAATAATTGTATGTGGCACTATTCTCATTGTGCCTTAAGCACAAGTTTATCACTAGTGTATCCATAATCTTGTGTAGGCTTTTCTCTTGCATTCACCTTAATCTGCAAAAATTACCTTGGATAGGTATACAGAACTGGTTCATTTTAATATAATCATTAGAGCTTGTTTGGTGCATCTTTTCTCTTTGTGGCCTTTTGCCTTGATTGAATTCTTTTGGCAATTGTTTGTCTTTCTGTGTTTTGACGAGCTGGCTTTTACTTGAGAGTTGCATCTTTTGATTTGATGCCATTGCCCTGCCTCTTGACTTTTTTTTTTTTTTCAACTTCTTTCTTAACTTGCAAAGTGTACTTGCTTTTTACTTGATCTAGGTTTTCCACTGTGCCAAAAAGCTTCATAGCTTCTATAAATGTTCTCTCATAAAACAATATGGTGGCCAAGTACCCTAAAAGTGGGGATGCTATTGATTTGAGATAACATATTTTAGACTTACTGGCAGAACTAGGACTATGTTTCGCTTTCTGGCGAAGGTATCAGCATTTTGTCAATACAAGCTCATTTAATGATTATGTAAGTCATGCCTAGGAATCTGCAGAACCTTTGTCTGATGTTCGGGTGCATTCTTGTTGTCAGGATCTATAGTGCATTAGCGATGAGAAAAAATCATGAATCTATATCTAGTTAAAGCACTCCTGCAATTAGTTGTGTGAGATTTTTGTAGGATCACTGCCAACTGTTCTAAAAGCTTAAGCTATTAGATGAAAGCATGGTTTAATATTTAAGTATTCTATCACTCTCTTTCATGCTTAGTCTAGTCTTTTTGCTTAGTACTAAGCGTGGACATATTTAATTGGGGAGACAAATAGGGTTTTAAAAGGTTTGAACTTAGGACCTTTTATTCTGATACCATGTGAGATTTTGTGGGACCATGGCCAACTGTTCTAAAAGCTTAAGCTGTTAGGTGAAGGCTTGATTTAATATTTAAGTATTCTATCAACTTGATTTAGTTATCGGGGTCTCGTTTAGCAAGTTCGTTGACATTGGGTTATTACTGCGTGTGAGCACTTTTTGTATGCAGTTGCTTGATGGTGGAACAAGAGTGGAAAAATAAGTACTATTACCGCATTTCTTGTATATTGTACAGCTTACATGCACTTAATTATCAGAAAATTAGCGGTTTTTATACATGTCTAGCATTGGCTATTGTGGGTTATAGCATATAATAATAATGATGACGACGACAATGATGACCGCAACAACATCAACAACAACAACAATTATGTTGCTACAATAAAAATAATTTTTTTTTTTAATATCTACATAGCCATTAGATAATTAGCTCAGTGTCCATCGTTGAGATCGATGGCGCTTGTCATGTGAAACATCGATGGATATATTGACTTCTATTGTTAGCTTCTTATTTGTCCCGATTGTAACACTTTTTGTACTAATATTCAAATCATTCCCTGTTGTTTTGCAGCATGCAATGATCCTTGAGCATCTAAACCCGTGGTTTTTTCCTGTCCCTTCAAATTTCTGCAGCATTCTTCCTGGTTCCAACCATGACTTTACGAGTCAAGCATACCGTGTTGTGCTATCTTCTCCTGTGGTATACTGTCTTATCTCAAGAGGAAACTTGCATATTCAGTATGGATTCTTAACTTGAGGAATGTTTGTTTTGTATCGACCTCTTTTATGCTAGTCACTTTATGCGTTCTTATCCATTCCTAGCTACTCTTAAACCACTTCTACTGTGCTTTCCTCTAGATGCTGCGATGTAGTCGGATGTTTCACTCTTGTATGATTTAACTTCTAAGTAGCTAGGTATCTTTTGATTTGAGCACGTTCTCATTATATCATGCCTTGTTAGTTGAACTTGAATCACAGCGAGTTCCTCAACCTATACTTAAACCTTTCCTGCAATGTAATTGCGAACTAAAAATGTTCACTGCAGTGATTGGCTGAAAGAGATTTAGTTGCAAGTGTGGATTCTCGACCAGTTGAGCAATATTAGTTAATAATTACCAACAAGGTGTTGGCTAGTTGGCAGGGGGAGTTTTTTCCTCTCCTTATGATCTTGGGTTTAAGTCTTGTTGAGAGCACTCCAGAAGTCAAATTCTGAATGCGCCAGGCCAATGTGGGGATTGCGCCCTTAAAATCGCTCGTGGTGGTGGATGTGAAAGCTGAGCCAGACACTACCTAATTGCTAAACTAAAAAGAAAATCAATAATTCAATATACACTTTATCATAGTAATGTGTGTGCATTTGAATCCTTTATTCCCCCTAAAAGTGAATTGAAAGGAATTTTCAAGTGGCTAAGTTTTTCCTACATAAAATAAGCATTTGATAATCTTTTTGACATAATGTGAGAGCAAAAACAATGACGACGTTGCTCTAACAAAGAGCTTTTAATTCTTTCCCACTCAATAATATTTTTGTCAATCTTTCGGTATCACTAAGTGCCTTAAACTTGCAATGGTAGTGCCAAAACAAAGGCTTAAGTTTTCAAAAGTATGTTGGCTTCCTTAAATATGATACTTGTCCTGTTTGAAGTGCAGATGCCTGATGTAGTTGTTGAGTATGATATGTCAAGACGTACTTTCTCCACCATCCAACAGGAGGAAGTGAGGTGTGTTTCAGCTGACATTGGATCGTCCACCACAGGCTATGTCAAAAAATTTGTCAGCCCTATTAATGTAGAGAACATTAAGGAGGAAATCAACGAGAACAGTGCAATGCAGGGTTGGAAGGACTTTTCGGATGTGTACTGCTGTGAAAGGAAGGATGTTGTTTCCCATGATGGTGTCAGGATACCTCTGACAATTCTTTACTCTAAAACATTGTGGCAGAAGGGAAAGTGTCCAGGCCTTTTGCATGGATATGGAGCATATGGTGAAGTTCTAGACATAAGCTGGTGTCCAAATCGTCTGAGTCTACTCAACCGTGGTTGGGTTGTTGCTTTTGCTGATGTGAGGTTGGTTCAACCAGATTTTTGTTCATCGATTGTCTTTTTTGATACGTATCCATTAGGAGCAACAGCTCTTGTCAGGATTGTCGACATGGCTAGTCTGATTGATTTTGAAGTTTTACATTTTCTCCCTGGCATAAACATCATGGCTGGTCTGTTGATTATATCAGATGTGCTGATTTATCCCAACTGGAGTACTAGACAAAGCACAGCGACTAGCCGGCTTAGAAATATGAAAGAGGATATTTTTTCCTATAAAAGATACTTAAAGGGAAAAAGAAAAATTTAAAGAATAAGAACTCTTTCAAAGTTAATTACTGCCTTTGTTATCTGCCGAAACTATATTTTGGATTGGGGATAAAAACTTGTAGTCTGCACATTTTGTTTATAAGCTGTTGTGTCCAGGCTCTTATTTTCAGTAATTTAGCTGGCATCTGAATGATCTACTTAATCAATTGTGTTTTGTCGCATATTGTAGTTTAACATATCTTTTGAATACCATTTTCTATGTAGCAGAGGCGGGGGTGGTGTTAATTCCTTGTGGCATACTTCTGGCCGTGGGGCATACAAGCATAACTCTATTCATGACTTTGCATCATGTGCTAAGTACCTTGTTCATGAGGGTTATGTTCGTGATGATCAGCTTTGTTCTATAGGACATAGCGCAGGCTGTCTTCTTGTGGGGGCTGCTATAAATATGTATCCAGGTCTCTTTCATGCTGCCATTATGAAGGTAAGAACTTTCCAGTGTGGTTCGCAAATCATACATCTAGTCTTCTATGTTGTTTATGTCTATAGAGGTTTATGCATGTTGCTTATGGTTTCAAAGTTCCTTGTTTAGAATTCCTGAAGAAAAATTAGTACATTCTATGTGAGTTATAGACTTCAGACGACTACCAATATTTATCTTTTTGTTGCTCATGGAGCATCAGTTTCCCCTGATAGACATAGTTACTTCAAACAATGGCAGCAAAGGTTTAACATCATGATGTGTGATTCGTAAATCTGTCACCTGCTGCAGCAGCTTCACGATTTTAAATCTTCTTCTGGAGTATTTGTCTCTTGATCTGCTTCAAACTGGAAAGAGATTCTGCCGAATGCTGCTCATTATTGCCAGTTTGAGTAATCAGATCATGCTGAACCTTTGCTTTTGATTGTTTTGGAGCGATGACACCAAGATAATGTGCCCCAGGTACCTTTTCTTGATATATGCAATACATTGTTGGATCCTAATATGCCACTTTCCATATTGGACCATGAAGAGTTTGGAGATCCTCGTATCTTGCCACAATTTGAGTCCATCATGAGTTATGCGCCTTATGATAACATTCGCGAAGGGGAATGTCATCTGTCAACCCTTGTTTCAGCATCATTTCTCGACTCAAGGTAGCATGTCTTCATTATTGTAGACATGCATTTATTTGCTATTCAACTCATAGGCTTGATGTGGCTTTCTTTGATTTTGTTGATCCAGGGTTGGAGTGTGGGAAGCTGCAAAGTGGGTGGCTAAAGTGAGAGAAGTTGGGTGCTCCCGCTGTTCACACTCGGTAATTTTGACAACAAATATGAGTGCAGGACATTTTGGTGAAGGGGGACACTATGGGCATCTTGAGGAAATGGCTTTTGACTACGCATTTCTGATGAAAGTTACTGGGGCTTTCAACAAGTGATTTTTTGTAAGGCTTGAAAAGTCAATCCTATTGGTGAGAAAAAAGAACGTGTTAAGGTTTGCTCTCAAATAACGGGTTTATGAGACATGCTCTTCCTCTGTTTATCACTGGCGTCAAGGGTCTGCTGCATGCTGTTACGGGGTTTTGGCACTAGTGTAAGCTATCCTCTCTTAGTCAGTTCTTATTTCTTTATGTCTATTTGATTGTTTCATTATTTTCCTTTTAGGAAAAATTTTCACCTGAGTATATTCTTACAGGAAAAACTTCTCTGGCTAACATGTTTTGATGTTCTGAGCATGCATGAAAGATATTTCATTTTAACTAGTTTTATTGGGTGTTTGTTTGTAGTCCTATGGGACGATGGTAGAGACTCCAAGTGAAGTGAGTTTGTTCTGACCAAAAAAAAGAGTTTGTCATTTTCACGATTTGAATATATATCTTTGGTTGACCTGCGGAACTTGGTCACTTGCTCATATGTGTTCCTGCAGTTACTTTAGCACAGAATAGGAAGCCCTAAATTCTTTGTTAATTGAAGTCTATTGATTTGAATGATTGTGATTGTCACAATGCAGATAGTTCTGTATGTGAAGACACCTGGGAATTCCAGTCCCTTTCCCAAGCTTCAGTATGTAGGGCTGCTTGAAAATGCAGTCACCTGGAACTTCTGAGCAGTTGCCTGCCCTTCATGTGCTGGGTAGTAGGATTGCCATCTTCGAATGCTCGTCGAAGTTTCAAAGCCTGTTGTCTTTAAGTATTAATTTCTACGCGAGATTACAAGCCTCAAATCTCAGACCCATTCTTGATCTGAACTCTGTTCCGAGCCTGTTACATAATCTACACATTACATGCTAGTCCTGCATATACTATGCATCCATCAACTTTTGGCCCGGGGAACATTTGTAATCCTTAAGGCCGTTTTTATCTTGCACCGCGTCACTTTAATTTGCACTTTGTTGTCCAAGCTATGACTGCAATTACGGGGATGGTGGATTTTCGATTGCTAAATCAACTGGGTATCGTTTTTGCAGCTAACAAGTTTTTAGTAACAGGCCAGTTAAACAGTCAAATCCCCTCTCTATTTGTAATTGTGTCCCCACTACTTGCTGGACTGGTGGTGGCTTATGTGTTTTCTTGTTCTTCCCCTCAAATGAGAGCTGCATTTAGCATACTTATCTCGTCACCCATCGCCGGAGCTTGTTCTTTTGCAGATGGTCAAAGAAAAAAAGGCCCCAAGAAGCTGGACGTGCCTTCTGCATCTGCTTATTCCTGTGTCCTCAACCGTTCCTTGCTAGATTGTGTTCCTGTGGCCGGTATTTATCCGCATTAACGAAAGTGAAATCGGCAGTCAATCCGATGGCGAATTCCACCATCTATTAACTTATTGCCCTCTCTCTTTGTTCGTCTTCTGTAGCGAATCATTATTGATTAGTACATGGCACCCCAGCTAATGAACTCATCACTAATCAACTTAAGCCGTGTTTCAGTTATTACAAATGCAAATCTGGGTTATTAAGCAAGAACGCGTATCTGACTTTGCAAATGTTACATTCGTTTTCGCAAGGCATTTAACCCGGGGCCTATCATAAATAAAACCAATACCGACCCCGCAAACCCTTTGCCTCCGGGCCGATATCGCCGGTGTTTAGTTCACACCCGTAGTCTGAACAACAAATCATCATCAGCACAGACAAAGGTTCAAAACCATGTAGGTCCTTTGAAGGAGAAAGAAGGGTCAAATGCCAGTACTTCATCTTCGATACTACGAAGCTTCTGTGTCTTTTTGTCCCACACCAGCTCCGGATCGGGCGTGAAGGGCCAAGAGAGGGTATAAATTTGGAAAAGAGACTCATTTTAGGCCGTTCCCTTTCCGGTTTTCCTGTTGAGGTCAAGTGCAGTGCCAATTTTTTTGGGTTTGTCCAAAATAAATTTGATATAGATAGATTTATATACATTCTCACGAATTTATAGTTTTAATATAAAATCAATACGATTCAAAGTATTTTCTTTCATATGATTTCATTGTTTTAATATTACTGTAGTGATAAATATTTAATTTAATCAAATGTACGTTTACTGTATGCAAAAGGATAAATTGAAGGACAAAACTCGAGACCTGAGCGTATATGCACAATACCGCCCATAATCTATTAGGATGCAACATATAAAGAGATCGGCCGTGCCTCTCAACGTTGGATGAATCAGTTTGACGAGACTACGAAATGGAATCTCTCAAAGCTCAAGCATTCGAGTTTAGTCTTCGAGGTCGGCGTGACTTCCATCTCGTAAGTGATCGTCAAGAGCAATCGCAACAATCCGGCAAAATTTATGAGAAACCTTAGTTTATTAAGTGTTAGTGTTCGCTGCAATGAGAAATGCAAAGCTCGAGAATGAATATGTACTAGCTTGCATGCAATTTCTTTTCTTTTTTTGTGAGTGAGGTTGATGATATTTTTTAAAAGATGGGTTTGAGTCGAAACTCATTTGAACTTACTTATAGTCGGACTCTATTTATTAATACTCACTTCAACCTATTCATAAAATCCGACTGACCAATTTGAAACCCGAGCTTGACAAATGTGAGTGAAAAAATGGGTTAATGCCTTAATGGACCTTTTTTCCTCTGCACTAGAGCCAGGGCCGGGCGCACCCACCAATTCAAAGTCAAATGTTTATTATGGGATGCATCATCATCGTGAATATTATCATTAGAGTTATTATCATGGTACACATGTGACAAATTTAGCCCAAATTAATTTTTTAACCACCAAAAACCTCAAATTGGTGCACCTGTGAAAAATTTACCCTAAATTTTAGGGTTTGTCGAAAAAGATAAACTAAATCATGTCATTAGAAAATTGAACTAATTGAAGAAACGTCAACTAAGTTATTATTATTTTAAAAAAACTAAGTTTGGGGTAAATTTGTTACAGATGTACCAATTTGGAGGTTTTCGTGGTCAAAAAATTATTTTGGGGTAAATTTGTCACAAATATATCAGTTTGGGATTTTCTGTAGTATTAACCTTTATTATCAATGCCATCAAATCCAATAAAAATTGTGGATTGATGAAGGAGCAATTTGTCATCTTTCTTGTTCTATAAAAATACCAAAGTGAGTGATTTCGAGTCCCCAATAGATCAGTTGATGTCTCAAGTTCCTATTTTTTCAACAGTATACCCCAATTGGCCAAAACTATCTCATAAAAGTCAACTTTGGTTTTTGAATAATCATCATACTGTGATACAAATATTTGGTTCACTCGAAAAAAATCACCAAAAAAGTTTTATACCTATCACTCTTGTGTTAATTCAATCTTAAACCTTTCAATTATGTCAATTCTAAAACTTTTGACAATTTGTTAATAGTCCTTCCGACCAATTTTGATCAGATAACGCTAACGTGGATGTTCAGTCAACGTCAGCTGTCCTATGCATATGACTAGCACTGATGTAGACAGTATTTTAAAACTTTTCTAAAATTTCTTCTTTTTTCTTTTTTTTCCTTTTTCTGTTTTTTTCTGTTCTTTTCGTCAATGGCCAGAGAGGGCGGGGCGAGGGTCGCCCTTGCCACCAGATTCCCTCATCTACGGCCGACGAGGGCTTGGGTGAGGGCGCCACCCTCACTAGCAACCAACAAGGGCTTCCAGACCCTCGCCTAGTGGCCGACAAAGGTCATTAGGCCCTCGCCAACCTCAATAAAAAAAGAAAAAATAATAAATAAATAAATAATTTAAAAAAAATTTGTTAACATCAACATCAATGGTGCCATGTAGGACAATCGGTGTCCACGTTAACGATTTCCAGCCAAAATTGGCCGAATGAACTATATTGACAAATTGTTAAAAGGTTTAAGCTAAATTGGCCAAATAAAATATTTAGGACTAAATTGACATAAGTGCAATAGGCTTACAACTTTTTTATTTATTTATAATTTTCCCAATTCACTCACGTATCTATATGCTAGTAGAAACGGTAGGGATACGTCTGGTTCCTCTCGTTTCCTTATAATGCAACAGACAGTTGCTTGACAAGCATGCACGACTTGGTTAAGAACTTAACGCGTGTCCGACTGCTTCACCTCTACTTGAATTTAAAGCTCTCATCATTCGTTTGTCATTAGTTCACTGTCCATTTTTAGTGACACGTTCTGCAGAATGTGGGTCGAATAGCTACTCATCAACTGTTCCTGTATGAATTAGCTTAAATTCAGTTGACTGTTGTTTATGAACCACATTCAACCAAGAACACATCATGGGATTATCTCTGAACCATTAGCCACACCAAACAGTGAGGATTCGATGCCATATCAGATCATGAATATCCACAAGAGATGACAAGACGGTATCCTCCCCCCCAAAAGAAAGAAAGAAAGAAACGGGAAAAAAAAAAAAACAAGAGCCGGAGAGAGAGAATAGGTCAAATGGAAACAAAGTAAAGAAGTAGTGAACATAGAGATTTGGAAGGAATATCTAACTATTCATGTCTTCTGGCGCTTCTGCACCTGATCCAACCCTTCTTCACCTCTCGCATCTGTAACACGGGCCATTGTTGAATTGCCAGGATTGGGACTGCCATGATCCTGAGGAGCAACCAGAAAATGTAGTAAATAAAAAGCAAAACCGGAAGGAAGGACAGACAAGACAGAGAGAGTGAGATCACTAAGGTAAGTGAAGGTGACAAGACCAGCATAACCACCAGTGTAAACAGAAAAGAACCAAGTCTATTGCCCGCATCATACCATGGGAATGGATGTTCCAGTCACAAGCCCTGCTCTATTCGCCCGCTTTCCAAGGTCAATCTGGACTGAGATTCTGGCCTGTGATAGATCCACACCGGCGGTTTGTAGTGCATTTGTCAGTGAATTTAATAACCTGCGGAGTGCATTATAGAATTTGAAATCAACTTTTCAACCCATAAATCTAAATCCAAGAAGATGATGCTAATACAGTATGCCGAAGAATCAGCCTCAACTCAGCTGATAATGGTGTGATTAGAACATTAAGCTGCTATGAAGTAAGAATATCACTTGAGATGAGTGAGCAGAGAGATAAGTTTTGGTAGTCTAATTGACATACAACTGAGTAAATAGAAAGAACACCAGATAAGAAGGATCAATGATTTAGCAAAATAAAATAAAAAATCGTAATTATATGGCTCAAGAGTACTGCTCAAATAATCAATAAATGACATGCAAATTCAGATAAAGTACTCGCTCCAAGTTCAAGTCAGCACAATTGCAAGCTCATAATGAATAAAGTGCGACTTTGATGCCGAAAAGAGAAGTTGGAAGCAATTGCATAGGAACATTTGAAATGAACCAGGACATAGAACTGCAATATTAAAGCTTATACTAAGTGCGGCCTATGTAAGTTTCTCACAACGTAAAATACAAAGCAACTGCCCCACATCCAATATTGCAGCTTATATATAAGTTTAGTGGATAAAATAGTAACTGCAATATTAAAGCTTATACTAAGTGCAGCTTATATAAGTTTCATACATAGAAATTAAAAACCCGAAAACAGAATTGCATAAAATGTCAGTCATCATAAACCTAAATTTCCAAGAGGTCTCTTTGATAAAATCTCTACATCAACAACATTAGGATATTAGAGAATTGGACGAACAAATCATAGAAGATTTCTTTTATGCGGGTTGCTTGTTAAATATGAAGAGGGAAAACTGATCATGAAGAGGCATAAACATTCAACAGTTTCTTGACAAGAAGAGGGAAAACTGATCATGAGAACAAAATGACCTACCATCATGGACATCACTGTGCTAAGAAAAGTGACACACTGATATAGTGGGAAGATAAGGCCCCATCTGTGATAACTTAAACATATAGATAAAAGACACAGATCCATACTCACCCTTGAGAGTAAACACTTGAAATGCTGATTGTCCCCCCTTCAATAGTCAGATCTTCCTGCTGATCAGGCGCAGTGTCTGCAGTGCACTCCATCGGTTGAGCATCTGGAAACGGTCTCTGAAGATGATTGTTAATCACATCGTCACTTCGGACTGAGACAGGTACAGGAACAGCAACGTGCATTGCCTGTTTAGCTACCTCCGATTGCTGAACCATGAATGTGCTTGTGAGATCTCTTCCAGGATCTATTTCTGATGTATTCTGTGAGCTGGCAAGCATGTTTGGGGTTGTGCCAGTGCTATTATCCTCCAACTTTCCAGGATATGATGACACAGGACCAGAACCATTTTTCAAGGCTTGAGGTGGGCTGACAACACTTTGAACTCGCCAATGGCTATTTCTCTGCTTTGAGGAAGAACCAAAAGTTACCGAGAGGAGTCTACTCAGTAAGCAAATTAAAACACACGTGTGCATAATAGAAAAGTAAATTTCATATATGTTGATGTGCTGCTTTTTCACACAAATGTGTGAAAAGACTGATTACTAGATATTCAATACATAGTTCAGGAAATAATTTCCACATGTCATTCTGCTTCTGGAGTTGAACACTTCCAGTAACTTTTCTCGTTTCATTGTGTGGCAATGAGCAAAATGAAGTGCAGCCCCTCTAATCTAGGCTCCGCTTGTTTCGCGGAAAATGAATGATTTGAAAAACATTTTCCTAAAAATGATAGCTTGTATCACTTCAAATAATTATTAAAAAAAATATTTTCATTATCGACAACAATCTAGATCCAAACATTTTCGTGAACAATGAATTTTTTTTCATTTATTCATTTTTCTATGAGACACAAGAAATCATTTTTAGGAAAATGTTTTCGAGATCATTCATTTTCCGCGAAACAAATGGAGCTTTAATGAAATATTTTCATCAGGAAACTATATCCAAAGCTGCCTTGCAGAAATTCAATACATGATGCAGCGAATGGAGACAACTCGCAGAATGGGCACGAAACCCCAACAATTAAACATAGCCATAAGAAAAAACGTGACTTGAGTTCAAAGAGGGAACTTTTATAAAGGAAAAACTTTTCATAATAAGGTACATCAACAAATGCACCTCACATTAGTGTCTTAGAACTATAAGGCCCATAACCAACTGTCAAGGGAAATTGGTTACAGGATCCTGATTGTGGTAGTGAATAAATACAAGTCTAACAAAGAAATGACAGAAAACAGAAGAGTTAACACACAGAAGGCATATCAAGATAATAATATATATCAAAACAGAACATCATGACAAAGCACGCCGAAGCTAACACACACTAGCCAGCATATAAATACATCAATAAACAATTTGGTTAAATACAAGAACCAGCATGTTAACTGACCCACGGCATCAACTTGGCGGGCTCTGAACTCCAACCCTGGTAGGAGTCTTCACACTTCTGTACCTTTTCCTGTAAATACCGGACATAGTCAATTACCTGCAGGCAGTGAGAGTCAACCAATTAGGCAAGCCATCTTAAGGAACCACAAGCAATGGGAATTCTTCAAGAACTCAATTTACCTCTAACAAAAAAGACGCTGTATCTCTCTTTTGGTCACTATGGGGTATGAGATCTCTCAATATCTGAAATCTGAAAACAAAGTTTCATTGTGAAAATAAGGCTCCCTATCGATCCAAAAGTTATCATTCATGGTAAGCTGCTTGTATGTCATGGGATAGTAGACGGGCTGACAATGAAACAATACTTGATAAGGCAAAGAAATTTGAATGTGACAGAAAAGTAGGCCCAAGATTATGTCCACCCTATTTCAGTGCATAACACAATACAACTTTATTTGCTATCACCAATCAAACGCAGTGCATCATGGTCAAGCTGTTGACAAGACCGCTGGGCTCTCACAAAATTCACCATCGGAGGTTGATCATACACAACACGATCAAATTGGGCACTCTGATAAAGGATGCAAAAGGACATACCTCTCGTTGATTTTGCTCCTCCTCCGTTGCTCCGTGACCGAATGCTTCGATCTTATGGCATTCGCTTTATCACTGCTCTTATCTGCAGTTCAAATTGCAAATCTCACACAATCAGAGAGGACCAATACCGCTTACTAGAACTACAATTCAGCCGCGAACCCAACTCAACATGCCAATATATCCGAAAGAGGGCCCCCCAAAAAAAACTATTTCCAGCAAATGAAGTGAAAAATGAAACGCATATCTCCAAATGGCCCAAAATTCAGCCATTTCCGGATTAACAAGTCAAAACTAACAAAATAATTCAACGTCGCATCCGGAGTTACAGGGTCCAAAACCAGTGGAACAAGCAAGGGTCTACCAGCACGTTGAACAAGAAATTACCAACCCCCCGAAAAAAATTATTCAATTGGGGAGCGAAAATCCCAAAACAGAGAGCGACACGATCCGGAAAAAAGCCCGTACCTTTGGGATTCGCACTGTTGCTGCTGTTCGAAACGTTCGAGGAAGGGCCATCTCTCTTGGAATTGAGATCTTCCTCCTCGTACTCTTCGTACTCTTGGCTCCCTTTGCCCGATCTCATCCTCCCGCCGAGCTCGAATTCGCGCGAGCCACGCAGAAACAAAAAGAAGAAACGAAGAAAATCCCACCGCCGAGGTTTCGACGAAATTGATGTGTCGGCGAAGACGGAGAGAGAGAGAGAGAGACTCAGGACTCGACAGGTACGAGGAATGGGGCTCTTGCGCACGCCGTTGGGACAGCAACTGCTAGCACGAAAAATGCGTTGCAGGAGCCATGACTGGTTTGTCTATGGAGGAATGGGTATTGGAGGGGGGGAGGAGAGAGAGGAAGGTGGTGGAGGAGGAGCGATGTGGTGCGGGCGAGCTCACGCGATGCCGGTGAGCTCGCAGAGGTTTGGGGGAAAAAAAGGTTCTCTTCTTGCGTTTTCTGACGAGTGCTCTGTTCGCACATGTTAAACGATCCATCGAAAAGAATTTACTGCTGTTAATGCTTTTTCACTTGCTAATGCTGAGATATTTACAGAAATACTTTTCTCTCTCTTTTTTTTTTATTTTATAGAAAATTTCCTTTCTTGCTATGCTTCGAGCAGCCGGTGATCGACGCGTCGCCACCGCGAAGGCGTGCCGGGAAGCCACCCTCAGAGGATGGGGCTTCGGCTTCATATCGGAGTTGGATGCGTGTATCAAGCGATGTGCACGTCGAGTGTGTTGTCTGTACATATCTAATTGATACTTCTTGAGGGAGAAGTCCCTTGGATCGTGCCATGGAAGGTGGCTCTCCCCAATCCCACCATGCCATGTGTTATCCAATTAGGTATTGGTCCTTTCCAACTCGATAATTTTTCAACTAAAAAATAGCCCAAATGATATGTCACATGGTTTGCATATCGCAAAGTATGTTATGTAGTGTTCTTGGATTCTAGCAACAAAAAAAAAAAAATGTAGCGTTCTTGGTGTTTCGCGCTATAATGATGATGTGTTATTTATCTATCATTGCAAGAATTATCAGAAAAGAGACTTTCTTAAATTGAAATGGTAAATGGATTTGGCGAGTTTGAGAACAATACATTCTCTCTCACAAATTTTCTGGTTGATACTTTTTATAAATATGTTTTATCTTGTTAGCAATATCAATAGCTAAGGTAGTTAAGTATAACTAACATGCTTTTATTAAAAAGTAATTTCAAGGACCTTACTACGTGACGAGATAAGAAAATTTCACAATCTTATATTCTCGCGACGTGAAAGTGATGCTTGAAATATCGAAGATTCCTCCAACACTCAGTTAAATTGACATTAATCGAAAAGAATTCAATTGCATCACACGATCCACAAAACAAATTCATATGAAACATGGGCGTTTTATGAAATTTAACCTGCACTTTCATTCGAGCAAACAAAAAGAGACAAAGAGTGGTCTATTTGGTCGTGTGCTGTCGCCGGCACGAATTGATGGGCCATGTGGGCTGCGCATTTTTACATGGGACGACAACATTTCATGAAAGGAGCCCCTCCTTGTTCAGTTTTCCAATTGCTGTAAAGAAACAGAATATGCAAACGAAATTGGAATAAAGGCAGTCACTGACAAAAAAAAGTGTATATAGACTGAGACAAGAGCTGCACATTCCACCTTCTCTGTTGCTGCTCAGCTCACTCCATTTTCCATGAAGAAAATGGTCACCGCTCGCCCGACGCGGTTCATATGTGCCGCCACGGCCGTTCGGCTAAGTTTATGCATTCGTCGTATCGGTAACAGTCCACGAGATGGTCAATCGTCAAGCCAGCGGCTTGCATGAAGGAGTACACGATCACGGGGCCGACGAGCCGGAACCCCCGCTTCTGTAGGTCTTTGCTCATGACCTCCGCTTTGGGAGTCCTGAGAGGGACGTTCCGCGGGTACTTGAACCGGTTGATCATCGGCTTGTGGTTCACGTAGCTCCACATGTAGCTGCTGAACGATCCGAATTCGCTCGCGACCTGCATTAATTCCAGTTGCACGTCCGGCTAATTAATCGGTAATCCGTATATTGTGAACCTGGAAAAGTACATGGATAATGTATGTGTTCTTCGATGCTTGCCTTCAATATGCATTTGGCATTGTCTATTATGCACCTTACTCTGCTCTCTGCTAACATCATTGCCTTATCGGAGGATATTTCTTCAACCTCCTTATCTCCCATTTTGGCAACAGAGTTAGGATCAAATTCAGCAAAAGCTTCTCTGCATCAGTAACACAATAATTTCGGGCAAGTAGTTATGTGGAGACAAACGAAAGTTCAGTCGAATAAATAGATTTAAGTCCCATGACAAGCGGGAAAATTGTCCAAAAAGTCTTAAACCTATTGCACTTTTGTCAAATTAGTCATAAACCTTTTCAATTTTGCAAATTGAGTCTTAAACATTTTCACACTTTGCCAATTAAGTCCATCCGTTTAATTTTAGCCTGAATTCACTGACGTGGACATCGGCCATCTTACGTGGCACGGTCGATGTTGACGTGGACAATTCTAAATAATTTTTTAATAATTTTTTTGTTTATTATTATTTTTCTCCTTTTCTCTTTTTTTTTTTCTTTCCTTCTTCCTTTTGCTAATGGCCGACCACCAGCCACAGGTGTTGGCCGGGTGGGCTGGTCTTGCCCGGGCGAGGGTCACTGTCGCTTGCCATAGGCGAGGGCTCCCCTCACCATATCGAGCAAGGGCCGGCAAGGGTTTGCCTAGCCCAAGCCAAATTTGGCAAGGAGAGCCCTTGTCGGGGTACGCCCTCACTCAGTCGGGCCTCGCTCGTGACGTGTGGCAATGACCCTCGCCCAGGCGAGGCCAGCCCGCCCGGCCATCACTTGCGGATGGTGGTCGGCCATAGAAAAAAGGTAGAAGTAAGGAAAATAATAATAATAATAAAGGAAAAAAATTATTAAAAAGTTATAAAAATTATTCACGTCAATGCCAACCAAGCCATGTAAAACGGCCAGCGTCCAAGTCCACGAATTCATGCCGAAATTGGTTGGATGGACTTAATTGACAAAGTGTGAAAATGTTTAAGACTCAATTGGCAAAATTGAAAGGTTTAGAACTGATTTGACAAAAGATTCAGAACTTTTTGGATAATTTTCCCCATGACAAGCTAATACTCGATGATCATTACCTATATAATTGCTTTCTTTTCAAAATTTCTGTCCAATTGTAGTCCATCAGCATGCCCGACATCGCGAGTAGCTCGAACAGCTGGCTGCATAGCGTAGGGTACCACGATAACCAATTCAACAAAAAATGTTAGCCGTCAATGGAATCGAGAATTGGAGACAGTTTGACATACCGATCGTCGTAAACCGGGACTCCCCAGCACTCATCGTGAAACGATACGTAAACTTCATCTGTATCCAAACCATATCCATCGTTTAATATTTGCCTCTATATTGAGTTTAGTAAACTCGCTATTATCTAAGAGATGGATGCATATTTTTTAAGACCGCGAAGTAGGTGCAGGAGGATATGTTAGAATGAACTATCGGTGTTTGGTATCTTGTCTAGATTTAAGACTAGTCGTTATGAATCATTGATAAATTTAAGATGCTACATGGTTGGTGCAATGACGTTGCGATACTCTTATCAAGATGAGGTAACATGACAACAGCTAGAACAGGTGAGCCTCTTGAATCAAGTGCTTTGTAAAGAAGGCTCGAAAACTCTAAACTTGGGCAAGTCGTCGATTTTATTTATAAGGTTGACCATCACTTTCCTCCGTCCATTTGATTACTCATCTCTAACGACCACAGCTGCTCTTTCTTTAAACCATTTGGGAACCACGCAAAGTCAAATAAAAAATAGAAACGTTGCCTTACGACTCCATGCACTTTGTTGAAATTATAAAGGCATATCATCTATGCAGAAAGCTTATACTTTGCCTAGAGGAATGGTGTTTTGTCTTCCTATTTTTGTGTTCTTCTTAAGGCAGGTTCAGTTCACGCGTGCTACTTAATCGCTAATGCTTAATTAGCAGACTAAATCTACATCTCGGACGTAAAAAAACCAGAAAATAGCGTAATAAGCACCGATTAATGGGGTGAAGTAAAGGTCTTTAAACTAGGATATCGTCGATGTAATGAACTCATCCAAGATACTGCATGGCAATAAGATTTTCATTAAAGGTGACAATGCGTATTAACTTAGGCATGCAAAGCTGATCTATTCTCATGCATTATCTTTACTTGCAACAGGAGTCTGTGTTAACACGTAATACGAGCAATGTCAATGTTTCAGCAAGTAAAAAGCTTAGGAAATTTTAACAGGTCACCAGGTGCGTTCTCATGAACAATGTGACACGAAAACATACCACTGTTCTTTGTAATCCAGTTGCATCTCCTCACCTCCCCGACATCACTTGGAGTCGGACTTCCGGGCTGAACGTTCAGATTCTGTGCTGACCGAACATTCCTAGGAAACGTCGTAGTAACTCCTGATCTTCTCTCCGGCGGGCGGATGAGGCGTAGCGCCAATGATATCTTGTGATCCAGTGGGGAAGTAGGCTCCGTGAGGGACGAGTCGTTGGAGTTCTGGGACAATGACAAGGACAAGGACGAGAGCGAGAGGGATGAGTAGCTTCGGTTGAGGCCAATCGGGTATATCTTCTTCAGGTGCCTGGACAAGAAGCTTTGGCTGGACTTATCCTTCTCATTGAGATATTTGTTCGTCTCCAGAACATTTTTCCTCACACTAGCTCTAGACATTGTTTTGATGGGATAAGGAAAGTATCTGGGTGGTCATCAATGGGGACTTATAAAGGGCTTTGGTGGATTTTAAGTGAGAAAAAAAAAGGTGGGTTGATAAAATCAGACAATGAACAGGTTGGTGAAGGGTATGTTTCCTTGTGAATGAACCATTTTTGCTACTTCATTTTCAAGCAAAATTAACATAGTTAGGCTGCATTTGATAAATTATAGAGGCTCTTTTTAGCAAAAAGATGTTCGTGATCCTGCGTTTATATGATGAAGCTGAGAGCATATATGTAGAGTGAATCGAAACTAGCCAAGCATTGCACCTCCGCTATCGTTAAAGATCCTAAAGATCAATAAAGAAAATGCAGAAAAGAATGCATGACGTTTGACCTCTTATGTTAGAATGATGTCATGTCATCGATGGGATAATAGCACTACTAATACGTATTTGAAGAAGTCGCTTTTTCTTGCTATACAGTTCATCAGGTCTGCACCTGCAGTGATCGATTATTGAACTACAATCACAGTTTAAACTTCAAGGTTTAACCTTTTGATTGCATGATCTCATCATATTTTGCATACTAGCTTGTTTAATGTAACGCTTCATCGAATTAGGGTGTCATGGAACGCCTTATGGCTAAAATTTTTGGTTCCTCGCGATGCAATGCATTGTTCGTCTGAGCAATCTATTCTTGTTTTTGGGTTTGAATTGTTGGCTAATTATTGTCCAAATCGAGATAGAGTAATAGCTAAGAGGGTGAAGAAGATAATGAAACTAAAGGTGAAAGATGAAGGGGGTGGGAGCTGCAGAATTTAGTTGCAGTGTCAACTGCAGTTCCATTATTCCAAATTACAGGTGAAGTTTTTTTTTTTGCTAGAAATGAGCTTTTCATTTTAAAACAACACATTACAAATTGGATGCAGTACCTACATTGGAACGATAAATAAAAGAAGACTCTACGAATGCAATACTTTGAACTCTAGATGGGAGATTGTGGAAAAGAAAAGAGGATGCGATGCCTATTTAACTAAAAGCCCAATTTGCAAGCGCACGAGCAGCTCCGTTATTATGTCTACGAGTCCAGGCCAAGCTCCAACTTCGATTGTGTTGAAGTAGGAAGCAAGAATCTGCAACGAAAGTCTGAATACTCCAAGGGCAAAGACTCTTTAGTTGGATTGCCTCAATACAGGTGAAGTTTAGTAATTAAGGAAGAGAGATTTTTAGTTGCCTTGTTTGTCTCAATGCAAGTGAACTGGGTCCATTTTGGAATTCTTAACCCCTACTCATAAATTCCAAGTTCCACAAAGTATTGAGGGGTGCCTTTTGCCTGCACAGACAAGGAAATCTCATCCATCAGCATTGTTTCCTAGATTCCCTTCACTGTCAACCATTTGACCATGACGGGCTTCAGAAACAAATGGTCTGTGAAGTCTCGTTTTCGGCAGAAGCCGGCGCCATAAATCCGAGGGCGGCCTGTGCGTGAATTTGTCGGTTCTCTTGCGCAGCAGAATTCGTGGCAACCATGAGCGCATGACCATTTTTACACACGGTACTGGACTTGGGGAGAAGGCAAATGACTACTGAAAAGGAGAATCCTGGCAAATTTTCCGTTCAGAAAAATACGTGCGCGGCCGAGGCTTGTTTGTTGGGCTAAATGCCAGTTCTTTTTCGACATTCAGGCTTCACCCACTTGAAGCTTCTTAGGGTTGATGATCTATTGTGCATCTGGGCAAACTCGACCCGATTGGACCTCGTCAAAGTGATGTGTACACCTGTTGGGCCAAGAACACTGTCAAAACCAATTGCCATGGTTTGGCAAAACAATTAAATATTGAATTATTGATTGAGATATATTCTGACCCAAAAAAGAAAAAAGTGATGACAGTTGCAATGACCTAATACTGGAAAAAACCTCCAACTTTAGTTTTTGTCCCATATCTATATTATGTCTCATAAAAAAAACCTTCAACTTTAGATCTAATTTCAATTCTACTCTAAACTTTTTTTGTCAACTTTAGGTTCCGTCACAATCATATCATAAACTTTTTTTTATACTATTAAAAACTAACAACTTTAGGTCTTACCCTAAATTTTTTACCTTCTCATAAAAAAGCACAAATTTTTACTTGAGTGACAAATCTGTCCCCATTAACTCTCCGTCCAAAAATTTTCGTTAACAATCGAGAGATAGAAAACTCCCAAGCACGAGCTATTTGAGTATTCTGAGAGCGAGCTCTCTGACCGCGAGAGATGGACCGCGAGAAATGGAATATTTCCAAACACGAGAGATCGAAGACCAAGCGCAAAATCACTAAAGGCAATATTGATAGAGAGTTAATGGGGGCAAATTTGAAACTTAAGTAAAAATTGGTCATTTTTTATAAGACAAAAAAAATTACAGTAAAATTGAAACCAGAGTTATGACTAACTTGTATTAGAAGTCTCTTACAGCGAATGATTGATTCTTGGCTATTTATTCTTATTTTGATAGACTAAGATTCCCAATTTGCAAATTTGTGACATTTCCCGAATGTGGGTGTATCTGTTGGCTTGCTGTCCATTTTTGCTGAATAATCAGAGGCATAGAGTCTAGACCAATGGTTCCGATCCATATCAAAATTAGGCCTTTGGTCTAGGAACCAGCCCTCCACCTACCTTAAGTGAGCCAAGTCAATAGGCTTAATGAGGATGAGGACTCCACAAGTGCTATAACTTTTATACAACGCTCACTTAAATGCCCTAATTTTTTTTTCGATCATTTGAGTGCCATAATCTATGTATAGCGCTCACTTGAGGGCTATAACTTTTTTTTCTAATCTTTTAAGTGCCATATAACTTTTCAATCGATCACTTAAGTGTCATAATTTTTTAAAAACATTCACCACAAGTACTATGCCATGTCGGACTTCTGGCAATTGAGTGAAACGTTTTAAAAAATTTTTGGCACTCAAGTGATCGATTCAAAGTTATGGCATTCAAGTGATCGTTTTTAGAAGTTATGACACTTAAGTGATCGAAAAAAAAGTTATGACACTCAAGTGAACGCCGTACGAAAGTTATGGCATTTGTGATGTCCTTATCCATGCTTATTGGCTTTGCGCAAAATCAAAGTATCACTTGGCCCCCATTTATGAGAGTAAGAGATGATATTTTTAACCTTAATTCACAAAGATGCGACTATAATCTATCTTTTAGGGTTAACATATTTGAGAAAGTCATGCCATGTCGTCGAAGGCAACGAAATGGGGCCGTGAGTCCCCAAAACGATCATGTGCCATTGTAGGACAAGATCATCGCAAAACAATGTTTCAACGGCGTTGCTTGTGCTATCCTATGACTATCCGGGAGCTCTCATGAGCACCATGAAACCTGTCTCCAACTTGGTAATGTTACTCGTTCTTTTAGTATTTGTGATAAGCAAATTAGGGATATGTGAACTAGAAATCTTAATTCTTGTCGTAAAAGTGCAATTGAGTCATTAATTTTTAAAAAGTGCAATAAAGTCTTAAAATTTGTCAAATTGATACAATTAAGTCTTTTCATCAAATCCTTCTAACTTGGCTAACGGAAAATTCTGACATTACTTTTTTTTATTACTTTCTAAAGACACACGGCACTGATGTGGTAGTTTTTCTTATATTTTCAAAAGAGAGGTGTTGATGTGGCATATTCTTTATTTGGTCTGGCACCTTCTTCTTCCCTGCTCAATACCACCACAGTCCTCTTCATCATTCTCGTCCCTGCTCTCTCACCAATCGCCATCTTTGTTGAGCGGGCGCAGCCGCGAGTTTAACAAAGCTCAAGTGCCCATGGTTGCGAGCGTGAAGACAAATATACTTCGACTTCCCCCGGCTCTGATCCGCCCATCGCTGCACATCTGCGACCCAACCGCATATTTTTATTTTTTTTCTCTAGCCAAAGCAATGAGCTCCGGTGCACCAGCAACGCCTCCCAATGATGCCATTGATTTTGTTGATATATACATGTGAATTGTGTTAAAAAAGTTCCATATCAAATAATTGGCGTAATTTGAAATAGTTAATATATCATAATTAGCTCATAACTCAATATCTTAAGCTTTTGAGTGAAGGTAAGTGCAACTAAATATGTTAACGGGTTCGAACTTGGAATCTTCCTTATCGATCTCCCCATGTGAAGATATTGGATTTCTGTTGCGCGCTCCCAACAAATTGTATAAAATCCAATGGTTGATTGGTGGCACATTTTCAATGTGTATCAATGTTTGGTAATATCTTGAGAAAGGAATTTGGTAACTAACCTGATTTCTGGGCGATGAGCATTGTGACATAGCAACGCCGTATCAATGACAGTCTTCATGATTCGATATGAAGAAAAAGACCAGGGATAAGGGTGTTGATGGAGATTCAAGTTGAAATATGTTGATATATCATAATTGACTCATAACTCAATGGTTTAAGCTTTTGAGTGAATGTGGTTTCAATTGGAATGGCCTAAGTTTTTAAGTGAAAATGGATCAAATTGAATATAGTGACATGGTTGGATTTAGGTTTTCCCTTGACGATCTCTCCATATGAAAGTATTGGGCTTCTCTTACGCGCTCCCAACAGATTATGTACCAATCAATCCTATCCGCTCACTCTCTCTCTCTCTCTCTCTAGAGCTAGTTGGCTTCGCCCCCATCAATGGAGGATATAAATTTGACTTTGTTGCCTTTAGCTGAGCCTTTTCTGACTCAATCGAGTTCTGACAGACGAGTTCAAAGCTAGATCTAACTCCACCATGGTCAACTCAAGAAGGGTGCCAAATCTGGTTATGCGGCCTTCAACCAAGGTAGGGCAAAGCCAAATTTGGCTCCACCATGTCCAAGTTTGTTGTGGACGACCGTGTCGGCGTGAGGGGACGACACCACCTTCACGTGTCTTAAGAAAGTAATAACAAAAGTTACTTAAACTTTTTCTGTTAGCCATATCAAACAGAGTCAATGAACTTCATTGCATTCATTTGATAAGTTTTAGAATTTGATTGCAATATTTAAAAGTTTTATAACTCAATTGCACTTTCGCGACAAATTCCTAAATTGCACTTATCCCTCCAGCAATAATGTCTAAGCCATGCTCAGAGGATTAGATTGGTGTGATGAGATACATTAGGACAGTAATGGACAACTTAACCTCGGTGTGAGAATCCTAACCTGTGCAGAAAGTCATGTTGCTTTCTTTCTTGTACAACCCGACATTGGCGCTGATGTTGATAATAATTCAAGTTTTTGCTCATTCCTGAATCGAATACTGGCTAGGAATCGGCATAGATAATCCGAAACTATGTTCATACCGAGTCCATCTTGAGTTTCTTGTATAAAAAAATAATGAGACTGGCTGAAAAAGGGGAAATGCTCCCTCGACAGATCTAACCATTGGTGGTCCAAGTCCAACGTAAAAGTTATGATGCAAGAGAAGGCAATCGAGAGGAAATGGTCAGGCGAGGTACGTTGAGTGACTTGAACGGCAAATCACAATACTCAACACTAACATGTTATTTTATGATTGCCGAGGTTTAAAGGGGAAAATATTTTTATACTTTCCAACCAACCAATACTTCTGTTGGCCTAAAAAAAAACATATGTATGATTGCCTTTTCTTTTTCATCAGGAATACTTAGCTTCCGATTCTAAATGTTGCTAACCGATTTATTGAAATTAAAATTAATTTCCAACTAAAATTTCTGTAATACGGATTAGTAAATTTAAGATCAGGTAACTTTCAATCCATCAATCACAACTTAGTTACTTCTTCACCTGGTTGACAATATTATTATGAAAATCTAGTCTAAAAAAACTTAGTAATTATAGTAATTATTAAGTAACACTTTCACCATATTAGTCACTTTATCTTAAAGGTACGTATGTTTTAGTAGCTAATAATTTTTGCATGCGATTTCACTCGTATTCAATATGTTAGGAAGCCAGTAATTACATATAGAGGTTAATGGTTTCCAGGTGGGCCAATCCTTGGCCTGGTACAAGAACCAACCGTATGGCTCCCGGTTCCAAAATCGGGACCGGACCAGCGGTTCCAAAATCGACCGGCCTAGTTCTCGAGAGCCAAGACTAAACACAGCTGTCCACCTTTTGTTCTCTAAATGGTTTAAAAGTAAAATGGGCAGCATGTCTTTTTCCTTGCAAACTGACGTGGGACACCTTCTTAGGATGACTAAAAGTTAAAAAAATAAAACAAACAAACAAAATAGAGCCCAAGTGTGAGATCCCACATCGATTTGTAAGGAAGGAAACATGCTACCTTTCTTATTTTTAGGTAAATGCCACAAAAAATCCTAAACTTTATCTTTTGTGACACATTTACATCAAACTTTTTTTATAACACAAAAAACCCTAAACTTATACTCAGGTGACACATTTACCCTAAATTTATATAGTGTGACAAATTTACAGCAAACTTTTTTGTAATACCAAAAATCCCAAACTTTTATCCATGTGATACATTTATCCCAAAAATTGTCTAATCAAGGGCATTTTCATATTTTAACTTTTTTGTTAAATAGAATATTTAAAAAAAGAAAAAAAAGGGGAAAAATACGGGAAGGGCGGTAGGCCCTCGCCGCCGCTACCCTCATCGCTAGAGAGGGCCAGCGGGGGTCGTTGGGACCTCAGTGAGGGCCAATGACCCCGTTGGCTGCGGGCAAGGGCCCGACGAGTCTCGCCCGTGTGGCCCTTAGCCTAGCGTTTGGCGAGGCTCACCGGCCCTCACCTATCGGTGGCGACCTTCGGCGAGGTTGGTCAAGGGCCAACGGGCCCTTGCCCACGGCTGGCGGGGTCGTCTGCCCTCGCCGAGGCCTCGTCGGCGACGAGGGCTTGCCGCCCTTCCCCTGGTTTTCCATTTTTTTAAAAAAATATTTTTAAATATTCTATTTAATAAAAAAAAAACTTAAGGGTGAATGTGTCTTTTTATTTCACGTGAGGTAAATGTGTCACATAAGTATAAGTTTGTAATTTTTTGTGTCATAGAAAAAAGTTTGGGGTACATGTGTTACAGAAAGTAAAGTTTGAAGTTTTTTGTGGCTTTTTCCCTACTTTTTAAGACAAAATAGAGCCATAATGTAATATCCCACGTCATTAGTGGGAGTTTCTTATAGTTTATGGATTATTCTAACATACTTTTGATATAAAAAAAGGGGCGACACTATTTCTACCCCTTATATGGCTAAATCCACCCAAATTTCAAAAAGACAAAATTGCCCTCAATTATTCAATTGCAATTTAAAAGTGGTGGCCCAAATTTATTTACTTTCCTTATATTTCTAGTTTTCTATTTTTGTGTATGATATAGTTACCATAATTAAGATTCGACGTGTTTCGTTTTTGTTTATTTTGAATATGTCATGTATACCAATAAGCATGCGGCTCTACTGGTAAAGGGATTAGGGGGGTAGGGACGCTAGTACCATAGGTGCGAGATTCGACTCCCTCGCTCTGCAAGAGGCGAAGCAAAAGTCAAAGAGAGAAGAGTAATAGATAGAACTAACTAAAAAAAAGAGTATCCCATGTATGTTAAAAGCACAATGTTTTCAATTTATTGTTTGAAGTAGATTTTACTTATGTAGAAATTAATTTTGTTGAAAAGAGAAATTTTCAATAAATCTAATTCTTTTCAATGTTGTCTAACAAATTTGTGGATTAATTGACAAGTAGAATTTAGAACTTTTTTTAACATAGACACTTTTCTAATGCAATCACTTGTTTATAAACTTTAACATTTGTTGCGTGTATTGCCATTAAATCATTTCTTATCAGTTGTCTTTTAAACACATATACATATAATGGGATGATTGATGAAACAAAAAAAAATACTCTATAAAGAATTTTAAAAAAATCATAATTACATTCTCCAAATGTGAAACTTTAAAAGATGAAATATAATTAAATCATAACATTCATAAAATAAGAAATGTCTTTGTAAAAAGGCCAGCAAAGTCTCATCGTTTTGGAATGACAAAATTAATTCATTATGAAGTATTTTCGAAAGAATATCAAGATAAGAAATGGTTTGATGGTGATATGCACAACAAATATAAAAGTTTATGAAGATGAGATTGTTTTGAAAAATTGTCTATGTTAATCTCTAGATTCTACTTGACAATTAATCTATAATTTTGCTCGACAACATAAGAAAGAATTAAGTTTCTTGGAAAATTTTCTTTTCGGCATAACTTATTTTTGCGGAAGTAAAATCTAAAAATAAAAAGAAAACACAATGCCTTCAATATACACGAGATAGCCACATTAACAACACAAAACTTGTGAAATGTTTAATTATGGCAACTAGATTTTAAACAAAAATAGAAAAAGAATAAAAAGGAAGGAAAGTGAATAAATTTGGGGCAATCACTTTAAATTGCAATTGAATCATTGAGGATAACTTTGTCTTTTTTATGAAAATGAGCTGAATTTAGTCATATAAGCGCTGGAAATAACGCGTTCCAAACAAAAATGAAAATTAAGATACTAAACAGTGCTAATTCAGTTTGATTCCACCCCAAAATTGGGATCCGAAGAGTGTCGGTTCGCTTGAAATCGGCCAATACGGTCCGGTTCTTGGATTGGAACAAGATTGGTGCTCCCCCCCTAACTACAACAATCACATTTTTGCCGTGATCGACAACCTTTTTATATTGGATAAGTATGAATGTGCCTACTAATAGTTAATAATTGCTCTATTTTTTTTTTTTATATAACTTTGCATTAGGAAGGGTAAATGGCGACTTTTCTATGGTTAGCAACTTCTCAGTATCGATAATAACCTTCTCTTGGATTTGTAAGCTTGACGCTTAAAACAATTAGAAAATCGCTTTTAGGATGTCGATGACAAAATAAGCGGGGCGTTTGGTTATGTTGACATGAACCGTTTGCTGCATCGTTTTCCTCTATTGATCTAAAATTAGAGATAGCCTAAATTACATTTCCGATTAAAAAAGGCAAAAACTTTTTGCACGTGGATTTTTTTATTTTTATTTTTGAAGTAGTTGTTTTTATCAACAGCCATCAATAGGTGTATCTACGTGGAAACATTGTTCTATAATTTTAAGAACCAAAAAAAGTACAATCCATGCAAAAATAACCAAACAACCTCCCGTCAATAATTTCCGGCGATCCCACAAATGGCGATACTAGCGATTAATTTTGATCGCAAGATTTCGTCGGTTTTTGAGGCGACGACGCGATAGAATTAAACAAGTTATTAATATAGAATCCAATGAAAATAAAAAATAAAAAAGGGTCATTAGTGTAGGAACTCAGGATCGAGAGGACATTCCTACTTTGAATTCGTGGGCCTGTAAGGACCACACCCATTCTTTAATTTTTTTAATTCGTGGGTTTCAAGGGGAGCACCGGGCCCATCAACTCATCAATTTTAACGGCAACAAAGTCTCCCTCCGACTCTCTCTCTCTCTCCGGCCAACGTTTGTTCATTAAATTTCTAGAACCATGTCGCAGTCAATACGTCATGTTTTTGCCAAAAATCTTTTCAAACGCCGTGTAATATATGATGTGTCCATCCATCCATCCATCCGAACATATCGCACGCACTAGTTTACATGAATTGTACATCGTATCTATCCATTTGAACCGATTATCGCATGCTAAGTACGTATGAATTTTCATTTTCTCTTTCGAACCTACTAAAGTTCATGTTCATTGACAGATTTTATTAGATGAGAGTGTCGTGCTTCCTAAGAGCTCTCAACAAATGTATGGTACCGCCCAATTAATATGCATTGAAAAATGGTAAAGGGTACTCTAATAATTTGGCTAATAAGTTAGTTCTTGGGAGGACAATAAAGGAATAGTCAAAATATATCTCTCTCGCAAACTTATAATTATTACGAGACTAGATTTTAATAAGCAACCAAATTGTGATGTTTAGAATCGGGGTGAGAACAGGTGTTGAGTTGAAGAAGAAAATTCATTTTCACCCCTCTCACTTGCAAATTGTAAAGGTATTGCACTTTACCCCGCCTTAATCCATAAAATTTGAAAAAATTATGAGATTCATCAATTGATTATTTTGAATGAATGCGACATACCCCATTGTCATTTCCAATACTATATTGAGACCCATATAACGCACGGGACATAATAAATAAACAAAAAAACGAATCGGCAATAATCTAATGTATATGTTTCGTGAACGTTTATTCGTGTGATACTCATAATTTTTAGCACCTTAAAGACTGTAAAATTAAAAAAACTGAAAACACTATTAACGCATAAACACATCTAATAAATCGCATTAGTATAACTACTTAAGTATGCTTAATAAATAATTGAGAACCAATGGTTGGTCTTGGTGAGCACGGATTAGGTTACCAACTTACATAATTTAACTTGTCAAAGAGACGTGGTGGAAAAACAAAAATTGGTAACGGATCGGTCATGCGTATGTCGAAAGATGTCATTAGCAGTATCTATGGAATCACTAGTGTTTAATATTAGTAAAAGTATTGCGATTATATTATTGCAATTGCGGAAAAAGAAAGAAAGAAAATAGAATCGTTTTATTATTGGCCAATTGCTGAGCTGGAAAATAGGGACTCGTTTCCTCTCCAGCTCCGAAACAATTATTATGCCGGAAATCACTCCTTCCTCCCTCCGACACATATTCCTTCTCTCTCTCTCTCTGTCTGCACCAAAAAGTTCTCATTTTTTCTCTTCTGCTCATCACTGTCCTTCTTCTTCTTCTTTTGGATTGGAACTGTCCAGTCCACTGGTTCGGAAGCACACACTCGCGCACGCAAAGAGCAGACGTCAATCATTCTTCGTCTTCGTCCATCGGCTTTTCCAATCGAACCCAACTAAGAACACAACCCCAGAAGCACACACACCCTCTCTCTCTCTCTCTACAGGTTTGCTTTTTTTTTTTTTTTTTCTGGTTTCGAAAAATAAATGGGTTCTGCAACGTCCTCAATGGCGTCGAAGTTCGCCTTCTTCCCCCCGACGCCGCCGTCGTACGGCGTCCACGCGGACGAATCGACGGGTAGGTTGAGGATGAGCGACGTGAGCCAGAGAGACGACGTGGACGTGATGAAGCTGAGGACCAAGAGAGGGAACGAGATCGTCGCCATGTACGTGAAGAACCCGTCGGCCTCCATGACCCTCCTCTATTCGCACGGGAACGCGGCCGATATTGGCCAGATGTATCACATCTTCGTCGAGCTCAGCCTCCATCTGGGCGTCAATCTTCTTGGGTACGTCGAAAAGATTTCGTCTTTTGTCTTTAGAGAGAGAGAGAGAGAGAGCGCAGTGAACAAAAATTTCGTGGGAAGTAATGAGTTTCTTGTGCACAATTCAGGTATGACTATTCAGGGTATGGACAATCTTCGGGAAAGGTACGATTTTTGTCTTGTCTAGAGGCTCAGTGTAGAGTGCATGGTGATGTGATGGAAATATCTGTTTTTCCAAGAGAAAATAGTAGTCTCCGAAGTACGTCAAACCTTTTGATTTGTCTGTTGTCAATGATAGACAAGGGACTTTGACTTTGCAATGCTTGTATGATCAACTCCTCATCTGCTGCCACTACAGACATTTTAGTGGACAGATTTTCCAGCATTCAATTTCTATGGCCATTTTAAGTTACTCTTTCTGCGCAAAGCATAGGTTGACATAAGTATTGTGGTCCACTAGTGTGGTGCTTGAGTTGTAACGCAATTTCTCTTTGTTTTGCTGAGATTTATTGAGATCTGAATGCCCGTTGAGCTAATTCAGGGAGCTAATTCAGTTTAGTATCTGTTGAATTAGCCAAGTGAGCAAGACACATATGCTGACATAGAGGCGGCTTACAAGTGCCTTCAAGAGACATACGGAGCGAAGGAGGAAGACGTAATATTGTATGGTCAGTCGGTTGGAAGTGGACCTACTCTAGAGCTTGCGATACGGTTGCCTTGTTTGAGGGCTGTAATTCTTCACAGTCCAATCTTGTCGGGTCTTCGAGTCATGTATCCCGTGAAGAGAACGTTCTGGTTTGACATATATAAGGTTTTCTTTGTTGCGATATGATTTCTTTTCTCGATTACTTGTGAAGAATTATTTCAACTTGCCAAAATAGATCCCCTCATCTATTTGAGAGCTACTAATTTTACTCTGTTGCAGAATATTGACAAAATTCCTCTGGTTAACTGCCCGGTTCTGGTCATTCATGTGAGTTTATACAGTGCTTTCAGTTTGTCAATGCACTCCACAATACAGTATGCAGTAGTGTCTCTAAATTTGTGAAACAACTTAGTTATTCAGTATTCATATCTTCTCTCTTAGATAAGTACCCGCCAGTTTTATGATTTTTATCTCTTGTGGATTTGTCAAAATCATCTGAACCTTGTCTGGAAATAAAAAAGGTGTGAGATAGACACTGAGGATTTCCTTGAAAATGGAAGCCACAAATAATTAGCCACTGCATGATTATCAGTGGGCACAAACCACATCCACGCCACCGAGGAGCAATTTCTGTGTCTCCTCTTCTATTTTCAGATATGCTGTAGCACTGAAAACAAACATGATTCCATATGAATTGACATCTTGCTGAAGCTTTATGATTAACTTGCGTCTTGTTTTATCTGTAGGGAACTGAAGATGATGTAGTAGATTGCTCCCATGGCAAGCAGTTGTGGGAGCAGTGCAGAGAAAAGTATGAGCCATTATGGCTTAAAGGAGGGAACCACTGTAATTTGGAGCTCTTCCCCGAGTACTTGAGGCATCTGAGGAAGTTCATATCTGCCATCGAGAAACTACCTCGTGTTCGTGATGTATCTGAACAAAGTACAGATAATTCTGAACTTCCTCTGATTGCCACTGAATCGAGTAGAGATAAGTCCAGGCTAAGCACTGACCATATGGAGAAATCAAGGCCAAGCACTGGGCAGCAGGATAAGGCAAGACTAAGTACGGACAGCCGAGACAAGTCCAGATCCAGCACTGACAAGAGAGAAAAATCAAGAAAGAGTGTGGATCGGCTTGTGAAATCGAGAAACAGCACAGATCAGCCGGAGAAAGCTAGGAACAGCTTTGACCGGTTAGATTGATTGTTTTCATGTTTACTGTGAAATTGCATGCCATGCAGTTAATGACTACTGTTAATACTTAATACTTCATGACTGGTCTTATAGTTTTTGGGTTTTGAAATTGATGATGCAGCTTGGGAGATATGGTGAGGTCGGTCGGGTTGTGCAATGTCGATTGCTTGAAGCCAACAGCTTTAGAAGCCTGAGCCTGAGGAAAGCACCAATGCTTGTGACAACTTGTGTACAGATACTCCCTTTTGCCGATCGAGTTTGTTAACCTGGTTCCATTTGATATTCAGATATCTTCATGGTGCTCCATTGCAAGAGAATAAAGAGTGGAAGGACTAGATGATAATGCACTTTGTTGTCGCTATGGGGATTGCAATTACATTTTAAGAATGGGATCCAGAGATCGGGTGATCTCTAGATTCTCTAGTCATTCAAGTACTTGTTTATACACGATTTCGGCATCTTTTGTTTATACACCTTGGCATCTTTTACTGTTTTCCAGTTCTTTCTGCATCTGCTAGCTGGAA
Organism: Metrosideros polymorpha var. glaberrima; assembly: GCA_001662345.2. Classification (NCBI taxonomy): domain Eukaryota; kingdom Viridiplantae; phylum Streptophyta; class Magnoliopsida; order Myrtales; family Myrtaceae; genus Metrosideros; species Metrosideros polymorpha. The sequence continues at coordinate 18,742,517 of BCNH02000002.1, read as the reverse complement.
GTTCTGTCATGGAAGGCTGTATCGAAGAACGTCGCTTTGCAACATTAAACTGGACAAGGTAGCTGCTTGATTACGTGATCAAAATTGGCGGAAAGAAAATCTAGAGTTGTAAAAAGCGAGAGAATCGATCCCACTTGAAACCCTATACGCACTCGGTTCTCTTCACTGGAAATGTGATATCTGCCGAAATATCCACATGCCACTGAGTTGCAATTGTTATGCACTAGAAGCTTTGAAGAAGATGAGCCATATGCATCCACAATAGCAAATGCTTTGTGCAACCTATAACGAAAACAGAAGAAAAACAAACAAAAAAGACCTTTGTGCAAGCTTAATCGCTCGTTCTCCCTTTCGGTCATTTTTTCAAAGCGCTACCTCCTTTGGTCTTTTGGCCAAGACCAATCATAATCAATCTCATGACCTAATGTTGGAAAAATATTGGAGAAATAAAATTACAATGTACTCAGGCTTTGAGGCGTGTAATCACTCTCTTTTAGGATCAATTTGTCTCACGAAGTTACTATAGGTTTTTGACAAAATTCCTTAAGGATACAACAAAGTAACGGTGAGAATACTAAATAGTAATTTCAGTAAATCTCCTTAAACTCTCTACGAAACAATGAAAATTTTGGCTATTTTGAAGGAAGACGAAAAATGAAGGAAGTTTGTTTCTATCGTTCATCCTCCTTAGAATTGAACAGAATTATCCTATATATAATAATATAGAACGCACCTCTTGGTTTGTAAATTGCCACGATAGACACACCCATTCATGTTGGAAAAATTGCAATTCAAACATAACCTTTTACGTATGAAAACTGTCAATTTCGGACACACATTTTTATGTCTTAAATCGAATAGTTTTGCCTGAACAATCACGAGCCAAAATGAGTCAAATAATTTATAGAATAATTAATTTCGAAATTTTAAAAAAATAATTGTTGATTAAGGCCTATTTTGGTTTGCGATGCGTAAGCGTGCCAAGTGTGCCTAATAATCACACAATTATTCGCACACCTGCACGCAGGTATTGTGGAGTCTAGCCCACTCACTCATTTATCTATTTACAATAAAGATAATGCTTTAACTGATAAAGAGATTAAAACTTTCCTTTCTTATGGAACAAGGAAAATGCCTTGTGTTTGTTTTACAAACAAACAAAACAAACACACACCAACAGCTAATTCATTTGTTGGGAAAACACAATATGTTATAGATCCTATTGTTACGGTCCAAGGTTTCCCATGAGTAAAGAACCGTGCACAATGCAAGAAGCCCAAGCCAAATGCCTAGAGCCCTCTAAAATATTTATAGGGACGGACAATACGGTAAATGTACCACATTCTAGAAAGTTCCTACATATTTGATTGGCCGATAGGGAGGTGCAATTAGTAAGGGAGGTGCGATCTCCACCATTAGATCTAAATGAATCTTACAATTGTAACGAGAGGTTCTCTAGTATAAATAGGGATGCCCTTCTCACTTTTATTCACCCACAACATTTGAGCGATACAAGTATTCTCTCTTAAGAGCTTCTTTCTCTATTCTCTCTACGATCCGAGTAGATTAGCGCACGAGTAAGTGATTGATCCAAGCAATCCTTGATCCAAAAAGCCTAAGTCATCGCACTGTCTCGTCCTTGATAGTCAATCCATGAAACTGTCATATGCCATATTTATGACTAGATGACCATCAATAATTCAAGAATTACCAAACTTATACCTAATTTTTTTTTTTTCCAATTGAACTATCTTAGTGCAAGGACACAAATAAATCCTAAGGATATAGCCCGAAAAAAAGTAAAAAGATAAAAAGTAACCGCAATCAAATTATGTGAACCCACTTCATTTTGAACATTCATAATAAGTGGTATTCATGTGAGTTAATTATTGATGAAGTAGGCACACATATATTGATAATTCTAAGTAAAGTTTTTATTTCCCACTCAATAAAACACAAAGAGGAGCCATATAATTTTTTGTTTACCCAAAATGGAGAAAAAAGAAAATTTTCAATAGGATATTGTTACTGCTGAAATGGCAGCATCTACGCCTCACAATTCTCCAAAAACATACTGCCAAGCAAAGCCTCCCTCTCCAATGTCTCGACTTCTAGAACCCTCCTCCTCTTAAACCCTTCCTCAACCCACCCCTATTTCTTCATCTCTATTTGTCACTCCCACTTCAAAAGATAAGAACTTTGCAATTACAAAACAGCAGTCGTCTCTAGGGTTCTGAGTAAATGGCTCCAGCACTTAGCAGAGGCTTGGCCAATGCTTCTCTAGCTTCGCTCCCATCATCTTCATCTTCGTTTCCAGTGAAGAACAGCAATAAAGTTTTGAGCTTGAGACGCACTTTTTTGCCGCAAAATGGGCTTAGAAGGGGGATTTCGTGCGGCGGGTTGAAGTGGAAGCTCGACGAGAGGAACAATCGGATTTCAATCCGTTGCGAGGCTGCGGTTGCTGAGAAGGAGGCTGGTGAGACTTCCGGCGAGCAGTTTCAGTATCAAGCTGAGGTGGGTTTGGCCTTGTTTCTTGATTGATAGGGCAGGATTCTGAGTTTTTGCAGTTGTTTGGTGTGAGCTGAGTAAGAATTGAGCTTTAATTTCACAGTTGATTTCTTGAGTTTACATGTACGGTATTTCTGACATTGAGAGCCTAATTGATGACTGAGAATGGAAGTTTGATTCATTTTTTGGAGTGATTGTTGCTGAACACTGTGAAATACTGAAGGAGATGGGCATGTAGAACATTTTAAAATAACAATAGTAGTACACAAGGATTTACTCTGAAAGATGTTATGATTGGTTGATTGTTTGAAGAACTTGTGGTTGCAGTGCATTTGTCACATTGAGCGTGACTTCTAGATTGTATTCCAATCGTGTAGGACTGCACCCTCTGCTTCTGCGCTGATAAATTTGAACTTTGCAATTTTTGCAGGTCAGTCGTCTATTGGACTTGATTGTCCATAGTTTATACAGCCACAAGGAAGTGTTTCTTCGAGAGCTTGTCAGGTGAGTAATTCACTCACACATAGATCTTCATTTCTATGTGGAATGACTTCTAAATTCTTGGTGAAGATTTCAAGCTTTGCCTTTATTTGTGATTTATGGCTGAATTTGGTTTCTTTTTTCCCCTCTATCAGCAATGCTAGTGATGCCCTTGATAAGTTGAGGTTCTTGAGTGTTACTGAGCCCTCCCTTCTTGGAGATGCTGGTGATTTGGAGATAAGAATCAAACCAGATCCTGACAATGGTACCATCACGATAACGTAAGTCTATTATAGCTTATAGTTGAATATGCTTTTATTTTATAGTAACTGAGGAATTCATAGGATTTAAAATGGTGATATATGGGATTTCAGAGATACTGGTATTGGAATGACGAAGGAGGAGCTCATTGACTGTCTTGGAACTATTGCTCAGAGTGGTACCTCAAAATTCTTGAAGGCTCTGAAGGTTCTTGTTTCTCTTTCCATCTCCCTGAACTCCATCATTTGATAGTTCGTTCGTATACTATTGATCCAAAATGTTGAACCTAACTCGATAATCTTATACTTTCAGGAAAATCAGGATCTTGGTGCAGACAATGGTTTGATCGGTCAATTTGGTGTTGGCTTCTACTCTGCTTTTTTAGTGGCTGAGAAGGTCTCCTTTAGCTAACCATTAATAAACCTTCGTTTATTTGTAATTCATTTACATTGGCATGGTGTTTTTAATTTTCATTGCGATTATTTTCCTGAGGCGATGCTCATCTTCCTGGCTAGTAGGTTGCTGTTTCGACAAAGAGCCCAAGATCAGATAAGCAGTATGTGTGGGAAGCAGTAGCTGAGAGCAGTTCGTATATGATCAGAGAGGAGACAGATCCTGAGAAGCTTCTTCGTCGTGGAACACAAATTACTCTTTATTTGCGGGTATTGTGATAGTTGGATTGTGCACTTTGTTTACTTATTGGACATTAAAATCAACATATCCACCTTAATTAGTTCCCATTAAATTTTGGGCTTGTTGGATTTGCTGTGATTATCACAAATAGTTTTGTGAAGAGTTTGGTGTTTGAATCGAATATGTGTGCATAAATCATACTAAAGCCTAAGGAGTCAACATAGGAGGTTATCATACTCAAGAGTCAAGAGTCAAAGCATATCTTATGCAAGTAAAACATTTTATTCTCTCTGACTTTTCTGTGCAAATTAATTTCTTGGAGCATATTTGGTGCATTGACACCAACTGACTTTGTCCTTCCGGAATTTGGTTTGAGCTGTTATACGTGTAACTGGGAGAATTACTTTAGCAAGCCACATGCTTGTGGTTTAAAGTTTCAATTACATCCTCCCTATATCCCAGACATTTGATGATCTCTTTGTCTGTCTTTGAGAAAGACCTTGGTACAAAATTTTTTGTCGTTAATAGATGCCATGTGATGGCATTTGTTCTGCTTTGTCTTAATTCAGTTAATGATAGAGTTCTGCCTACCATTTCATGTCCCTTGGGAACAATATGATACTCCCCTTGTTATCATTTTTACTAACAGTCACGTTTTGGCTCTCGAAAAGTATTTGTTCAGTTTCTGCTGATTGCAATGATATTTCAACCCACTATCAATTTTTGTTGTTGTTGTTGCAGGAGGATGACAAATACGAGTTTTCAGAGCCGACGAGGATACAGAATTTGGTTAAAAATTATTCGCAGTTTGTTTCCTTCCCCATCTATACATGGCTAGAAAAATCGAGGACTATTGAGGTGGGTCCCCTTTGTATGCAAAGTGTATTTTTCTTTGTAAGATTTTGCTAAGGTTGAAGTTGGTGAATAATGCTCTATGTTATTGAGAGCTGTTTGGAAATTGAAGGTTAAAATCATGAATGGCCAGTCAATTCTTTGTTTTCATTTGATACAGTAATGGGAATTTTCTCGTATTAATTTCCTCGAAAACTGATTTGTTTGCCTAGATAATTATAGGTGTATAATGTCAACAATGTGTTTGTTTATAATGCAACAACTTTCTGGTGGACTGCCCAATATTACACAATTGGGCAATTTTCTGGTTGACCCTGATGACTAAAAATTGTACCTACACTGATTAATTTATGCGGGTTTTAGAATAGAGATATGGTAGGGATGTCCATTTGCTATTAAGCTAGAAGGGGCTTTGTCACTGTAGTACTTTCATGCGTGTTCTATTTTCTCATTGATTAAAATGGTGGCATTTAGTGTGTGCTGATGTCAACATCTGAATTTGGCCAGGTCGAAGAGGAGGAGCCGCCAAAGGAGGGAGAAGAAGTAAAGCCAGATGTAATTTATGCAGCATTTATACATGTTATATGGTGTCATTTTCTGCTACCATGACATTAAAGTGGATTTGTTTCTTCAAGCAGGAGGAGAGAAAGAAGAAGAAGACAACTAAAACTGAGAAGTACTGGGACTGGGAATTGGCCAATGAGACAAAACCAATATGGGTAAGAAGCAGTGTTTAGCTGTTTCTCCTTCTATTACCTCTTTGATAACACACATTCATGCTATTTAGATTATTCTTTTCTGCTGAAATTTTCTTTGAGTGAGGTATTGTTGCTTGCTCATGTGCCATGTCAACATGTGCTTGCAAACAATGTCCCGCTGAACTATAGTCCTTTGCCTTCCGTAGATGCGGAGCCCCAAAGAAGTCGAGAAAGAAGACTATCAAGAATTCTACAAGAAGACTTTCAATGAATTTCTTGATCCACTTGCATACTCTCATTTCACCACCGAGGTACTGCATAATCTTCTTCCTTCATCTAGCATAATGCTCTCCTCCATGTGGAGCTTGACTCAAAATATGTGCAGGGTGAGGTGGAGTTCAGAAGTGTCATATATATTCCAGGAATGGGACCTCTCAACAATGAAGATGTAGTAAACCCCAAAACCAAGAACATACGCTTGTATGTGAAGCGCGTGTTCATTTCTGATGATTTTGATGGTGAACTGGTAAGTCTTAATGTAGCTTCAAACTGTAGAGGAACTCTTCCTTTTCTTCTACAGGTTTGTGTGGGGTTTTTGATAACTTTGGCTCTGGCATGTTGATTCTTATACTCTCAGCAAAAGCTTGCTTAATGAAACATAAACAGCTCTTGAACATTCTCGAAATTTTTCTGATTACAGTAGTTTCAGCACGTGGCTGCTTAGACACACATACAAAACCCCACTACTTTATGCCTTCCTGTCTGTCTGTCCCACATTATAAAATGAGCTGATTGGGTCTTAGGTTTACTTTATTAAGGACTGTTTATGCGTTGTCTAATAAGTAGCAGAGATTAAACTTATTATGCCTCAATTTAGATTAACCAAGCCATCCTGTATGCTGGACATAAAGCCCCATGTTTTCAAGATACGGCATAATAGTTAATAACCACAATAAAAATATTATTCTGGATCTTTGTTCTGATGATATGTTTCCATATCATTGCCTGTCTGACGTGTCTGAATATTCTATTTGGGGGAAAATATTATACTGAAATATTTGACATCCTGTATTTGCAGTTTCCACGGTACTTGAGCTTCGTAAAGGGTGTGGTGGATTCAGACGACCTTCCACTCAATGTCTCCCGAGAGATTCTTCAAGAAAGCCGAGTCGTAAGTTTTAAGTTGTCAATATTTTTGTTTCCTTGTATTGTTGTGTTTCATATGGATTTGTCAGTTCTCACTTACTCAGTAGACTTTTACATCCGCATGTCATTTGGCTGGTTGTGTTGACAGCTGACTCCTACTTATTCAGTACAATATTATGCTTGTACAGTATCTTGTCAACTACTTGTTAAAACAGACGAGCATTATATTGTCCAGACTAATTCAGTTTCAGCATCTATAAGTTGCCATCTGTCTCTTTTGCTATGTTTGCAGGTAAGAATAATGAGGAAGAGACTTGTAAGAAAATCATTCGACATGATTCAAGAGCTTGCAGATAGTGACAATAAGGAGGTGGGAAGCATTTGGAGATTTCTCTTGTATCTATTTGTTGGATTTGCTTGCTGCATTTTGAAAACTTTGATCGTGTGCTTTCAGGACTACAAAAAACTTTGGGAAAACTTTGGGAGATTTTTGAAGTTGGGATGCATTGAGGATTCAGGGAATCATAAACGCATAACACCACTGTTGCGATTCTATACTTCAAAAAGTGAGGAGGAGCTGATGAGCTTGGACAATTATGTTGAAAACATGGGTGAAAACCAAAATGCCATTTATTATTTGGCAACAGACAGCTTGAAGAGTGCGAAGAGTGCTCCCTTCTTGGAGAAGTTGGTTCAAAAGGATATTGAGGTATGTACGTGGTCTTTGCTTGTAATGTCATTGAGTCTTATCTAGTAGTTCTTTTGCTCTGATGCAGCGGACTTGATAGAAGAAATGGCACTGTGTAAATGATAAAATAAGGGGGATGGGGAGCGTTTAGTCTTTGCTTCATCTCTGATCGACTAACTCTTTACTTTTTCGAGAATAGGAAGATGCAGTATTTTGCTTTCTTCTGAAGATTTCACGTTTTCTCCCCCGAACATTTTTTCTTTTTGGAATTGCCAAAGTGTTGATTTAATCAAGATCAATTGAATGATCTGGGCAGCAATTGGATGTGATTTTTTTCCCCTTGATAAGTTCGGGAACTTGATGAATTGAATTGCAGTGATTTCAGGCTCAAGTAATGGATAGCTACTATGAGCAGGGTCTTTTCTTCCTATTTCATTGTTCCATCCTCCTCCTCCTCCTCCTGGGCCCTTCCTCACTTAGATTTTATCATTTTCTTCAATCTCTATTTCTCTTTCTCCTTCAGTTCGTTCCTTGTTTCATCTCCTTTTAGAGATTGCTTATGCTACTTTTGCTGCAGGTTCTTTACCTGATTGAGCCTATCGATGAAGTTGCCATTCAGAATCTGCAGACCTACAAAGAGAAGAAGTTTGTCGACATTAGCAAGGAAGACTTGGAGCTTGGTTAGTGCTTTCCCTTTTCATGTGTTTAAACTTTTTTTGGTGCACTTTCTGTGTCTTGGCTTCTCTATATTAGGAATAAGATTCTTTGGTATCATATGGATTCCTACTCATGTTAGGTGATGAGGATGAGGTTAAGGAGAGGGAGACCAAACAAGAGTATAATCTGCTGTGCGATTGGATAAAGCAACAACTTGGGGATAACGTGGCTAAAGTACAAGTGTCGAAGCGGTTGAGCTCATCTCCTTGTGTTCTCGTCTCTGGAAAGTTTGGATGGTCTGCTAATATGGAAAGGTTGGTGTATGATACGAAAGAGTCTCAATTTTCAATATCATTGTATGTGAGGAGGTGGGCTGATTCTCTGTTTTCAGGTTAATGAAAGCTCAGGCTCTTGGGGACACTTCAAGTTTGGAATTCATGAGGGGCAGAAGAATATTGGAGATCAACCCCGATCACCCCATTGTTAAAGACCTAAATGTAAGACTGATATATTATTGAAATCACATACATTCTGATGACAAATTCAAGTTAATCCCAAAGAATCCATCTGTCTTGCTAAGATCTTTGAAGATCAAGTTTACTGTCAAACGGATTCATTGAAAGCGACTCTACGTGTTACTCTCTAAATCTAGTTAGACAAGAAGGAAGAGTAACCATTCTTTTCACTTTTCTTGTATGCGAGACTAGTCTATATGTACGAAGACCAGAAATTTGACTCTGGTAATTTTGATTGCAGGCTGCCTGCAAGAATGCGCCAGACAGCGCAGATGCCAAGAGAGCAGTTGACCTCCTATATGATACCGCACTAATATCCAGTGGATTTACTGTAAGCTTGAATTCTGCCTTCCTCCTTCCTGTTGAATTATGTTCTAGATCCGACCAAAAAAATAATTATGTTCTAGACAACATATCTATGAACTCATGACAAAAAAGGAGTCATTTGAGCATCTCGCTATCTCTTAACCTTCTCCATCCTGTTTGCCCAATTGAACAGCCTGACAGCCCAGCCGAGTTGGGGAACAAGATATACGAGATGATGGCGATGGCTCTTGGCGGGAGATGGGGGAGACTGGAAGAAGAAGAAGAAGAAGCCACAGAGTCGTCAGAGGATGGTTCTACTGAATCGAGTGCCGCAGAACCTGCGGTCGGCGAGGCCGAGGTGGTAGAGCCCTCGGAAGTAAGGGCTGAGAGTGATAGTGATCCTTGGAATGATTAAGAGAGGATCTTTAGATTGAAGAAATTTTTGGAAATACTACGTTCTTAGGCAAAATTGTGCTACTTTGGACCAAAGTGGTGTGGGATTAAAAAGGAAAATAAGAGATTTATATAATTTATGGGTAGGCATAGACTAGTGAGATGTGTCAGCCTCCACTTGTACTCCCACAGATTAGGTGATTGAATGGCCTATGAAATTTTGTCATTGGTAACGTGTGTTTGGGGAACTTTATGCATCTTCTTTAGGTACTTATTGGCCAATTGGAAAAATGAATTTTCCAAGGTGCTTTCACCAATGATCTTGATGAGATTATTGATGGTTCATCTTAAGCAAAATATGGTTTTATGCACTTTCCAAATTATTATTCTTTCTCCGGGAAAATTTCAATTAAGGGCCCGAAGTGTTATCATTTTTTTAAATAAGGGTTTAAAGTGGACCCTGTTTCAATTAAGGGTTTGAAGTGAACAAAAAGTTTCAAATAAGGGTATGATGTAAAGGCATTTTTGTCTTTTTACTTTATTGATTAAATAAAATAAAAATATTAAAAACAAAAAAAAATTGGGGAAGAAGACAAGGGGTGGCAAGCTTACTGCTGCCGTCTCGTCGCCGACCCTCGCCCATATTTGGGCAAGGGTCCCCCCCAGATCTGGGCGGGCCGCCGGCTCTCCACCTTGAGCTGGGCGAGGGTCGCCGGCCCTCGCCCAGCGACGGTGGCCTTTGCCCTGCTTGGGTTAGAGGCCGCAACCCTTGCCTAGATCTGGGCGAGGGTTGTCGAGAGCCTTCCTCCTCAAATTTTTTTTTTCATTTTTTAAATATTTTTATTTTATTTAATCAATAAAGTGAAGATACAAAATTGCCCTTAAATCATGCTCTTATTTAAGATTTTTTGGCCACTTCAGGCCCTTAATTGAAACATGGTCCACTTTAGACCTTTATTTGAAATTTTTTGGTCACTTCAGGCCTTTAATTGAAATAGAGTTCATTTCAGGCCCTTATTTGAAAAAACGAGGGTACTTCGAGCCATTAATTGGAAATTTCCCTTCTTTCTTCTATTCTTAATTTAATTGAAAATTGCATCTTATTTACCAACTTGACTACATTTTGCTCACTTTTCATGTTGTCTAACTTTGTGAAGAGAAAGTATTTTACCTTTGATTGTATAGACGATTAGATGAAGAGAAAGTCACTGACTTCTTACTAAAATGAAAGGATTGAATTTGAAAAGGAGAGTGAGAAAATTGGTCGTTGATTGGATTTTGTTGAAGGTTTTTCACATAGTTATCCTTATTTTGCAATTAAATAGGGAATGGTTTGGGAAAATGGAAGAGGGGAAGTATCTCCTTAAATATAAGAAAACGCTTTTAGTGAATTCTTCGTTTCATAAATTTCATGTCAATCCTCATTCATATTTAACGTAAGAAACTTCATGAGGAGTGGAGATTTCCTTTGAAAATTAGAACTTCTGTTCTCATTCTCATTGTATGATTAACTAGCAAAAGTGGACACATAGATGTGTTTGCTAAAAAAGAAAAAGAAAAAGAAAAAAAACAGTCGTAATAATGAAACAAGAAAAATTGAAATTTAAGTCATTTTCATAATTAGATTTACATCATTAAGATAGGGAAAATTAATTTAAATTTAAAATTTACAAGAGATTTACGGAACAAAACTATAGAGAGATTGCCAAATGAGGTCGCGTGGCCTACATTTCTCAAGTAAAATAATACAAATGGTCTATGAATTTTGGTTCAATATGCAATGAGGTTCGTGAACTTTTAATTTGTTCAATGTGATCCTTGAACTTTTTATGTATTTAATATAGTCCATGGACTTTTAGTACATGTTCAATTTAGTTCCCAAATTACACGAAAATGTTTAATGGAAAATAAAATTAAACATTTTCATATAATTTGGAGGGATTCAATAAAAAAAAATATAATTTAAGGACTAAATTGAACATATATTAAAATTTCAGGTACCATATTGAATAAATTAAAAATTCAAAGACCACATTGTACATTGAGTTAAAGTTTAGATACCACTTTGATCTTATTAAAAGTTTAAAGATTGCATTGCATATTTAAATTCAATATGATTTGTTTCATTATCCCTATTTCTTACCACGTTTTTTGCATTTTTTTTTAATAACTCTTTTCGGGGGTTGGGTTTGAAGTGACATGAAAACGAGGAGCATAGGTTTATGCAGGGTTTTAGCGAGGCGGCGCGACAGCCTCCCCCCCTTCTTCTTCTTCTTCCTTCTCCTCTCGTTTCTTCCACCATTCTCGCTCTTGATTTCGATTCTCTCCCATCTCCGTTACCATTTCTTCTTCTTCTTCTTCTTCGAGCTGCTTTCGATTTCAATTCATTCAGCCAGAATACGAGGAAAAACAGAATGTGGAGGAACTTGGCCAGGCGAGCTCCTTCCCGGAAATTCAACTCCACTCCCGCCTCCGCTTCATGTTTAGCTCCTAAAAACTCCAGCTTTTCCAATAAATTTGCATTCGAGGCTCAAAAGGGTCTGAATTCATGGTTCTCGTCGTCGCCGCCGCTTCTTCGGCGGATGGCCCGGCCGGCGCCTTCGCGGCAGGACGGTTTCGTAGCGCCTGATCCTTTGCATCGCTGGAGGAGCTATGCTGGTGCGGCGGAAGCGATCGTCTCGACCACGGAGGAGGAGCTCTCGGGATCCGAGGAAGTCCATGAGCTGATGGAGGAGATGAAGAAGCACATTGAGGTCACTCCCGATCTTCAGCGGTGGCTGCTGCCCCAGCCGCCGCTGCCGCCGCCGCAGAAGAGGATTGCCGGGATGGCGTTGTCCAAGTACTTCATGCTCAAGAGGAGGCAGATCAAGATGGAGACTGAGGCGTGGCAGGAAGCGGCGAGGGAGTATCAAGAGCTCCTCGCGGACATGTGCGAGCAGAAGCTGGCGCCCAACCTGCCGTACGTGAAGTCGCTGTTCCTCGGTTGGTTCGAGCCCTTGAGGGATGCGATTGTGGCAGAGCAGGAGCTTTGCAGGAAAAAGAAGGCCAAGCCGTCTCATGCTCCATTTATCGATCAGTTGCCGGCGGATATGATGGCTGTGATCACAATGCACAAGCTTATGGGACTCTTGCTGTCTACCAATGGAGGTAATGGCAGCTGCAGGGTTGTGCAAGCTGCTTGCCAGATTGGTGAAGCCATTGAAAATGAGGTGTGTGTGATTATGCGACTTTATTAGTGCTGAAGCGGGGAAAAGAGAGAAAACTTTGGTTCACACAGTTTGAGATTAAAGTTCACTCTAGCCAAAAAATTGAATAGGAGATAGTTCTCCAGGAAATTTCTATATCATACTTACATACACAATTACTCACTGGTGTAATATTTCTGCATTCAAAATCAATTGCATGAGAGTAATTGATGTTGGGATATGTTCAAATGTTGAAAGGCAAAGCTTTGGTGTTGACAAGCCTTTGGAAGAGTGTCATCCCTTGGCAGTCTCTAATTCATCAAATTTTGTCTGGATATCATGATTAGTAATTTAGGGTGCATCGCAATAATTAAATTCATGTACCAAACCAGTCAAGGAGAAAAGGCCCTTTTTTCCCCTCTAGTTTGCTGTCGTTTCATCGTTTGTTATCATTAAATCATGTCTAGCTGTCGGAATGCAAAAGACAAGTCATATTCCTTCTAGTTGGTTGGAGCTTAATTCTGACACCCAGGTGTCTATACGGTGGTTGGATGTTACTTTGATCATTCTTGTGGGAACAGGCTATGCTACAAAAGTTTTTGGAGAAGACAAAGAAAAAGTCTGCAAAAAGTAAGGATCTCGAACGTGAATCTGATCTTCAGACATCTGAAGGTCAGCCTACTGAAGAACAGGAAAAGCTAAGAAAAAGGGTTTCTACTCTGATGAAAAAGAAGAAGGCATTGCAAGTAAGGGGGTTAGTGAAGGCACAGGATGAGTCGAAGCCTTGGGGTCAGGAAAACCATGTCAAGGTCTGTGTAGTTTCATCCAAAGAAATCTCTTTTGTTTAAGTACTAAGTGTGAAGGTCCTTTTCCTTGCTAATGGATGCTGGTTATTGTGCTTTCCAGATTGGCTGTCGTCTGATTCAGTTATTAATGGAAACTGCCTATATACAGCCACCAATGGATCAATTAGGAGATGGGCCACCTGATGTTCGTCCTGCATTCACACATGTCCTTAAGACACTAACAAAAGATGCTCAGTGAGAATGCTTTCATATACTATATATATATATATTGCACATTCTTCTACTAATACTTTGGAGGACCTTTTTCTAGGAAAGGTAGCAGGAGATACGGAGTTATTGAATGTGACCCGCTGGTTCGTAGGGGTCTTGAGAGAAGTGTAAGAACAACACTACCTCTAGAATTTTTCACATTGCTGCATATCTTTTCTTCAGTAATTTTGAATGTGAAGCTTGAAGTGTGAAATTAGTGACGCCTAATTTTTGACGACAGGCAAGGCATATGGTGATTCCTTACATGCCGATGTTGGTGCCACCAGCACAATGGACAGGGTAAGATTCTATAATTGTAGCAGTCCAAGTTACACAGTCGATATCCTGTCATTTTTCCCTTTCAATCTCGTAGAGAGGGAAAGGAGAAGATTTCTCCTTGCACTTTCTTAGTAAAGACAAGCCTATTTGGACATAATTGTTTTATGCAGTAAATTTATTTGCATGGATATCATTGTTGAGAGTTCTGTTCTGATTGTTGCTTCTTAATTGTTCTCTCTCTTAATGCCAATGTTTCTCCAGTTATGATAAAGGAGCATATTTCTTTTTACCATCCTATGTTATGCGTACACATGGGGCGAGACAACAACGTGATACTATCAAGAGGACACCAACTGATCAGTTACAACGTGTTTTTGAGGTAGGGAATTAAAAGACTTCTTATTTAGTCTCTTTCAGGAATATTCTCTGTACACGAGCCAAGTCTGGTTTCTGTCATCTGAGAACCTTGAATGCTTCTGTTTCTGTTTTGCTTGGAAAATACCAATCTTTCACTAAATCCCTTTATCATCCCCTTTGCAGAGAGAGGGCTACTCTTTTAACAAAGTTTGAATCTGTTGAGATATCTCATTAGTTATTGTTTCCTGTTTTGATCCTGTGAATCAGGCCCTGGATACCCTTGGAAACACGAAATGGAGGGTAAACAAAAGAGTACTTGCTGTTGTCGACAGGATTTGGGCTAGTGGAGGTCATCTTGGAGGCCTAGTTGAGCGTGAAGATGTGTGTTGCACTTGTTCACCTTTTCTATCTGTCTTTTTATGATCACAATCATATTTAGATATTAATCTTCCATTTTCATTTCCTTGGTGAAGGTTCCCTTGCCAGAAAAACCCGACACAGATGATGAATCAGTATTGCGAAAGTGGAAATGGAAAGTAAAAACCGTGAAAAAGGAAAACACTGAAAGACATTCACAGCGTTGTGATATTGAACTTAAATTGGCGGTAAGAATCTCACCTGCAAATTGAGTTCACCACTCATCATTGATTATCCAGACATCTGGCATACTTCTTATCATTTTGCTTTTGGTGGGAGAAGGTGGCACGCAAAATGAAGGATGAAGAGGGATTCTTTTACCCGCACAGCCTTGATTTCCGTGGTCGTGCATACCCAATGCATCCATATTTAAACCATCTTGGCTCTGATCTGTGTCGAGGCATTCTTGAGTTTGCTGAGGGACGCCCTCTAGGGAAGTCTGGCTTACGCTGGCTAAAGATACAATTGGCAAATCTGTATGCTGCTGGTGTGGACAAGCAGTCCTATGAGGATCGAATTGCATTCACTGAAAAGCATTTATATGAGATATTCGATTCTGCGGATAGGCCTCTTGAAGGAAAACGTTGGTGGTCTAAAGCAGAGGACCCTTTTCAATGCTTGGCAGTGTGTATTAATCTTACAGAAGCATTACGAAGCTCCTCTCCCGAGGCATATCTTTCACATATGCCCATTCACCAGGTACTTAATTAAGAACGGATAACATATTTTCTTTAATGAGTGTTGATGATCAAGACTTCCTATGCTGCACATTTTTTATGGATCTATGTAATTATGGGGGTAATTGGGTGTTGAATCGTGATCGGTGTAATTTGTCCATGCAAAAGATTTTATAGCTGTGCATTGAGTTTAGTGAACTATTCGCCATGATGGAAATTATTTGTTTGTTAGTAGGAATGAGTTTTTTCTGAAACTGAAAATACTGCAAACTTTTAGGTCCAGCATCTCTGTTGATGCAAGTTGACTTCAACAGACAGCTGGATTTGATGGCATATGCAGATGTGATCTGTGTAGTGTCTAGAACTCATTAAAGTGTTTCCTTCTGGAATCTTGGAGCATAAGTAAAATAAAAAATATCCACGAGATGGAGGAATAGTTGCACCAGTCATATAATTCCAAATTATCGCAGTGTACGACAGACTTTATTCAAACTGGCATCTCACATACCAAATAATAATTGTTGCTGTATATTAGATCTTCATTAGAGTTAGGTGCTAACAGATCTTGGTAAATTCTATTTCAAGTCATTTTCTTGATACTCACAAGTGAAAAAGAATCCCAAGGCACTTTATTTGATTGGAGAAACTCTTTTAGTGGTGTAGGACAATGTGTCCCATACTGAAGCATAATTCTTTAGGCTTAAACCCAAAGCTTCCCAAGCATCACACCTAGGATTTCTTAAGCATCACACTCAAGAGAAGAATTGCATCACTCAATCCCGAAGCAAATTCTTGCAAAGTTTAATTGCACATCTTCTCTATTGAACCGACAGATTATATAGACTCTCTAACGTTCTACTCCTAGTAGAAATAGAGAATCTAGAAACAAGAAACGTAGTTGAAATAGGAAACTTAATGACCTACTAAAACTGAAATCGGAAACTTAACTTCTAATTTCTAAAGAAAAGACTTCTGGTCAGTTATCTAATCAATCTTTCCTAATTTAACACTCCTTCCAAAGGTTTTCAAATCATCTATTAGGCTTTCTGCATCAATTCTCTCTGGTTTGGAGAAACTTAACCCCATATTCAATGGACTGGGCGATTAATTGAGATTTCGAGCAGACTTGAGAAAAAATTTGTTGCATGTTGCTAAATTGACATACAATAAGGAGTAGGCAGTTCAGCAGTGGTTGTGGTTATTGCTATTAGTGGCTTTTCGTTCACAATGAAATAGCAGTCTAATTTGATATCACCAGGCCATGGCATTATTATAATGCATCAAGCTGTTAACTGCATAAGCCATCCAGAAACCCTTTCCATAGAGCCACATCTCTCTATCTTGCTTAAGCATCTTGAGATTTAAGTTTCATTTGACTGAATATCCTTTTTCTTAACTCGGTGCTGGTATTGTCTGTTTATTCTTTATGTGGCTCTTTTTATTCATATTAGTATCGAATCTAATTTATCGATAGTGGAAAATATTCTCGTCTTGACCGTACTGACTGTATTGACATCTGGATGCATATACTGCAATTTTCTGAGGAAATTTCTTGCAGTTCTATGGTATTCTTCCTAAACTTAAGTGGCATTGACTAGTCTGTTCGTGGCATCAATGTTTTCGTTACATTCAAATTTATGTCTGTCTGTGTACAAATCAATATATTGTCAGTCTGTCCACTGAAGTTGGAAGTTGATCTGATTATATAGTATAGTATATACTTTTGTGTTTTGGTACATATACAGTGCAACTTAACCTGGGATATTGTTGGTACAAGGATGGTTCATGCAATGGCTTGCAACATTATGCTGCACTAGGGAGGGATAAGGTAACAAGATCTTTCAATGTTCTTCGCACTGCAGTATTTTTCATGCCATGCTTCCATTTTATCCTTGCCTGAGACCCATCATGTTTTGGTTTTCATGGCTGGCACTAGCTGTATTTTAAGAGAATTTTGTATGTAGTTCTAACTCAAACTGTTTGTCTGAGGGCCTTGTGTTGTATTTCACAAACTGTACCATGTATGCTTCTGTGCAATTTACACACTTCAATTTTGAAGTTATCTAGAGTTTGCAGTTGGATTTATCATATGTAGGCACCTAATGCAACAAATCAAGAGAATTTCCTAATTGGAAGCACACACACCGCACTTTCCATTGTAGCTCCTAATGCTATTTATTATATTATGCATCTACTTGTCCATCACAATTAGCTTCAGAGACGATTCGGAAATGCCTTTCTCTTAATTATGTAATGTTCTTACTGACCACATAACCTGTTCTTCAGTCCAATCTTCCTTCCCTAATGTTTGTAGTACTTGTCATATAGAACTAGCTCATTTTTGTGGAACTTGTGCTTATTCTTTACCAAATTTGGATAAGTAGCCAATGACTGTGATACGGAAAATGAAAATGCTTTCTTTGTGCTCTATGCGATTTATATAATATGTTATCTGGTCCTGTTCATCTGGATGTGTTTCCTTGAAGATATACCACTTTATTTTGTAGTTGGGAGCTGCTGCAGTGAACCTGGTCGCGGGAGACAAACCTGCAGATGTTTACTCAGAAATTGCTTCCAGGTTCTCTCTCTCTCTCTCTCTCTCTCTCTCTCTCTCTCTCTCAACAATGAGATTAATGACTACTGTAGAAATAGGCCAAGGTTAATGAGTTAGGATGATGTTCAAAACCTTCATCAATGATTAAATGAGTTGGAGGTGCTATTTCAGGGGCCCCTGAACTTGGCAATCTTATAGGTAGGACAAGCAAAAACCTTTCAAAAGCATGATCTTGTGAGTATAGCAAGAACCACATCTACAACTAGAGTTATCTCAGATGGCTATATAAAAATCTAAAATGAGATTCCTTTTGCCTACAGTGGTGACATCAGGGAAAGGTATGCATTCGGGGTTACTAAGATATCTTTGATGCTTTGTTGTGCTGTAGCTGTGGCCATAAAAAAGGTTTAGCAGATGATAAAAATGCCATGGTTATAGAAAGTGCTTTCATAATGATTGGCTTGTAAGGCCATTGTGGAGTGGAATATTGCAAAACCACCCCCAAATTGTTTCTTTGAAAAGTAGCTTTATTGTTTTAGCTTCCGACTGCTCTTGCTTTTGAGAGTTTATAGATACTGTACTGGGAGCTGTTCTATCTTTTCAGAAGAAACCCACTTTTCCTCGGAAGCACTCCCAAACATCACTGAAAATGCCTATGTCGATGTTGGTGTTGCTTTTATTCCGTTTGGTAAATTTTCCCTTTTCTGGTTGACCCAAACGTTCTGCACTGTGTCTGACTGTTGCTAAGTACTTTTTCGATATAAGATGTCATAATCGGAACAAAATTTTAATGTGACCTATACCAATCTTAGCCCAATCTTACATTTTTTTCTTTTCATGTCTCAGGGTTGTCGATATCATGCAGAGGGATGCAGAGAAAGACCCTGCAACAAATCCAAGTGCTCGTTATGCTAGGCGATTAATCAATCAGGTATCATGGGTTCATGATTCTGAAACGGCTGGACTAAGGTTTGAGCAGGGAACACTAGTTGAAGCAATGCACTTGGACAAACTAGAAGTTTGATTAATAAAATCATGGTCCGGTCTCTTTGATGGATGTGTGGAGATTTATATCGCCCAAAAACTCTCCATCCTATTTTCATCTGCTAGACCTTTTATTCATGTTTTATGATAGGTAGCAATGCAAACAGTCACATGCATTGTTGAAAAGAAACCATAATCCAACAACAGTTTCTAATGGAAAGCTAGGCACCAGATGTCAGCTGTCCCTGAATAACTAGGCCAACGGACTCATTGAAAACCAATGGAATGTTTTAAGGACTTTGTTGCAATCTAAGCCACTGAGAGTCTGTCTAGAGGCGGGAAAGAGACTGGGAAGTCTGGGGACAGCCTGATGTGAAGCTAAGGATTCAAATCCCAACCTCACAAACATTTAACTTAGTGGAAAATGAAAAAGAAAATAATTGTAAATATTCCTTTATGACTCTGTGAAGGAATTCCCTGGGAGACCTTTATCAATGACTTGCGAGACTGGATGCCTCTCCGCTTAAAGGATCAGGTTGCACCTGTTGAAGTAATTGCCTGAAATGATTGTTCAATTATGTTTAAGAAGGCTATGAACAAGCTATTTTCGTTTTCTAGATTTCTTGGTGTCGTTCTGCTAAATGCTAAGACTAACAGTTTCTCACCATGACTTGAATTATTTCAGGTAGACCGAAAATTGGTAAAGCAGACTGTGATGACTTCAGTTTACGGAGTCACCTATGTTGGTGCTCGTGACCAAATCAAGAGGAGGTTGAAGGAACGCAACGCTATTGCAGATGATGATGAGCTGTTTGCTGTATCTTGCTATGTTGCAAAAGTAAGTGAATCTCACACTTTAAGGGCTATCTTTTCAATGAATCTTCAAATTCACTGAGATTTTATGCATGAGCAGACCACACTGACTGCCTTGGGAGAGATGTTTGAAGCTGCAAGAGGCATTATGGGCTGGTTGGGGGAATGTGCTAAGGTGTGTGCTGCATGCAGATTTCACAGCTTTTATTGCCATTCCGATGGAATTAAAACGCAAGTAGATGAAGTAGATTTTCATGAGCCAAGATGAGATTGATGTAAAATAATTTGGTCGGCAATTTATAGACTTCTTCTCTTTCTTTGTTTTGTCTATGTTGAACAAACATTCATTATTGTTCTTATGTTGAACTGATATATCGGTCATCAATGCGTCAATTACAGCAATCAATTTAGTCAGCTGTTCAAAGCACTAATAAAAACAACAAAAAAATAATGACAATCCGTCAATTACAAGCAAGTTGTAGATCATAGTAGAAGATCTGTCTCTCTCTCTCTCTCTTGTTTTCATGTTGCATTTCTTAACCAATACATTTTCTTGCTTTCAGTACTTGTATGTTTTTGTTAGTTTGTGTTATGTTTCTTTTTAGTGCTGATGGTGAAGTCCAATTTCAACAGGTAATAGCCTCAGAAAATAAGCCAGTGAGGTGGACCACTCCTCTGGGACTGCCTGTTGTACAACCCTATAGACATCTAGGAAGGCACCTGGTAATCTTATGAAGGAATGTTTTATTGCAGACAGTTCCATATTATCTCAGTTACGAATAATCAAACTATCCTTGAATTGCATGCAGATTAAAACTTCCCTCCAGGTGTTGACGCTACAAAGAGAAACTGATAAGGTAATTGAGGTGTAGTCTTTCCTTTTTCTTTTCAATTAATAGCCTTTTGAACTAAGTGGCTTGCCGCCAGTAAATGTACATGAGCTGCTTTTTGCATCTGGCACCATTGTGAACATTGACCCCACATGTCAAGCATGCTATTGTAAAGAACCTTTTAAATTGCCTGGCCATGCAATAGGTTGTTGCGAAACTCCTTTTCAACTGTGTTTTACTTAGAAAACAGTCAAATGAAACAATCTGTAGTGAAATGTAGCATTCTTATTTGTAATTTTCTCCAGGTCATGGTAAAGCGGCAGAGGACGGCTTTTCCTCCAAACTTTGTCCACTCCCTTGATGGTTCGCACATGATGATGACTGCTGTTGCTTGCAAAGATGCTGGCTTAAACTTTGCAGGTCTTACATATTTACTTATTTTTTGTGGATTTCCGAACCTCTGAGAATTATTCTTATTCTTTACCGGAAATCTGGTGACAGGAGTCCACGATTCTTACTGGACGCACGCATGTGATGTTGATGAAATGAACAAGATTCTGAGGGAGAAGTTTGTTGAACTGTATGAGGCACCTATACTTGAGAATGTAAGTACCTTTTCCATTTTCAAAGTAATGCTATCTTATAATGTTTATTAGATATTGGCAATTCTTCCTTTCTGTTCTTTGCAGTTATATGTATGTTGTATGAATAAGTGGTGCTAATATCAAGATCGTACCAGTGACTACTTAAATGGGCAGAGTACCCTGGCACAAAACATAAATTGCTTCTAAATTGTTCAAAATATTATACATATAACTTCCGGTAGGTAAAGAAAAAGAAATAAGTGAGAATGTAAAAAAAATCGAATTTCAGTTGCTCTAGGTTGGGTAAAGCTTACTCTGCCATCTTATATTTGCAATACTATGATGGGGTTCCAAACAATTTTAGCACTTTTAGTTATGTCCCCGTGAACAGCAGTTGAAACAAAAGCTGATGGACCAGTTGAGTTAAACATATGGTCTATCAATTGAACAGTCCGTCCATCGGTCCTTTTTTTCAAACTTTGGTAAACAATGCTTACTACATGTAAGTACATGTTCGTTATTTAAAAAAAAGGTAAGTACATGTCTGTTTTTATGCATTCATATCTGTCAATCTCTCTGGAATTATCAGCTATGCTGAAATCAGATAGCTCAGTTATGGAATTTGAGAAAGTTAAAGTTATGTAATATACAGCACAACGGTAGAAGTAGTGTCATGTAAATTTTACAGAAAAGTTGGATATGTAGCTATTGATTATCAGAGTGGAAGACAATTTAAATGGAACATTTGGATTGAAAGTTTGTAGTTATGTAACATACAGCACAAAGGTAGTAGTGTCATGTAAATTTTTTCAGGAAAGAGGGATATGTAGCTATTGATTATGAGATTGAAAGACAACTTAGATGGACATAAAATTGCAAAAAGTATTATTCCTCAGCATCCTTTTATATAGCAAGCAACTGAAACAGTGGGGAAGTTTGATACCAGGATCTGACTATACTTTTTTTTCCTTTTTTTGTTGGGATTAACTAGCATCAATGATTGACATTGATGTGTTTAGAAGGTTTCTTTTGAGATACTATTGCAGGTCCTTTTACAACTAGAACATGCTTTTTATCTGTTTCATGTAACACTAATTGCTTTAGTATATTCTCATTTAGATCTTCCGAAGGTTTAGTGTTTCAGGCTTCTAGTTTTCTGAATGGCAAATGCACCCACATTCCTTTTGGTAGAGTTAAAAGAGCATATTAGATGCATGACTAACACCATGTGTATTCTCTATCATGATTCTCTTTTTATTCTTTGGGTCTGTGCCTGCAGTTGTTGGAGAGTTTTCAGTTATCTTTTCTGGAATCACGTTTCCCTCCGTTACCTGAGAGAGGAGACTTTGATCTAAAAGAGGTCCTAAAGTCCCCTTATTTCTTCAACTAAAGCAGGGCACCTGTACTGGTATCACTTGTTCTTAGCAACTCTATCATTCAAGAGAACGTGACAGCAGTTTGGCATTTGGTTGAAGACCTGTGATGCAATTTCTTTGCACATAATTGAGGTAGAGAGGAAAGGAGGCCAAAATGTGGCCTCATGAAGAATGTACATGATGACATCCTTGTATATATGTCCAGGAAGATACAGATAATGCGTGTGAACAAGTTTCCAGCTCAAATTTCGAATTTCACATCTATCCCTGTTGGACCTAAGGTTCTCGGAGGTTTGAGGGATGCAAGGTGATGCATACCACAGGGGTTATCAGTGAAGAACTCCAGTGCCACTCTGACATGCTTAATCTGCAATCGGAATTCGACGAAATCAGTCTTGAGCAACTTCAAAGAAAGCTCATACTTCTCAAAGATGATTGTGGTGTTGCAAATGATAAAAAGAATTGAACCAGATGGACTTGATTGAAGGATCCTACTGGTATGTAGAGATTGATTACAGCTTTGGACGGTCCTATACTTGTTTCCTGCAGATGATGGCGGAAAAGAACAGATGGATTTCTCACCAAGTCGTTGGTGATGTTTTAGAAGTTTTCATTATTGTACCATTCTTTTTAATGGGAACACTAGCGTACCAACTTTTGATAGGTACCTGTAATCTATATTCTTTGCGAACGTTCTATTGCCTCTAGATTTTGACACGAGGCAATTGCTGCCATGCACAGAATACAAGAATGTTGAATTCGTAGCCCATTTCGATTTGTTTCCACTGTGATATGAGAATTGGTAAGTCTTCAGTTTTTGTTTCAACATTACATATAAAGCTTTCTCCAACTACATTACACATGCGGACGTGCTAATCGAATTGGCTATCGCAGTGTGATCCTTGCACTCCGGATTTTGCCACGGATTGCTCTTGTACCATAGTAACAAACCCTGTCTCGATTCGAAATAATATTTAACCTTTGCACTTCAAAATCTTCCAGCTTCATGAATGAGGAAGGAACGATGAACCCAAGTCCATGAACTCTCGTTAATTGTTAAAGTTGTCCAAGAATCTTCTTCTTGTTCAACTAAATCACTGAACGATGCTCCTTTTTTCTAGTCATGTTGGTCCTTGAGCGACCATTAATTGGTCGTGGCAAAGCATCGTCAACATTGCTAAAGATTTGCATGTGCTTAATTACAACGATCATGTGAAAACTTACTCAAAAGTGCCAAGATTCACAATTAGATATATACACTTCTCTTTTGAAATAAATAAAAGAAGGCTATCAATTATTCTCTCATATGAATCTTTTAAATCTAAAGGATATTATTTCTGTTCTTCCTTCACCAGAAATCTCCGCATGAACATGTTCCATCTCTGAAAAGATGGAAACGAACCGCATCTCTCACGATTATTTCTCTCTGAGTGACTTTAGACATGTATTTTGTTGCATTGTGGCAATCTCCACAAACCCTAAGATTCTTAAAAATTCGTATTGGGAGGCCTGAAGGAATATATATTAATCCGAAAGCAATTGCAAGCCTTTCACTATGGCGATTTAGCATCTTCAGTTTCTCCGACTCCTCGACGTCATGCAGAACCGAGCTCATCTCCGGCACATACCCCTCCTCTATGATTCTAGTAGTCAACTTGTCCAGCTCAGCAGTTATAAGTTCTGAACGACGACTTGAATGATCATCAGCTGAAAAGATATGTACTCTGTTCTTATACTTGATCCAACTACATCCTGGTTCCTTTTTTATTGATCTCTCTTTCATATCCCACCTTAATTGCGCCACAAAGTCCCATTTCCCTCTTGCTGCATAGATATTTGTGAGCAAAACATAGCTCGCTGGGTTCTGTGGCTCTAATTCTAACAGTGAATCAGCTGCCCATTTCCCAATTTCCATATTACCGTGAAGTCTACATGAGCTCAGCAGCTGGGCCCAACCAATTGCATCAGGAGGGAAGGGCATGCTGTGTATAAAATGTTTGGCTTCTTCTAACCTTCCCGATCGGCTAAAAAGATCAATCATGCAAGTATAGTGGTCAGCAATCGGAGCAATTCCGTAATCTTTGACCATCGATTCAAAATATATTTGTCCTTGCTCAATTAATCCTGCTCTACTGCACGCTGAAAGAACGCCAATGTAAGTGACAGCATCTGGTTTCAATCCCTGGGCCAACATCTTCTCAAACAAATGTATGGTCTCCTTAGCTTTGCCAAACTGAGCATAACACGACACAAGTGCCGTCCAGGAAACCTCATCCGTGATACTCATCTCATTGAACAGCCGATCAGAGTCCTCTATGCTTCCACATTTACCGTACAAGGTGATGAGAGCATTTGAAACTGTCAGAAATGAAATAAAGCCAGAAACCAAGGCTCTACAGTGAAACTGTGCACCCTCTTCAACGCTTGCTAGGTTCGCACATGAGCTAATCACACTCCCAAGTGTGAACTCATCGGGCTCAATGCCATTTTTCTGCATATCACAGAAAACCTTGACAGCATCCTCACTCAGCCCATTCTGACCATACCCCACAAGCATTGCTGTCCATGATATAACGTTCTTAATGGTCATTCTTCTGAATACTTTTTCAGCATATGTGATCCTTTTACACTTGCAGTACATGTCAACGAGAGCGCTACCTACGAAGACAATGTCAGTGTGATCAGTCCTGATCGCATATGCGTGGATTTGCCTCCCTTCTTCCAAAGCCACCAGACTCCCACAAGCAGTTAGCACACTCCCAAAAGTAAACTGATCAATTGCCAAGCCTTCAAAACTCATCTTTCTGAACCAGTCGATTGCTTCTCTTTCTAAACCATTCTGAATATATCCGGTAATCATTGTCGTCCATGAGATCGAATCTCTTTCCTTCATTCCATGAAATATGCGCTCGGACTCCTCAACCATCCCACATCTCAAAAGCCCTGTCATCACTGTATTATACATGACCACATTTCTCTCAGGAATGCCATCAAAAACCCTCTTTGCATCGTTTATTAATCCTGCTTTCGAGTACATGTCCACCAAAGGACTACCCACAAACACATACGCCCAAAATCCAAACTTTATCACATGGCAGTGTATCTGCCGACCCAAATCCACACGATTCTTACTTGAAGACAATATGAGCATTGTCGATAGTGTGATCCTGTTCAAATTCGCGCTGCCATTTCTCAACATCTCGTTATAGGCCTTCACCGACTCAATCACCAACCCTTTGTTCGCGTGCCCCGAAATGAGACAGTTCCACGACACTCCATCCCTGTTTGGCATCGATTCAAATATCTCTCGCAACCTGGTGATATCCCCGGATTTCGCATAAGCGGAAAGGAGGGTGTTCCAGGAGAAGAGGTTCGGTTGCGGAATTTGGTCGAACACGTGGCGTGCGTGCTTTAGCTTGCCGACTTTAGCGTAGGTGTCGACGAGGGTGTTGGACAGGATGGTCTCGGGATGGGTCAAGGTCTTGATGATGAAACAATGAAGCTTCTTCGCTTGGTTTATATTGCGGGTGTCGTAGCAGAGCTTCAGTAAGGAACAGTAGTGGTTGGAGATTGCTGACATTTCCTTCGTCCGTTGGAGTCGGGCCAGTCCTTCAATGCATGCTGAGATTTTTAAGTTGAACGGTATATATCAAATTGTGGGAAGATTTTGAGTTCCTTAGGACAAGATTAACCCCAAACGACAGCATAATCGTCACGCAACAACGCCCATTCAAACAAAGCCAGAGAGAAAAAGTTGAAGAAACTCACGAATCCGCCTCGAACTCCAGCAAGCCCTCGAATCTGCCACGCGCACGTCGTTGCTCAGCCTCAGCCTTCGCTGCCACCAAGGCGCGACCTGGTCGTCGTTGCTCAGCCTCTCTCTGGCCCGACGCTGGGGCGTCCCGTTACCGATGATCGGCCGCACGCGGAGCCAGACGTGGCTCCGCCCCCCTCTGATCGAGCCAAATCTGGCTCCATCGAGAGAGGAAAAGGAAATAACTTAGCGAAGAAGAAGAAGAAGAAGCGCAGCAGCAGAGGAGGAGCCGAGGAGGAGGAGGTGACCGTGTGTGAGAATTTCTCTACTTGTTTTTTGCCGCGGAGGGAAAGAGGAAGGGTTCTAACGGGTATTTTAGCCTCACTGTCGCTGTTGTTCCAAATTTGACCCTCATCAACATAGGAAAAGTGAATGACAAGTGGGAGGTTGAAACGGTAAATTGCCAACGGTTATATCTTTCATGGGATAGAAAGTCGGAGTATAATTGCAAATTCTAAGGACAATACCCATTCAAATTGCCAATAGTTAATATATTTCTCTTCTTATTAAATAAATTTTTTTGGGTTTAAAGTCGGAGTATATCTTTCATGGGATCAACTTACAAAAGCATTAATTATCTATTAAAGCGGTAATTTACGGATGTTTAAGGAAGTCTATTGAAGTAGAATTGTAAATTCTACCATTTAATTTGAGGAAAATACTTATGAATAGGCTCCATTGGTTATGAATTTGAAAGGAACGTAAATTTGCTAAGGATAGGAAAAGAGATTGATACAACAAAATTAAGTTGCTTACTATTTCTAGGGACAAGTTTACGATCATTAAGATATTCAAGCGTACGATAATTTGAGTTAATTTACAAACTCCAAAGATAAATTACTAACTCCCATTTGGATGGGCTTACTGGAAAGTTACAATTATTGAGGTCAATTATTGATTATGAATTGGATTTCTTACGACAATTTCAAGTACCTTACTATCCCATTAGTTAATTACTAAGTGATAGGAATTTCTTGTTACTACTGTATAGCTAAAGTACTATGCGAATAAACGAAAGTACTAACAATAGGTGCAATTTTTGTTTTTTGGGTCCGAGCAATAGGTGCGATTCAAATCGCGACGATTTCAAGCAAATCAGAATTGTTGGAGGTATAATTACTAAGGACATGAACTACAAGTTATGAGATGCTGAGGAAAATTACACTAGAGCAGGACAATTAGTTAGTAATCCCATCGTCGAGTCACGGAGAATAAAGAGAAGTTAGTATTAACAACGGGGAAATGACTATAATTCTAATAGAACTACCAATTACAACTAATTGGAGAAAATTATAATAGATGCAAAAGTTGTATTTTGTGTACATCAAATTAGTTAAAAACAAGCTTAATTCCGAAAGTAGTATAACCGAAGCGACTTGATTCAAGTTTGGAAAAAATACGACAACGATAACAACGGCAACTCACAATGATAATAACAAAAGCAACCTATTTAATTGCCTGATTATTATGTCTACTTCGAATGGACGTCCATCATACTGCGTGAGCATGTATGAATGGGCTCGATCGCCAACTCTCTGTTCGCGTACCCCGAAACGAGATAGTTCCTCCGCGACACTCCGTCCCTGTTTGGCACCCATTCAAATACCTCTCGCGTCCGGGTGATCTCCTCGGGTTTCACATAAGCAGGAAGGAAGGTATTCCGGGAGAAGATGTTCGGTTCTGGAATATAGTCGAACACATGGCGTGCGTACTTCAGATTGCCCGCTTTAGTGTAGGTGTTGGCGAGGGTGTTCGATAGGATGGCCTCGGGAATGGTCAAGCTCTTGATGATGAGAGGATGAAGCTTTTCGGCTTGGTTTTTATTGCGGTAGTCGAAGCAGAGCTTCAGTAAGGAACAGTAGTGGTCGAAACTCCCGGAGTCCTTTTATTGCCTGCTTAGGCTGCATAACGGATAAAAAGGGGTAATGGTACAAATGGTCTTTGAACTTTCGTTCAGTGTATAATGTGGTCTTTCAACTTTTAATTTATTCAATGTGATCTTTGAATTTTTGGTACTGTTCAATATAGTCTATAAATTATATAAAAATATTCAATGTAATCCTTTAATTAATTTAAGATTAGGGACAATATTGCACATTTTCATATAGTCCACGAACTACATTGAACATGTACAAAAAATTCAAAAATTATATTAAACAAATTAAAAATTCAAGGATCACATTGCACATCAGACTAAAGTTCATAAATCACATTGCACATCGAGCCAAAATTTAAGGAATAATTTCAGAAAAAGAATACCAAAATTATCAACGAAATTAAATACCAACTTTGAAATCTTTTTAAATGTTTCTCCCTCGAATAAAAGTCAAATAACAAAAAAGCCAAGAGTATATCTTTTAACATATGGCTATCATGTACCGCATTATATTGTGCCGAGAATTGCAAACCACATAATAATGTAAACACTTTTAAAATCCATAAATAATCACGAAAAAATGCGAAAGAGTACATGAAAAGGTTCCCGTAAGGAGGAAATTGAATAGCAGCGAAAACCTTTTTTTTTTTTAAAACACTCTCGCTTCAAGTTCTTATTTGAAATTTTCAAATAAAGATATACTTGACTTTGGAAAAATTTGGTCAGGTTGGTGGCTGGCTATACAGATACTTCCAAGCATAATCTCTCTCTTCCACTACCTTGTTTCACAAAAAAGGTAGCTTTCTTGCACCTTCATTGTGCCTAAGAAGGTTTATGCTAACTTTAACATGATAATGAATCCACGCACTCGCGAAAAAGTAATCTTTCACAATCGGAAATCCTTCACCCGACATGAAATTGAATCTGAAAACATTTCAAAATGCAAAGGTCAATATCATCTAGCCAACATGGTTGAGTCCTAGTATTCAAGGGATGCTCTTTGCAGAGTAGCTAATTTATAGACATTAAACCATACTAAAAGACTTCTGTCTTCATTGCAGTGTTCAAACAATTATGTAAAAGCAATCAATCAACTGAATCAAAGTGCATCTCTCATTTTATATATATCATCATTTAAGAATTACCAAGATGAGCATGGTTTGCATAGCAGTCTTGTAGAATTTGCAACAGCTCACTAAATTTAGCTTTGTTACCAAGGAGAAGAGAAGCCCGACGCTTGAAAGTCCTGATTCTCCCCATGTCGTCAGAAGATCAAACCATAACCTCTTCGTATCCACTCTCTGGCTCCCGACGGCAAATCTCATCACATCAATGTAGGACCACCCAATCTTACAAATAATCAAAAACTTGATTCACTTTGTGGGGCTTAGTATCGGAAACCACTCCACTGACAATCTGCTAGAGGCCGTATGCTTGAACTCCATAGTGATCCTCCATTGTTTTGCGTGAGGTGACTTCAAAAGCTTGATCCTCTAATATGGGACTATATAATGGTGAAGCCCACATAACTGGGAGGCCTAGCAAATTCACCCACCTCCTCTGGTTGCTGTTGAGTGTAAGATAAGCTGTACAGGATGTTATATGGCATAAAATTTATATGCGATCACATCACAGTTCAACTTTTGTATGACTTGGTGGTGGGAGAGGCCCTGCAAAATGAAGATGGGAAACTTCGTAATTTGCTCAAAAGAGGTGAGGGTAATTAAGTTTAGCTGAGATGTGAGATGAATTCATCAATATACCCTCCGCATCTTGACCACTCGGGGCAGCACCAGAACCACCACCACCACCACCACCCCCTACAAAGCCCATCTGCACAACATTGTTCAGCTCATCCTCCCATGGGTGTGGCAGCTGCAATAAAAATGTCATGGAGTGAGAATTGCCAAATTGTGATCATGGAGACTTCGGCAACAATAAGTACATTTCAAAGCAACCTGAGTGGTTCAAACTAATAAGACTTAAGAGCAACCTGAGTGGTTCAAACTAACAAGACTCTCTTGGAACATGGAGATTGCTTTTTTGTTTTAAGTAAAAATCTAGAAACACAGATCTCATTAAAATGAGGGGCACGAATTTCTCTAAATACATCAAGTAGATGAAAGATTATTAAGCTTAGCAGGTGATTTCTCGCAGTTGAGGCCGTCTTACAATAGCTGGACAGAGATATTGTTATCGACTCAAGCTACTAGTTTTTTTCCCCATCTGCCTATGAACTTAAAACTGAAGAATAGGACACCTAGCTCTTTGGTAATAGACAAACGATAAGATCCAAGTGCAGAATATGTAGTTGGGCATCTTCTGGTAGGAGATTAAAATTTTCAAACCCCTTCTACACTAGAAGAACAACATGAAAACAACAGCAATATCAAAGCCTTTCCCACTAATCAACGGCCAGACTTCAGGGATAACTACCTAGATCATTGCCACTCATTATACTTTATAATCCACAGTCAACACTCTCATAATTGCCAAGAAAAGAGAGCACGTGAAATTGAAGCAACGCATCATAATACTCCCTGAGAGAGTTAGTACCTGAGAAGGCTCCTTAAAACCTCCAGCCAATGGTGTCATCTGGTTCTGCATGGCTCTCCGCAATGGATCAGCAGGTCTCCCAATACCGGTAGGGCCCCCTTGAATAAGTCCGGGTGGTGGTAAATGCAGTGGAGGAAAGGGCATAGGCATGTCATGCGAAAGTCCCAAAGTAGATGAAGGACCAGCTCTTGAATGAAGAAGCTGCATGGTCGGATAAGAAGAAAGAAGATTATTGAAGAGAATTGAGTAGATCCCTGAATCACAGTAACAGTACAGTAGCATCTGATATAGCATCACTTACATCTTTAGCCAGGAGTCCTTCAATGTTAAAGTCCAGCCTTGGATTTACCGTGGCAAGTTTCATGGACAAAAACTGCAAAACAGGAGACAACCAAACCAAGTATGAGATATAAAATCATAAAATTTCAGACACCTGGTTCATCTAAAGGACATTCATTAATTACCAATCATTTGCAGCAGCTGAAAAAGTATTAACTCGCATCCTAAGAGCAAGCCACTTAATGTCAATGCTTCTAAATACACAGACAGATTAATTCTCTAAGAAATATAAGAAAAGTAGATACTGTAAACAATAGTGTAATGCAAAGGAAAATCTTATGTCAACGTGTCCTCTTCCAGTACCTCAACCTGTCGCTGAAGTGATTGTACATAGTTGATTATTTCATCCAGCATCACTGCCTTGCCAGTAACCTGAAAAAACCACACGGTTCTCATGTTACAAGCCAGAATGGCAACATAAGAATGTAGTGGCATTCTTATTCTTTGAGTTATATAACTGTTGAAGCAACTTCCATAAAAAAGATTTACCTTACTGCATCCAGGTACTAGATCTTGGAGAAACTTCATCCTTTCACTGATCTTTTCCCTTCTCACCTTCAATCGCCATAAACACTAATCAGTCCAACCAACTTTCAGAAAAAAAGTTAGCTTTGATGGATTTACTTCATTGTTTGAACCTTACTCTTTCAGCAAGACTATGGCTATTAGTTGCCTGGCCTCTTCGGGCTCTGACATGAATATATTCTTCCTTTTGGGGATCTGAACCCTGAGTTCCTGGTTTATTATTCTTAGCAGTGGCCTTGCTGGTGTTGGAGCTGGGATTATTTTCTAGTTTCTGTTGAGTTCCACCATCATCTTTTGTGGTTTCAGCAAGCTGAGGGGCCTCTTTCGCTTTATCAAGTTCGGCATCCTATTTGCATATCAATTAAACCATGCGGGTGAGATGACTTTCATATGAAACAAATGATAAGTATTAGCAGAAAAAATTACCTCTCCACTCCGTTTCCTCTTTTTACAGTCAAAACCCTTAGCAGAACCTTCTCCACCAGTACCCTCTAACATCGACGGATTATCTTTACCACCACCTCCACCGCCACTGAACTCAGCTTCATCAGACTCATTACTGGACCCAGCGGTGGCACCTTGTTTTGCTTCACCACGAGATCTAGCAAAGCTTTCACTTTCACCCTCATTTCTTAAAGGGCTCCCTTGAGGAGTTACCTGAGCAGCAGCCAAATGAACATCTCTACAAGCTTCAACGCTCATCTCATTCTTCTCGCTTTGTGCACCAGAAACCGGCTTTGGGCAGCTAGCCGGGAAGATATCCCGTGGCCCGGGCACCAAACCCCCAGCAATTGGGTAAAGACCAGCATTTTCAGGAAATCCAAAAGGGTTCACCATACTACTGAAATTTCCTCCACTAAAACATGACAAACGAGCTGCACGCTCTATAAATCCAGAGTCGGTGGGAAAATGAGGTAAGCCCTCCGGGATTGGGAGTGTTCCGAGTGCACTTGGCACAAACAAGCCTCCTTTGAACATTGAGCTCGGTGGATTCCATCCTATATCGCCTCTAACAGATTCAGGACCAACTTTTCTAATTCCCAGAAGGTTTGAAGTGCTTAAATTGTTTTGGGCACCAACATTAACAAAACCCAAGTTTTCCATGGTGAAGGGGTGGTCCCATAAGGCTGTGCCAAATGAGTCTGCCATTGGAGCAGAGGAACAAGAAGAGGAACCAATCAGATCTTCCCTACAAACAGCCATTGAATTGCCCGGTCTAACCAAATTCATTGGCACGCTTGAAAGATTTGCACCGCAGAATTGCCAGTCTGAGGAAATGCTAGCTGCATTTAAATTCATAGGGTCCTCATTCAGTTTAGCCGGCTCAAACTTATCCTTGTCATCTGAGTCCATCAATGTTGGCGATCAAAAGAGCAGCAAGCAACCCCTCTACCTCCGAGGTTTCTCTTGTTTAGAGAAAACCCGGAATCTATTTCTTATCTCTAGGCCTCTAGCAGAACAAATGGTGAACCTGGAAATTAGACTAACACCCAGTTAACCAACGATACGCACCAAAAAACATAGGATGTGAAATTTTGGAAACAAGACATTGCAAGAACAACTAATTAAACTTCAACCAGACAACGGAGCAACAAGAAATTCAGGAAAAGAAAAAATTGAGATTGGAAAAATGGGATGGACAATATTCCACAGAGACAGAGCATACCCAGAACATAGAATAAACAAGAAAATGTAACCAGATGAAGCTAACTAAAGGGACAAGGGTTGTGAAGGCATATGCATCAAAGTTACAATAGCAACCCGACTGACTTGTGAAAAGAGATCACAGACTCGTTACGAACTTTTTGAGCGCAAACATTTTTCAAAAGCTATGTACCGAAACATTGAAGTACCAAACGACATAAATGAAGCCCTCACCACGAAAAAGATAGACGGACTCAGAGAAAGAAAGATGATGAACGCAGAGACACACAGCCTAAGGGAACACAGAGGAAAAGTCCAAGGAAGCAGTCAATCGACGAAAAAACAAAAGAAAGCCACACATTGATTTCAGTACAATAAATGCAGCATTCAAAACCCTAGTCAGAATTTTAACAGAACCCTTAAAGCAGGGAGCTCCCAAGAACTTTTTTTTTTCAAAGAAAATCAGCCAAAAGTAGCAGGAGAGAGATACCCATTTCAGATTCTGCCCTGCTTTTGTTGATCTCTCCTTCATTTCCAAAAATCTTTTCACGGAACGCTCCATCGAGTTCGAGCTTTTCGCCACTCAAAAACCCCCCCACGCTCCCCTGTTTCCTTTCTAGCTCAGAGGGAAGGAAAAGAAACCAAAAGAAAATTCTGCCACAGACACTGTCAACACAAAAAAGAAAGTGAGAGAAAGCGAAGGAAGAGAGAGAGAGAGAGAGAGAGAGAGCAGGAGCAAAACTTCCTGCATTTATACCCACGCTTGCATCAAAAAGAGAGCTCTTGATGATTAACCACCGCCACTGCTACCGTAAATTAAATAATTTCTGCCAATTAAACTAATGAACATCAACTAAAGCCTGCTTCACCACTCTTTACTTTTGTGCTGTAGCTTTTTTCCTTTGAGGGTGGTCCTTTATTATAACTTTTATATTCAGTATAATAACAATGGGGAATTCTCTTTTCAAACATGTAAATAGAAATAACGCCAGTTTTGAGCTGGAGAAGCGACTAACATTGCCAACTCTGTCCCATTAGGGGGGGCTCTTTCTTGTTCACCTATCTTTTTCACATCGTCCTGCAATTTTCAAAAAAGAAAAAAAAAACTTGTCTTGGCAGATGTGCAGAACAAAGTTGCGTTCCCGGTTTTTAAATTGGGGGGGTCTTTTGCTTTGCTCGGCTGGTCAAGAGGAACCGATAATCTAGCTCCTCGTTGGACTTATTAAATGAAAGACTGATTACTGATAGATTAATTAGTTAATTGATTAGGGAAGAAGACCAGGTTGCCATACGGGTCACGCAGCGTATCTGTATGCTCTGTGTGAGCAGAGAGAGGGAGAGAGAGAGAGAGAGAGATAGATCTAGTGGTATCTCTAGGCGCCATGATAACTTGACCGTCTTATCTGTCCTCATTCGTGCTGTTTGACTGGAGGAGATGGCATTTTGTCAGCTCGATTTAGTGTCCTAAGAGCTGTTGCTAAGGATGCATTATTTTGGGGAAGAGTCACAAATTTTTTTCAAACTATGCCTATTGTTAGCATATTTATTCTGAACATAAAAAACTCAAATTATGTCCATTGTAATATATTTACCCTAAATTTTCTTTTTTTTGTGAATAAAAAACTTTTAACTATCTCCGTCGTGACACAATTACCTTAATTTTTTTTTGTGACGTAAAAAGCCTTAAATTTGTATTTGTGTTACACATGTATTCTCCCTCCGTCAAGTTTCATTTAAATGATTTTTCAGTTAAAATAATGTTATTTTTAGTTTATTTAAGTCATGTGAGCGCCATGTCAACACTTTTTTCTTCTGGTGTCTATATAGACAGATTTTTAACTGTGTTCATTGATAGAATATTGACGGACGATAAATACGTCGTACTGATATAAATTTGGGGGTTTTTTTTTTATGTTATTGGAAAAAGTTTGGGGTAAATTTATCACGATAGACATAATTTAGAGTTTTTGGTGACTTTCGTCCTCGAACAAGGAGTTGGATTAGTTAAAACTGATCTTATTCGGTGTTTGGCAGCACACTTTGAATGAGAAAGGTCTCGCTAAAATCTCGAATGAGTTATTCAGGCGTCTAAGAAAGATTTCGAAAAACAATTCATGTTGTTGCCATAGTGAGAGATCCCACCTTCGTCACTACTAACTACAAACACACAGAATTAACCACCGTGGGACGATCATCATTGCACTAGAAAATACATATCTCTCTCTCTCTCTCTCGTTCATGGTGGTTGTCGTCGCCTTATATTAGGGCTTTATTTTATTTTTTATTTTTTAGGTTTTTTTAGCAATATTTTACTTTATTTGATTTTTAATATATGCTCAATCTTATCCTTGGTCAATAAAAAATTTAACAGAATGTACGTGTACCCACAGTTACGCTTGCCTTATCCCATACAATTCTATCTCTTGATCCGCCAAAGTGAGCAAGCAAAGCATCTTCTAAAAGCCCTCAGCATCATGCCCTAGTGTCATCTCCTCTGGGATGTGCAAGGAAACATGTGTAACTGGCGGAATCATTGAGATCGACACTGCTGGATAGATATGAGGATGCATATTAGAGGTCGCAAGATAGGTTCCACGCTCCAAAATTCCAAAACCGGTAAGCACAACTAGGTTTGAGGGCTTGGAGTCGTACCACAACGTACTTTGCAGAAAGATACACGGTACTAGGTAGTACATAAGAAACGAACTTTTCATGATATTCTCTTTTACAAATCTTTTACATGACGTATGAAATGATAAGAAACGTATTTCGATGTTAATATATTTTAGGATTAAGTTACAATTAGATAGAATATGTACTTTTTGATAAGCTAAACGGTGGGGAGAGGCGAAGGGCTAACGATTCCCTCTAGGTGTGTGCATACGGGTCCTACACCCAGTATAAAATGTATGCATACAACCTTCGCATACTATAAATATTTGTATTAGTCGACCGAGCGGAAAGGGCATCTAATAATGAAAGCTACAACACTTGGAGGATTTCGATATAGAGAGTACATGTTGCAATTTGGAAACATCAATAAATGATGCCCAGAGAAATTAGGTGCTTGTTGTATGATTGTTTTTTCTTCATAGATTAATTAATCACATTCTCACTGTCATTGTCAGGTTCAATAAACACCTGTAGTAGACATGTAGGTCCGATTAAACTTGGATTAAATTAAATCCACTTATATATGAGTCAAATGTATTTTGTTTTTTTAGTATTTCCAGTGAATCTGAGCGTGCCAACTCTAAGTAGGTTGTTTTAATCTAAAAAACAAGGTACCCCACTAAATTTGACCTGCCCAAGGTAGGAAAAATTTCATTTCTCACACCAATATGGACACATCTGATGATTGGACAGTAGCTTGACTTGCATTTCTTAGGCTTGACCATATTAATTCCTACTTTTTGAATATAATTTTTGGTTCTTTAAACTAAGCTTTTCATGGACGCTTATTCCTCTCCAAAATTACATGCATTTCACATCTCATGCCCCTGAAGGACTTGTCCCTTTCCCCCTCTCTCTTTCTCTCGTGTCATTATTAGTTGGCATAGGGACTTGCAATCACAGAGACCTAAGCTTTTTAAAATAATGGAATCTCTCTCTCTCTCTCTCTCTCTCTCTCACAGATCTTTCTCTTTCTCAAAATCCTAACTTGTATTTGAACCCCCCCACACACCCTATATAAAATTGACTAAGTAAGGACCCAAAATGATTTGTATTGATTGGGATAGCATCACTAGGAGTATTAACAAAGAAATGGGGAATAAAGAAAGCTAAGTAGAGATTATTTTTTGATTACACAAACCCATGCATGCAGTCTCATATCATTACAATTCTGGGCATTGTACAAGAAACCATGAACAAGGATCTTTCAGGAAAGAAGAGTCCAAGGAAGAGGACAATAATGATATAAGAGGCCCATCAGCCCCTATTAAAGAAAAGAGGATCAGATTCCTTTTGTACCAATTTCTCCAATTAGATTATGAGGAAGCCAAGAGCTTGGCCAGTAAGGCGTTGCCACGTGTGGTGGTGTGCCCTTTCATGGGAGGGCCCTATTGATTGATGTCCTATAGGTAAACGATGAAAGATAGCAGAATTCTTTAGCGTTTGTTTAAGCAGGTTTTGTGCATAATTAAATTGGTGAGAGTTGGTTCATGGTTGGCAATTGGCATATGGCTCTGCTTTTGGGGAAAAACTATACAAATACCCAAGCAAAAACCAAATCACGTCACCAAAGCAAACATGGGATGGAGTTGGGGATTCGACATCTCTTAACAAGAGCTTAGTATTTCTTTAATCTAACTCCTTGATCATTACTCTCTCTCTCTCTCTCTCTCTGGGCGCAATGAAAATTTAGGCTTTTTGGTCATAATCAGCTTTTTAATCAATTGAAAAAGATGCATGTTTTCCCCTTTTGTTTATTTCAATCTAGCTAGTATTACCGTACTTGCTCGATCTAGTCGATTGATTCGCATTGCTCCCTTTGTTTGAATCAGCTGTGATTCTCTACGCGTGCCCATGAAAAGGTTGCACAAGCGAAGAATCGAAACCAAGATCATAGAAAAGCTTTGCAGGCCGTGCTGTAACATTATCACATACAACATGGAAAACCGAATCAATATTTTGGAAGAGTAGTTGTTGGTACGGGTTCGCCTAATTTCAAGTTTGAAAAGTTATAATTGAAGCTGTTAAACCCATAAATAAAAGAGAACCTCACAATTAAACAAAAGTGAATCTACATAAGTTAGATTAAGCTAAGAAAGGTAGCGAGACTATCATTTCCAGGGACAATTATATATGGCCACCGTAATTGTGGAGAGGACTCGGTCAACCCCTATGGTTTTAATTTCTTTTCTCCCTATTTTGCCCAAAACTTAACTATAGGGAGTACTACATATAGATAGTCTAATAGTACTTTCCCCTTTTCATATTTTCACCAAGCAAAAGGGTATTTGAAAAGTATGGCTAGCTCCTAATTATTTCTTAGTGATGATAGGCCTACATTTTCAAGCTCGAGAATAATTTATCCCAAGCTAGCTACATGTGTGTTTCAGGGGCTGACTTACTCCAACCACAATTACATATTCTTTATTACCTCTTCAATAAGTTAAAACCTTTATGTCGTAACACTATTTCATCCGATGGAGAGCAAAAGAAGAGTCTTAATTTTGATACACCTAATATATCAATGAGAGATTGCAAGGACATATCAAATTGAATGGTAGAGAGGTGGTGGAATGTCCGATGGATATTAAAGAGATTGATATACCAAATTGCAATGATATCATCTTCCTTTCTGCATGAATTTCATGCAAGCATCATTGCGGATCATGAGAAGATTTTGAGGAATGATTAATGTCTTGCAAGCTTTTGCAGACTCTTTTCATTTAATTTTTTCCTTTTCACTAGCTAGCTTTTTCTTAATTTACCATATAATATATTCTTTTCCTTATTGCAGAAATGATGTTGCCAAAAAATGTATAAAGATCGTCCACTTTTTCCTAAGAAACCTAGTCCTTTTTCCATGTCCCATTTTATGGTGGCCAACATAAATATCGTTTGCCCTAATAACATTGCTTGGTTGAGTGACCTACCCATCTACATAGTTGGTACCGGACTCATTCCTTTTGAATGTGCTGGTTACGATTTATGGTCCTTTGCCAACGAGATAGTTAGATTGACTAGAAGGAGTTCAAGCCTCGATTCGAAATAGGGCGCTGGTTGGTGTTCCAATAAGAGATTCTCTTGGCAAGATTTGTAGTGACAAGAGTCGATTCACCCTGACTCTCTTCCCTTTTTAGATATTGCTTGAAGTCAACAAGTTTTTCTTGGAGTTCCTCAAAGGAAATAACCGATTCACGTGCTCTGATGGTGATAGAAATTTCCTTGAATTTGGAGCCAAGCCCATTTAGAACATGTATTATTAAATCATCATCACTAATGGGAGAATCGAGAATGGAAACATCAACAATTCCTTTGACGACTTGTAAATACTCAACAACGGATCGAGTGTCACGTTTTGTGAGGATTAAACGTTCCTTGAGACTCATGACGTGTGAATGTGTCTCGTTGGCAAAAAGATGCGAACGTTTGTTCCAAGCCTCATGTGTTGTTTTGGCAGAGCCAATGAGAGGCACAATTGAGTCCGAAGTGGAAGTTATGATTACGTGAAGCAATAGTTGATCTTGGCGTACCCAATGAAAATAACATGGATTGGCAATGGTTTTTGTTGGGGCTAACAATACAACCTATAAGGGGTACATAGGTTGTGTGAGCACTATGAAAAATATTTGCAGAATATAACAAATTCAACTTCAAATATTGAGCTCAAATATCAGTAAAAACATCAGCTCAAACATGTGCACATGCTGCTATTTAATAGATAGTGATAATAACAAACATGTGATGCTAATAGAGAAGAGATTAGAAAATATACACGCGGATATATAGAGGTTTGTCTTTATTCCTAAGCCTACATCAACTCTCAACACTAATAACCACAACAATGTTGGAATCTACTAGTAATCTGCTTAACAAGTTACAATTGGCAAGCACTGATCCTATTACACGATAGATTACATTATTAGGACTTAGCTACTACATTTACTCTTATACACTTAATCTCTCACACAATTACTCTACGGCAAGATCATCACAGTAAAGATTTTTTGAAGAGAACAAAAAACATCAACAGGGAGAGCAACTACAAGCAAATATTTGGGTTCTACATTATGTCTCTCTTTAACATTTTAACTTAGGAGGTCTTCTCTTAAATAGTCATTTTCAATCTTTCCATTGGAGATGCTCAGAAGACTAACTAGCTGTTAGAGATCTGTTGGTGCTGCTGTCCAGAGAACAAATATGCCCATACAGTTGTTTTTCCTTAACATTTGCAGGCTTCCCAGAAATAGCTACTGCAGCTACTGCTCTTACGCTGACTACTTCTGACATCTATGATAAACACATGCTTCCTGTTTCCCAATAGACTTCATAATCTTCCATTATGCAAATCCACCCTTCGATGATTATAATCTTCACCCAACGAACATCTTCATATTATCGTCGTTCAAACATCACCAATGACGTGCTGTTCCAACTCCGATATAAACGTCGGCTCCAGTTGACCTTTAAGTCTATTGGTGCTATTTGCATTAAATGCTTAGGGACACTTTGTGATCTTCACCTGATGGATCACACCACGGATATCGCTTAGTCCTCAAAGATCATCATAAATATCTGCACTTAGCTGATCTCTCTTCTGGTCCTTCCATGAATATTAGCAATCTCAATGCTACCAAGTTGTTCATCTTCATGGTCCTTCCAAGCTTTACTGAACATCCCCGTTCTTCTCGACTTGTTCACCCTCGATCAAGGTCCTTCTAGATGTTCACCTTAACTGAAGATCCTTCCAGCTTGTAGACATCTTCAATGCCCAATATCTTATTCTCCTCAAACATTAGTAGATCAAGCTTCTAATGCTGTTTATGACATATCTCCATATTGGCTTGTGCATATATCACCCGGTACTACTTAACCAATACACACATTAGTAGCCTTTGATTGTCTTTGTTATCGTTAAAATAATATAGGGGATTTTCTCAACAATCACCACATTGATGATTTTCCGAATAGTTTTGCCATCAGTAGTAATGGTGTTAGATGGACACAATATGGTTTCATCTACTTACCCCCGTCAAATTGTAGCCTAGGAGTAGAGAATTAAATTGAGCTAGCCAGGAGGGATAATTCATTGGTGTTAACTTGAGGAGTAGTTGCATAGTTGGATTGATCGACACAAGCATGCTGGCATTATTTGAAGAGGGGCTAGTGACTATCATGGGAGCGCCGGTGTTTGAGGATTCTTTTGCCATTGAAAAAATTGAACAATATGCTTGTAAGCAGTAGGCTCTAATACCGTGAAGAAATTGGACAAGATGCATATACTGTTATTTCTTACATGTATTTAAAGTACAAGGTAGCTAATGATTTATGGAAAGACATCAGCAAGAATAATTGTAATACAATAATTTTCCTAACTATGACATTTATACACGAAAAGATAAAGACTCTTCGCAAAGAAAAATAGATGAATTTGTCAGCTTTGGAAACTCTCGCTACACTTGCTAAAGAGTACATGAATTACTTGATTGGTCTCGATTTGATTGAGAACAATTTTTGGAGTTGCTTTGCTGTTGAGAGACATTTTCTCCAATAGAGAGTTAAAGACTCCTTAGCAAGAGGATTGCTGGGTCCTAGTAAATGCTTCGAATCGGGGATCTCTTATAAGAAGAGGATGTGAGTCTGTCTATAGCTTAGGTAGCTTGCGGGTGGAAATGGACTTATTAAACACTCCCAACAGGATAAATTCAACCACTTGCAACTTTAAAACTTGAATAAACCGTTGGTTCGTGCATGAATTTTAGTCGAGATGGAGTACTTATATTTGTAACAAACCGAATTCCCAATCGAATGGGACGTGTCTAGTGAAGTGATTATGAGTAAACTCATCTTCGAATGATCGCCATCTTATCAAGTATTCCTAATTTGGAGGGCTTAATTCATATGCAACGTGCTAGATCGTTTTATCTACACTCGAGTCTATTAGTTTATCGATCATAATGTTATTGCGTGTACGAAGCAAAATAATGGCAAAACTAACCACTACACTAGGGCTCTCAATTTATATGAAGATA
Source organism: Metrosideros polymorpha var. glaberrima (assembly GCA_001662345.2). NCBI lineage: Eukaryota > Viridiplantae > Streptophyta > Magnoliopsida > Myrtales > Myrtaceae > Metrosideros > Metrosideros polymorpha. The sequence goes on along the minus strand of BCNH02000002.1, from coordinate 18,700,813 downwards.
CCACAGTACATGCTTTGGATTCCAAATAAAGTCATTGGGAAAGTTAATGCCCGTTGCCCTGTATTTGCCCTCGTTCTGATCTTCATCCGGGGGATTGCCTTATCAAATTTTTCCTTTTTTGTCCTTTCTTTGGGGTCAAGATTGCCTAATCGATTAAGGACAAGTCCTATTGCTACATCATCCCCTGTAGAGCTAATCGGATGAAAATGAGACACATGGGCCGGTAAATGTCACTTGTCTAATGAATTTTTGCTACTTATTCTCAATCATTTCCCATCGATGTGGTCATCATTGTTAGGCACTCATTTATGTCCATGATATAAATAATATTAAGGAAAATAAAGGCAACATAAAGTCAGCCTCCTCCTCCTCCTCCTCCTCCTCCTTCTTGTTCATTTACAGCTCCAATCCTTGCTCTTCATGGGTCCATCACATTAATTTTAATTGTTGACATTGGGTAGAGTTTGCTTTATATAGAGGACCTTAAATGCTTGCCATATATATGCATGCAAAATGACTGATTTTACAATATAAATTTTCTTTCATAAACGAAACAGAAAAAAAAAAAGAAAAGGAACTGAATAAACTTAATTAGGTCACTTGTAACATCACATGTGGCCTTAGTTCTTATAAGGCAGGCTTCAATCTTTGAAGAAAAGGCAAGATAATGTCTTTGGGGCACTTTTATAGTACCCCAATAGTAAAGTATAATCATATGTCTCACCGTCGTAGTTAAGTATAAAATCATTGTAACACAGAGAATTATTTCATGACACTATGAAGGGTTCTTTTAGTCAAATGCAAAAGTGCTATGAAAAATGAGGTTGTACGATAGACTATTTAACTTTAGAAATTTCTCATGTCATTGATATGATTCTGTACTAACGAGCTTTTCAATGTCGGGGGAATTAATAGCCTTTTTTAGAAGTTTGGGAAAAAAAAGATATTGCCTATCCTACCCCTTGATTTATTTGCTTATTAAAGTCGCCGCGGATATTATCCATTGAATGTGGATAGACTGTTGATAAAGAAATCTTACACAAAGCTTAATAAGTCTATTAGCAGAGGAAATACACAATCCCCAATTTTTTCGAAATGATTGTCTTCTTGCAATCAGGTGGTATCCGATTAGCTTTCGTGTACTAGACTAAAATTACTCTTGTGAAAACTTTCTAATGTAATTTTGAGCTTCTAAAGTACTTTGAGCGAAATTCTGTTGTATTTGAGAAGACTTCTGAAGAGTCTTTACACCAAAAGCAGCCTTGGCAAAATTCAAAACTCAAGGACCCGCTGGTCTTAAGCTTTTGGCATTTTCAAAATGTTAGTCAAGGGGATTAATGAACTTATTACCAAAAAAGTCATAAATCTATTGCAATTATGTTAATTCTTTAATTTTTTTTTTGCTAATTGAGTCATAAACCTTTTGCATTTGTTTTAATTCAGTTCATTCAGCCGAACAGCATTGACATTGACAATTTTTAATATTTTAATTTAATTTAATTTAATTTCTTTTTCTTTTTCTTTTTCAACCTCTAGCCGGTCGCCAAACTTGACGATCGGCCAGAGGTGAGAGGCCGGCAAAGTCGACCTCGTCGGCCTCGTTAGCAGTGATGCTCACCCTCACTAGTGACCGACAGGGGCGAGGCTTGACCCTCGCCAAATTAGGCGGGGCGAGGGTCACCCGTGAGGGTGGCTAGTGTGGGCAAGCTTCGCCTAAGGCCGATGAGGTCGACCTTGCCAGCCCTCACCTTTAGTAGTTGCCAGATGGCAACTAGCTAGAGGAAGAAGAAGAAGGGAAGAAAAAAAATAAAAAGGAAAAACAAAATAAAAAAATTCAAAAAAATACTAAAATATTATTAAAAATTGTTCGTTGTTAGCGCAGATTGGCCACATTGACTGAATTGGCACATATGCAAAAGGTTTAGGACTAAATTAGCACAATTATAATAGATTTAAGACTTTGTTGGTAATTTTCCCTCCTCCTTTGCCCTCACTATTCTATCATACTACCATTTCTCCTTTAATTTACTTAAATCCATGCAACAACTTTCAGGAGCGAAGAAAAACTGGCAATTGGTTGAAATATTGACGATGATGTTGCTACTTCCGCCTATAATTGCTTGCCTAAGGTCGCATGGCCTGAGTGATGTTCGATGTTGTTACCCTTAAGCTAATTAGATTGAGGTGTATGAACATGCACTTGTGAGCATGCACGGAGAGAGAGAGAGAGAGAGAGAGAGAGAGAGAGAGAGAGGGGCAATGATCATATGGTCTAATAGATGCAGGGTTGCTTGACCCAGTGTCGGCTAATCGCAATCCCTCACTATTCTAGACGAGTCAGATCTCGCCAGATTGGTGCGACCACTCTATCTATGTGGCTTTGGTCACACTGCAGTGTACCCCTTTGTGTCAAGGACAATCTTGTGCCACTCTCGATGCTTCTCTAGCTTTTTTTTTCTTTTTTTTTTTTAATTTCAATTTTCATCTTGAAGTTGCGTCGAGTTAAGTACTTGAAAATACCAATTGTCAAACATTATTTCTTTTCAATAAAAACACTTTTAAGTCAAGGTTCCTTTTACTAAAAGCAAAGTCCAAATTCATAGCGTTCCCAAACTCAAACTAGGTTTGCCTCTCCTGAGTTTGCTTAAACGCGGTTCCACGCCGAAACCAGAATCTCGCAAGTACCTTACTTTCTTGAGATCCGATTTCATCCAGTCGTGCACTAGGAGAACCACCTCCCCCCCATCTATTCCAATGCAACCCCAAACAAAATTAAGTCGATGAACTTCCACGCATTAACTTTTAAGATAGATTAAACTATCAAGTCCAAGATGGAATTTGGAGCGACCTAATTTTCTAGAGAGTCTTGATTTAGCGAAAAGTGTGATGTCCTTTTCGTTGAGTATGAACCGCTTTTAGCCAATTTAGCCATGATAGGTGGGCGAATTGAAGTTAGTTACCCATCTACTCCAAGATTTTCTTTGGTGATGCATTTAAATTTTAATAACCTCGTGCGTCCTTTTCTGTCACGTTGCATAGATCACGTACCCCATCAAGTAAGGCCCCGGCCCTTTTCTTTTCTACTTATTTTCTTGGCTGATTCCTTTAATTTTTCAGTGGATAATCAAGATCAATCGTGGTCCTTTGGCACGTTTTTCTCACTTAAAGAACCTTTCTCTGCCCCCCACATCGGCAAGTACCAAACCCATCTTTGCCATGGTCCGAGATAGTTGTCTTGTCTTGTCATCAAGCATTCTCGGATGTCGGAGAGGACCTGTTTTGGGAGGCCTTCAAATGGCATTTCCGTGAATCGAATAAAGGGAAAGATATCTCATTTATTGTTCCTCTAAATGTGCAAAAGAGGGTTTTGCTATAATTCAGTCGCCGTGAAAGGATGTGGGGAATTTGCCACGATTTTGAGGGAAAGATGGCATTTAGAGTTGCAGTCGGTGCTGTACTTTCGGCACTTTCTAAGTAATGCATAGAAAATTTTAATTAAAGATCTGAAGTACGCTCATTTTAAAAAAAAATAAGATTATGATGTGAATCTTATTTCATATAAGAGTTTGAAGTGGCCAAATCGTCTCAAATAAGAACTTGAAGTGGCCAAATCGTATCAAGTAAGAGCCTGGCCGGCCATCAACTATTCCGGCCGTTGAATAAGGGGTATTTTAGTAAAAAAATTATAAGAATATATATTTAAAAAAAAATTCTTTTCTTTTTCTTTTTCCTTTTCATTTCTCTTCCTCCCCCAGCCATCCTCGTCAATGGATGGTGACCTTCAACCTCCGGCGAGGGCCACCCTCACCCTCTCCTGGCTTTGACGATGGCAGAAGTCGTCGGAAGAGTGAAGAGGGGTTTGAAAAAGGAAAAGGAAAAGGAAAAGAAAAAGAAAAAGAAAAAAACATAAAAAAGAAAAAAAAGGATTTTTTTAAAGAAAAAAGATAAATGATGAAATGCCCTTTAGTCAGCAAGGTTAGGCCTTTTTAAAAACTAATATGGTCACTTCAGGTTTTTATTTGAAACACAATCCACTTTAAGCCCTTATTTGATATAATTTAGCCACTTTAAGCCCTTATTTAAAACAATATCCAGTTTATGCTCTTATTTGAGAAAATGAGGGCACTTTAGGCCATTATTTAGAATTTTTCCTCTTCCTTTTTCTAAATTAGTCAACATTTTATTAGGAAAAGAATCATACAAATTCTTATCTTAACACTAAATCTCGTCTATCATTGACTTCCTAATTCTATAGGTTTTGACTAAATAAGTAATGGATAGCTATAGGTGTATGGGGAAATTGGGCTCTAGTAGTAACGCAAATTCAATGTTAAACACAATTAAGCATACAAAGTCTTATGTTTGCTGGGGGTATATATGAATTTTGAACATACCTATAGAGGTGGACTTGCTTACCACAAAAAAATGAAATAAAAACTAATTAATTAATTAGTTCCCTTATTCTACATAAACCATTTTATTGAGACTTAATCTCTCTTTAAAATTACGTTATGTTAAAGTTGACTCATGGGTGAGTTTGGATGCCATTTATATGAGGGTATGATAGACTTGACAGGGTATGATGTGTGAAAATAAATAATGGCTTGTCGTACCTGATCAACGAGCTTCATGAATTAGTAAAACAAAAGTCGTTTCTACAGTTGATGCAATACGCATATAGGATCAATCATACTACAAATGGTGTGTAAAATCCATTATTTTCCTCTTTAGATCCATGTGTCATCTTTGACATGGGAAGCCTGACAAAAACACCTTCTCTTTCTTTTGAGAAAATTATCAAAAAAGTCATAAACCTATTGCACTTTTGTCAATTTAATTCTAAACCTTTTAAATTTGCCAATTCAGTCATAAACCTTTAAAGTCCTCATTTAGATTTTTAGAACTAAATTGGCACAAACTTAAAAGGTTTAGGACTAAATTGGCAAAAATGCAATCGGTTTAAGACTTTTTTGACAAAATTTCCCTTTCTTTTCCAATTTGTTCAGGAGCAGTTGGACGTTGCTGCATCGAAACAAGTTATCGTTTATAGCTTGTTAAATGTTACAAATGCACTGATCAATGTCGTGAGGACTAAATGATTCCCTACAAAGTGTGCTTAACAAATGCAACAGGACATTTGTTACCATGACCCTTTTATAATTAACAAGACATGCTTATCCAAAAGGAAGGCAAAAACCACGATATTAGCCTACTTTCTGCTGACAATAAAATTTTAGCACCAAATCAATAAAATGACGCGGATCCCAACCCAAAATCACCCCTTCATGAGATTGAACTGAAGAGTTATGCAATTCGACATGCTTGACACTGGAAAATCACACTCTCTCTACATGTAAATGTACATGTACAAGGGGATAACATCTTCACAAAAGCCCATGAAGCAACACCTATACCATTCACAAGTACGAATGTTCGGCCAATAGCCGCCTTCATGTCTGCAAGCGGAGGAGATAGCATAGCGTCGATATGCATTTGCAGTAACCAACATTGCACTTAGAGTGAACCTGATGACTGTATGCGCCTGTTAAAGGATTTCCATTATGCTCAAGCAAAGGCGCTCATTGTCCTTAAATGCTAATTATGCCGTCCTAACTTCATCACACATTTTGCCTAATCGCTGAGGAGGGACTTTTGATTTTGATGTAGCGAGCGAACCTTTTCTGAGCAAACACATAGGATTTCCTCCCTCTTGTTGGTAGCCACCGCTTGAGCCCTCTCTGCATAGACATCCTTGAGGGGCCCTCCCCCTTTCCCTCTCTGTCTTCCTCTTCCCTCTTTCGAAGCCGCTTTTCTTGAGTGAATATGGAATCCAATTTAGTCATTCGTCAGGTTGACAGCAATCAAAAAGGATGTTCACGACGCGACTCCACAATATTTTCAAGATTAGGCCGTTCTTTTACTTTCTGAAACTCGATCGAAATATAGATTAGGAAATTCCTTACAGGCATTTTATATAGTGTAAATGTCTCTGCACGTCAATGGTGATGAAGATGTCGTACTTAGACAAGTACCACAAGCTATTGCCAATGGAATGAGAGATCTCGACGAGTGCTCATCACTATATTTGGCAATCGACCATCGAACATTTACAGTGACAAATCTGTTCTTGAGAAATAAGTGTATTCCTAACTAGAAACTGTGCTTTATTATTAGCTTTCAAGTTTTTACTTTATTCAACAGTTATTTGAGCTTTGCTAGGCTTGAGGATGGATTTGGTTCAGTTTTATAAATGAATCTTGAGAAAATGCAAATACTGAAAGTTCAATACGGGTCCTTTCAATGCCAGAATTTGGCTAAAAGTCCTTTGGGAAGTCATTTGGAAATGCTTGCCAAACACTATAACATTTCTCCAAGAGGCTTTTGAGACCGAAAGCTTCTTGAAAATGCTGAACCAAACCTACCCTGAAGGCATCTGTCAAGTATTATTTTAATATATGAATGACATCCTCCTTTCTAGCCATAAAAAAAAAAAACTTCGTCACAAATATTCCATTCACAATCATTTACTTGCCATGTTTTATGATGAATCTGTTTGAGAAATCAATGTGTAGACATTGTGCTGTGTACCATCCACTTTTTTAGTCCCTTTTCCCATGTTTGTGAAATTTTTACTATTTAGCAATGACATTGAGTGTTGACATCAAAGTTTGACCCAAAAACACATCAACTTCCCCAACCAAAAAAAAAAAAAACAGAAAAATGCCTCAGAAGAGGCAGCATCATACCCAGCAGGTAGAAGAGAGCAAACAAGTAAATCCAACACAGAAAAGTTTGAATTTTGCTACTCCAGTGTGCAGACTTCCTCTAAAGAGAGAGCATTGTAAATATCACCTTGTACCCAGAAGAACTATTGAACAAAGGACAGTAGCATGCATGTTTGAAAGCGAAAATACGACAAAAGATGTGTTCTTTCCAGTTCTTGCTGCATCTGTCAGCTGATCGAGTGAGCAAAACTGAACAAGAAGGGAGACTCTTTCCTCTTGCACCATGCTCGTATAGCCTGTGAGACAAGTGCATCACAGACTATGAATAATGGTGCCTAATTTTCCATCAGAAACAAGTCTGTATTCAAATACTGAAAACACATGCTTGAAAGCTTGAACAGATGTGAATTACACAGTGGCGAAAAGAAACAGATGGGAATTATGTATATTATAAGGAAGCAGCCATTTGACTGAATTTCAACACAGTAATGACAGAAGAATCTCATCAGACATTCAACCAGAATTTCAGGGACTTCATCTGGATTCCGCCCAATATTACCAAAAATTATAGAACACTCAAAACTCAATCCATACATACTAACCGCCAAGAAGTGTGACAGAGTCACCCTGGCACCAGACACGCAAACATGTACTAGCTCTTACAGAAGCATGAGCCATGAGGATAGAAGATAGATAAAGCATCAGAGAACTTTGAAGACCATATGATGTTGATTTCCACATGAAATTCGGTTTCATAAGCTCGTCATTTGCTTTGATTCAAGAGAGCCAAGATCTTGTGAACGAAGAAGTAACAGATATAGCTTTTAGAACGTAGCAGAGAAAGACTTGTTAGCTTAGCAAGAGCTAGTCAATCGACAGCAGCAACAACAGATTCTAGATATAGCAACTGTACATTGAACTCTAATTTGGACCAAAAAGGACACTAGCATCACTTAGGAAGAAATGTTCATCTCCAACTCAATTTACTCCCTAATTTCATTCAGGAGCCTCTAGGAGCAACATAAGCAGAAAAAACCCAGATAATAAGAAACTACTATGACAACTAACTCTGCATCGACGCTACGATAAATGAACTGAAGCCTCATCATAAGTCCCATTCCATATGGAAAACCACAAAAATGAAATAGCTCGTACAATCAACCTCCATTTAAGAAGATTATAACCATTTTCGAAAAGAACAATATGCAGCAAATATTTCAAAAATGTCAAAAACATCGCCACCAGCACTAATTTACCCATGAACTAACTACACTATTTCATATCCCCGTTACTCTACGAATGCAGAAACTGTTCAGACGTAGTAGCATATGACACTCTGAACTCAGCAAAGGTACATGCGATCGAGGGAATATACACTCAAGAGAATTAGAAAGGAGATAAAATGAACTTTGAAATATTAAACCGACCCAGGTAACAACAAGCTAGACCAATATAAATACATTAGAAACAACCATATATTCACACAAACACTCAAAATCTAAATGATCAGAGGGAAATTTCAGAAGTCATCGTTACCTTCTGACATATCAAGAAGCAATCAGAGAACTTTGAAGACCTATATAATATGGCAATCCACACCATTTTCAGATGCAAGAAACTCATCATTTCGCTTCAATACAGGCATGAAACCAAACAACAAGTCAAATTAAGCGACACCCAAGCTTCAAAAAACCACTACGATAATACGCGACCGACTACATCATGAACTACATCAAAAATCATCTCAAAAGCTTAACACCAAAACAAGAGCGAAACTTTTGCCACTATTCCCCGATCAGACAAGTAAAGAAAAGCAACAAAAAAAAAAAAACACTGCCCCTACAAATTACAAACTGCCGATCAAACGATGTCATCCTCAATCGACTTGGGTAACATTTCGGATACGCATAGAATGCACGGTGGGCAACATTATTAAACATTTTCAAAATCTAGGACAAACATTTAGGCGAGCAAGGCAAATGAAGGGGAACAAAAACGAGCTCAAAGCAAGGGGACTTTGATCTGTTGGCAAAAAAGCAGAGGCTTGTGCAAAAGATGACATCTTAATCCAATGCACAGCACATGCTCTGTTCCTGCCAATCTTTGAATTTTGCACCCTCGATTACACCTTCTCTCGAATTTTTCCTTGAATCCAGACACTAGAGGAAACAAGGGGCTTGTGGGTGCATCAAAACTAGGATGGAAACTTGAGATTTATGGACGCTCGAATCGGCAAATTCGAAGCGGATTGAGCCGGCGGCCGCGGGTGAGAGAGAACGAGAAGAGGCAGATCCTCTCTTTTTATCTCCGCAGCCTGAGGCTGAGCCTTGCAAGAGAGAGGAACTTTGCTTCTCAACTAGGGCTGACGCGGCAACGTTAAATTTCAGGTCGATTTCTGCTTTTTTAAGAAATGATTACGTGATTGTTCGTATAACAGTCTATTTTGAAAATATAAAAAATAAAAAATAATTAAAAATTGCTGTGGAATTCTCTTTTTAAGAATTTGTTTTTATTTTCATAATAGCCAAAAGATTGTTATACTAGCAAAACCTCTATTTTTTTCTATGATTAATATTGCAAAAAATCCCAAATTGGTATACTTGTGACAAATTTACCTTAAATTGGTACATTTGTGACAAATTTATCCCAAACAATTTTTTTTTATCATAAAAAATTTTAAATTGGTACATTTATAATAAATTTACCATCCGTTAGTTTTCGTTAAATTTGATTAATATCACGAAAAATCACAAACTAATATGTCCGTGATAAATAGATGGTAAAATCCCAAATTAATACACTTATTAACTGTCACTTGTCATCAAACTTAGAAGATAAATTTGTCACATGTGTATCATTTTGGGATTTTTTGTGATATTAAACCTTTTTCCTTTTTCCATTTATGTTTTGTGGTGAATATTGCACTTTCGCCCATTTTAATCAATTTTTATTTTTCATCTTATTCAAAACTTGCATCGTGCGTACGCACCTCAATCTTTTTTAAATCGAAATTACTTCAAATTTTCATAAAATATTGAAGTCCATACGTAGATCCGTAAATAAAGTTTTCCTAAATTTTTTTATCGAAAAAATAAAGAGGTATTGCTTACTTTTAAACTTAATCGAGAATAAAAGACCTCAAAATTCCGACTGTCTCTGGCCCTGAAAGTAAAAAACTTTTGCGTCTTTGATTTTGATTAGCAGGGGTTGGTGGTTACTCACTAAAGTTGATAATTCATGTCATGCCTTCGTATTTATATCGATTTTTTTTTTAAAGTTTGGAATTAATTGTGTAGTAATTGATTTCTCTTAATAACTCAATGCCGCGCTTGAGTTTTATCAAAATTATAAGGTCGTGTTATATTGGAAATTATCATCCTTATAATTTGAGGTTCCGGTGATCTATTTAGGATATGGTGTATGAAAATGGGCGAAGAAAATTAAGAAAGCCTTAAAATCTTCCTCCCACTCCTTATAAATATTCAATCTTACCAATTTTCTTGACCCCTTCCATTTTCGCCTTCTCTCCTTTCCGAGGTAAAGTTAAAAATTTGGATTGAGCATTCGTGTCATATCGAGAATTATCATCTTTCAATTGAACATTTATCAATAATTCATGAATCATATTAAACAAATTAAATGTTTAGGCACGACATTGTACGTTGGACCAAAATTTATGGACAATTTATGTCAATTTCCCAACAATAAACTTTTGAAAAATATAGGTTAAGGTAATTACAATAATATCAAACAGGTGATTGCTCGATATCTCTTCTTTGAAATTGAGTGCAGATATAACATGTTGGTGACATGTTAGAATGAGTAAGAATTTCTTGATAAATGGACGTTATCGTACTAGAAGTGAGACGCCAACAAACTAGTAAATTAAAATGATTAAGGAATTAGAAAAATCATAAAAGCTGTCATGAATGTCTCCCTAATTACGTCATGTAACCTCTAGCTTCTATGTGACTTTCAAATTAAAATCACATGCTTCTCCACCCTTAAATTTCCTAAACCTACTTAGATGCTACAGAAGATGATGGTCCACAGAGACCGATTGACTACTCCTGTTAGACATGGATGGAAGAAGCAATGGCGGAGTTGGAGACCGCCAAGGAAACCGTGGATGAGATCCTCAGCTGCAACACGCACTTGTGTTGATACCAAAAGAATGACCAGCTCTTGGAACCACGAGTAGCAAGTTCAGTCGATGAGAGCAAAACTTGATCGAAGCAGAGAAGTCATCAATGAACAAAAGGCAACTTGAACGGGAATCGATGACTCTCAACAAAATTATCGACAGTAGATTTGACAAGTAATCAACAGAGGTCCATAGATAAGGTTTATCAATAGCCCACTATTGCAGATCGTGAAGTGTTGGAACTCGAAGATGAAGAAGATGGATCGACACAATTGTAAATCTGCTGGATGGTTATGCCTATAGTCTCGGTATTTGTTACTCTCCATAGATAATCATTACTAGATAATTAGAGATGGGAAAATTACAAAAACAATCATAAACCTATTACAATTGTGCCAATTCAGTCATAAATATCTTTTTTTAGCCAATTGAATTATAAACCTTTTGCATTTATGCTAATTCAGTCCATTTGGCCTGCTGGCGTTGACACGGACAATTTTAGTAATATTTTAAAATTTTTCTTTTCTTTGTTTTGTTCACGCAAACTGGCTGGCAAGGGTCGCGACACCCTCACCCAAGCCACGATTCCTTCGCTAGTGTCCTCGCCAACCATTCTGTAAAAAAAAAAACAAAGAAAAGAAAAGAAAAAAGAAAATTAATAAAAAATTTGATGAAATATTATTAAAAATTATTCACATCAGTATTGGCAATGCCATGTAAGCAATTTCTGGCCAAAATTGGTCGGATTGATTGAATTGGCACAAATGCAAAATGTTTAAGACTCAATTGACAAAAAAAAAAGTTTATGACTGAATTAACATAATTGTAATAGGTTTAGGAATTTTTTTGGTAATTTTCTCAATAGAGATCGTGTGTCTAGGTTGTAATCTTTTATAGATTTAGAAAGTTATCGGCGGATTCAAAATTAATAACTGCTTCTAAGTAACCGTGATCATGGGATACTAATACCTACTTTGTAATTTCTGTAAAATGTTGCCCAATCAATCACATAACTCACGTTCTTGCAAATTGATATCTGTCTTTAATTTCCAAGCAATTCACCTTTTCTGCATTTTAATTTCCATCCATTTACTTTGCTGTTCAGAGTCAACTAACGGCCATCTCACAGCTTTTGTCGATTCAATTGAATCCATCGGACTTTAAGGCTTGGTTCGTTTTGCAAAAAATAACTTCCTGAAATTTTTTTTCAAATTTTCCGGCATTCGAGAGGCGGAAAATTAATGAGTCAACGAAAACATTTCCACCCATAAAAAAAACACATACAAAAGTGGAAAAAATGATTTCCTCTTTTGAGAATAGGAAAACATTGTCCCTTTTTTCTTCTCCTTACACTCCTTCATATTCATTTTATTTTTAATTATTTTTATTTTTTTCTCTTTCTTTCTTTCTTTTTCCTTTCTCCTTCGTCCTCCTTCCCCACGGCCATTCTTCCTCCTTCCTCTGCTAGCCGTGGGCCTTCGGCTGACGAGCTTAAACTTACCTAAATCTGGCGGTGAGCTCAAGGCTCGCCAGATCCATGCAAGCCTCGAGCTTGCTGAGATCTGGCGAGCCTCGAGGTTGTCGGCCTTAGGCGAGCTTGAGGTCGCTTGGTCGAGCCTCGAGCTGGCCCGAGGCCGGCGAGCTCGAGATAGCCGGGATCGGGCGAGCTCAAGGCTCACCTGTGGCCGGTCGCCATGGCCGGCAACGAAGAAGGAACAAGAAAAAAAGAAAGAAAAGAGAAAGAGAAAGAATAAAAAATTGATTTTTTTAGTAATTTTCTCCAAAAAAATATTTTCCTTGCTAAATGGCGGAAAATATTTTCTAGTCCATTTTCATGTTTTAGCCGAACACCGGAAAATATGATCATTTTCTTGAAAAATGACTTTTCGGAAAACATTTTTCAGAAACGTCATTTTTTTGCGAAACGAATGGAGCCTAAAAGATACATTGCTTTTTCGGTGAAACAACTTGGCTGATATTATCAAGAAGAATATGGGCATTGGCATAGCAGATAGCACGACCACCTCCGGTTGTGACTTTTTTAGGAATTCCAAATGTGTACAGCTGAAGTGGGATCGACGAGGGGAGAAGAAAGTCTGCGTCCGAGACATTCGAAGGGCTTCGATCCAGAGCAGGAACATGATGAGGAGCACGAGGCATCTACCGAGTAGTTTTTCTTCTTCTTCTTCTTTTTTTTAAGCATGAGCAATCTTCTTTTTTTTACGAACTGATTAGGTACCATTTTAACTTATAAACTCATCTTGTTTGTTTTACTATATTATGCTATCAAATTTCAACTTTATGAAAAGCAACAATAAGATTTTAAAGTGAAAAAAATTGATAACTTGTGGCTGTAATTTGTCTGACAAAATCACACTAAAGAAACATAAAACGAACCAATGGTGACAAAATTTTTAGTCCCGATAGCTTTTTTTCTTTTCTTTTCTGCAAAATAATGATAATAATAATACCAAAGGCCACCCTAAGGCAACAAAATTTCATCGCCTTAGAATACGCAAAGTCCACAAAATTTCGTCGCCTTGGGGTACGGGCCGAAGGGGACAAGATTTCGTCGTTAGAGTTGGCAAAGGCGACAAACGTTTGTTACCTTGACGGACCAAAGGACATGCAAATTACAAAAAATTTATAGCCTTAAGGAAAGATGACGGGGCAAACGGAAAGGCGACGAAATATGGGCCTAAGGCGATAAACTTGAAAGTACCCATGGTTGGGCTCTCTCTCTCTCTCTCTCTCTCTCTCACAGACACGTTAATGTGGCCTTTGTCGTCCTTCCGACACTAATTAAGGCTTTTTTAAATGGGCTTTGTTAGCATAACAATTTTTAGGCTACTGTGAGAATAACAATACGTTGTGAGTCACAAATTTTTGAACGAGTGGACCCTACCATAATTTTTAATTATTTTTTATTTATATTTTTGTGGCTCAAAACAGACTGTTATTCTCACAATAAATTAAAAACAATCACATAACCATTTCTCTTCTTAAACTAGATTTTTCCCCCTTTTTCTAGTAATACGATTTTGATTAGATCGTGCATATTTTAATAAGGAGATATGATTTAATGGCATGTTTGGTAATGCTCTTGTTTCTTTGAATCATGTTCTTTTGTTTTCGGGAACAGAAAAAGAACAACTGTTTGGTAACATCAATTAATTTTTTATGTTCCAGAGAACAAATTTGTTCTCGAAAACAGATTTGAAACAGAAAAAAAAAAGAAAAAAAAATCTACTTCTTTGTTTTCGGAAACAGAATTAGAAAAAAATCAAATTTGCTTAGAAATTGCCAAACAAGCCCTAAGTGACTATCCTTAATCTACTGTGATAATAGCAGTATGTTCAGAGACAAAAAAAAAAAATTATAAATTGTTGTGCAATCCACTCCTTAAAAAATTTGTGGCTCACATTATGGTATTACTCTTACAGTAGTTCAAAAACTGTTATATTAGGAAAACCCATTAATAAGAACCATACAGGATTAGGCTTTTCTTTTCAAGACCCATTTTCATATACAACCTAATTTCATAGTAAAATTTTTTAGAGAAAATATGTCAAGAACTCCATATAAATGATGCTCACATGCAAATTCAAACAAAGGTGGATGATGACTTCATTTGTAAACATCAAGGAAAGGAATCGTTGGAGTTTATATGCATCCCTTTCGTCTCGCCCTTCATGTAACTGCTCTGCCTTTTCCACACCTTTTCCAAACCCCAGGACACGTCTTCCTTCGGTTCCGACTATAGATAGATTCTTCAATACGTCTTATCACACTCGACAACGTCAATTACTTGGAAAGTTCAAAGAGAGAACGCAACTCCTAAGACACGGTGGATTGAGATTTCCTCGACTCACTAACAATAAGCCCTCACGTACAACAGAGATGCGATCAATTACTTGGAAAGTTCAAAGAAGAGAGAATGCAATTCCTAGGAGCCGGTCGATTTAGGTCCTCAAATATAAGAGATACCCCTCACTCTGAGATGTTTGCACACCCCATGCAGCGTTGTTGCTCTGATCCGCACGCGTTACCATGTCGCATGGCCCATCAACCCCTCATCAAACCACCAGGATCACCATCTTGCAGTGCATCATCTGGGTGTCCTTCACGGCCGCCACGGCCCTCATACAGCTGCCATGTGAGTTCGTCGATGGCAACCCAATCCCGACCTTGTTCCTCAAGGGCGGCCCGTCCTCTTCGACCTTCCAAGGCTTCGTTCTCTCCCTCATGGCCGCCTTCGCTGGGGCTTATTCCTCCCTCATGATCCACCACATACCCCGGATCGCTAGTGCTTGCTGCTACTTGTCCGTGATTTCCATGACATTCGCGGTCGCGTTCTTCTTCGTCTTGGCTGTGTCCCAGGTCCGCTCCCCGGGAGCTGATGGTGTTGTAGGAATTAATGTAGCTAAGCAATGATTGCTTATGTTTCAAGCCTATATACCCATATATGATTGGCTCTTATAATTTTGTTTGCTCTTGGGTGCGTGTAACTACTAAGGAACTGCGTCTATGATCCGACTGTTTTACTTACAAAGAATAAGAATTTCAAGGTTATGTGCCAATTAATGCTTGTTTACATTATACGTCACACAAATTAACAGGTCTTAAGCGGGCTAAATCGCTTCTTATTCATTAAAGCTGGCACTAAAAACATACCCGCGAACTCGAGGAGTAAACGAATATCTAGGAAGCTATCATCAAAAGGGGAAGAGAATTTGGAGATCTTTGAATGGAGCCACATGAGACCCGTGTTGGCAATACCCTTATTACAGTTTTGTCGCAAATTATACCAATTTTATAGATCAATTTTGTTATATCTAGTACTGTTTAAGAAGGGAAAAAAAGGATTTTGGACTCAAAAAAAGATAGAAAGCGTCAACCACCATGTATGATGCATAAACTCGGCCAAAAGGAACTATCTAAATTTCGAGGACACTTTTTTTTTTGGAATAACCCATAGGGTATGATGCATAAACTTGATCACTTGAAGACCTATATAGGGAACGCTCCTCAAACCCCATGAACAGGTTAGGTTCAGACTTTCGACCTATAAAGGCGACCCTCGACCTATAAAGGCGACCCTGATTCAAAGTAATTTGTATGCAATTGGTGAAATCTAAATAGATATCTCTAGAGCCCAAGCTGGAAATTTTTATTTCAAATTTGCATACTCTACATATGATACAGTTATACATCTCACTGCTTCAAAAAAGATGTGCAACCGTCCAAATAAAAAGCCCTATCATCAATGATTATCCGCTGGGCTCGTTTGAAAACAATTCTTGCCAGAATTTTTTATTCTAGCAAGAATTGATTATGGTAATTCTGGCAGAGAATGAGAAATTATGATTAGCAAACGCACCCTCATTCTATTTCTGCTTTTGGCAAGTTTATCAAACGGCGCCCGGGGATCGACAACCGGTGGTGACGACCGGCGGCGGGCAACGGCGACCGATGGCGGCCTATGAGCGTGAGAAAGAAAATGAGAAGTGAAAATAGAAAATGATCACTTCTAGTAAGAATTGATTCTGGCCCTAAAGAATCATTTCTTTACCAAACACAATTCTCATTCAAAAATAGAAAACTACTCAAGAAGTCATTTTTTACTAAACGCATTTCTACTCTATAATTACTTTTGGAGCAGAATTAAAAATTTTGATAGATTATCAAACGCACCATAAGCTTCTCTTAGTGCCCTCCGCCAACAAGTTGAAAGTACAAAGAAGCTGCTTCGGCTCCTATTCTTTTCACTGTAACTAGATTTCATTTCCATCAAGACTAAAGGTCGATCTAATTAATGACGTATACCTAGCATCGGCCTACCTTTCTCATCTTCATGAAGACTAAGACAAAAACCACAAAGGATACAACACCACAAACCCATCCAACGCCTATAGACAATTTGCTCAAGAACATGCTCATCATTAGGAAAAACCCTAACGCGGCAGAAGCGGACCCCGCTCTCTCTGCGACCATCGCCATCTCCGTGGACACCAGTTCGCGCATCAAGACCCCAACCAAGGAAGCCGTGAACCCTACCACCACTGTCACCTCGGAGAAGTTCAGGAGAAAGGAAAGAAGCGTGGAGTGGCGTAAATTTTTCATGTCGACGGAGGACGAGAAGTGGAAGACCAAGAAAGCCACCATCGATTGGTAGGTCAGTCCGAGGAACACCTTCCCTAGATTCACCTGCGAATGCCTCCTCCTTTTTGCCTCGTCATCATCGGTCGCTGGTATTAGTTCAATGTCGATGGGGTGATAGTCGGGTTGGGTTTCCCAAGGTGGATTCGGGTGGAACCTGATGCGGTGAATGCGGATAACCTGATGTTGCGAAGGAGGGATCTGATCGCAACTGTCGGGCACGTTGCTATGAGAGAGAGGAGACGGGATTGCATCGTGATCGGAGAGAGGTGATGGGACTGCGTTGTGATCGGAGAGAGCCGATGGCATGTCATTCTTGGTCTCAGCCTGGGCCGCTGGGGCAGTTCCAGCATCGTCCCCCGGAGAAGAAGCATCAGTTGGCTGCTCGACGGTTGCCATAATGATAAGAAGAGCAAGGATCTATGACTTTGGGAGCATGTTTGTTGGGAACATCTGAGACCAGCGTGCTAAAGCGATGAGTATGGGCTGCTCTTATATAAGAGGTTCTTTCATGTTAGAGAATAGAAATAATTAGAAATTTCTAACATTTTACATGAATTTCCCAGGAAAGGAGGATTTTGAAATTTGATCTGTGTTGTTTCCGAGAATGTTGAGCGTCCTTTCCTATTTCGACATAGGATGAAAGAACAATAACGAAAACGAGGGAGGGACCTTATTTAGGTGCTCTTCTTTTTTGCAATTCTTATCTGAACACTGCATTTACTCAACCTTGTTATGAACAGAAAGTGGATTTCAATCTAGAATAAGCGCTCATCTCAAAATAAAACACATCCTTTCCTTCGTTCTTCACCGTAGGATCACTCTTAACTGTTCCTTTTTAATTCCCCAAAGAAATGTTTTTTTTTTTCACGACCCCATAGATTTTCAATGATCTTTCTTTTTTGAGGCATTAGGCGAAATAAGTCCCGCGTCAGGAGGATGTCATGTAATACGGACTAGATAATATAAGTTTTTGGAGTAAAGGTGAGTCCAATTGAATATGTTGATGGTGCACAGGCGCTGGACCCTGGCGTTCTCTTGGTTTCCGCTGTGAGATCATGGGGAGAGAGGAGGCAAATACAGGAGAACTTCAAGGAACGTGAAGGGGGTCGCCATTGATCTTTTGGTGGTGCATTAGGGCACGCGGTTTGGCTTGTTTAGTTCTTTCGTTTTGCGTGTCTGAAGGGTCCATAATATCTCCGTCTCTCTCCCTCCCCTTCGTCGTTGAGAAGCCCCTGTGAAGCTCTCCCAGAAGCATCGTTGCAATTTTCCCTGGAAATGAGAAGAGACCACCCCATGGCTTTCCCTATTTCTCAACTTGTGGTTGGCTTGCTACCAGATTTTTCCCGCTCGTATTTAATTTCTTCATTCTATTCTCTCCCTCCCCGCGTTGAGACAAAAGCAAAGACACCTAACACCAAAAGCTACGCGTTATTTATCTACAGTGAAGGCCCGAATTCGCAGATTGGGATAGATGAGGCACGAAATTTCTGGTACTTTAGATACGTAAAATGCCACGTTGATCCTTGTTTTTCTTTTCATAAGATATCTACGCGGATGCTTGATTGTAAAACCGTTTAACATCTTCTAGATTTTATGTTGACATTATCGCACAATAGAATATGGCATCATCATGTCAATAATAGTTGGAGATTAAAAGAAGTGTACATAAGACAAGGCTTTTGTTGAATACATGTCTCGAGTTAAGTTCAAAAAAGAAAATTTTCTAATATAAGTAGTTTTCCTTTTGGATCCAATTCTTGACTATATAAGAAGTGGGTTTTCTTTATGCAAAGCATTCAAGAGGCGACTTTTTGTGAATTACACCCTAAAGTAATCCAAGAGTGTTTGAAGCCGTGAAAATCTTGTGGATAAGATTGTGTAATTTCTTTTGTGAGATTGAGTGATTATTTCGCAAGGAATTTGAGGGGTAAAACGCTATGTAAATTATTGGGTTTAATTGGAAGTTGGGAACGTTGAGAGTGTTTAAATGACTAGAGTGTCGTTATAATCTCTGTTGTATTGCTTGATTCATAGTAAAATTATGTGCTGCTTTTCCCGTGGACGTTGATCATACCGACCGAATCATGTAAATCTTATGTCCAATTTTTTTCTTTATTTTGTTTATTTTATTGTTCGATTGTTTATTTTTGTAACAATTGGTACCAAAGCTACACTTGACTAAGTTGAAGCTGATTGATGGCAAGGTAAAAAAAGAAAAATGAAAATCGACAAATTTGATGGGAGTGAGTTTGGTATCCGAAAGATGCAGATTGAGCATTATCAATATTAGAGAATCTCGTATTTACCCCCATCTAGGAAGAAGCCAGAGTCAATGAAGTAAGTTGATAGCAATTTATTGGATAGACAACCGTTGGGTGTTATTCGGCTGGCTTCGACTCGTAATGTCACTTTTAACATTGTAAAAGAGAAGACCACCATGAGTTTGATGAATCCCTTGTCGAACATATACCAAACCCTCTACGATAAATAAAGTCTACTCGAAACAATGTCTGTTTCACTTAAAGATGTGCAAAGGTGCATCGGTTGCTAAGCTTATTACCGAATTCAATGCGGTCGTTAGTCAATTGAGTTTGATTGAGATTAACTTTGAATATGAGGAACGTGTTTTGATTCTATTATCCTCATTGCTTGATAGTTAGAATACTATTGTTACTACTAGTAATGATTCCTCTAGGTCAAGAAGCTTGATGTTTGATGAGGTTCGCAATTTGATTCTAAGTGATGACATCTGTAGAAGAGAATCTAGTGAACCTGTGCATGCTGCTTTAGTAGGTGAAGGAAGAGGAAGAATTAGTACTCGCATTAGCAAGAGTAGTACAAATCTGAATAGAAGTAGTCGGTCTAGGATTAGTGGTGTTCTCTACTAGAATTGTGGCAAGCGGTGGTATCTTAGAAGGGATTGCCCTTAGTTGAAGTATGAGAAAGGTAGGGAATTAGAGTTGAGTTTGTAAATGATGTTGTAACTATAATTGACTATAATTCGAATAGTGTTGATTATGTATTGTTTGTCACTGAGGATTTGTCATTTGACGGATGTGTTGTGGATTCTAGTTGTCCGTTTCACGCTACACCAAATAGGAACTAATTTACTACTTATCTGTGCATGGATAGTGGTAAAGTGCCGTTGGGGAACAATGTTGAGTGCAATGTTGTAGGTTTTGGTGATGTTAGAATCAAAATGCATGATGATATCATGAGGAAATTGACTAGAGTGAGGCATGTTCTAGAATTGATGAAAAACCTGATTTCCTTGAGTGCCTCGAATAGTGTTGATTATGTATTGTTTGTCATTGAGGATTCGTCATTTGACTGATGTGTTGTGGATTCTAGTTGTTCATTTCACACTACACCAAATAGGAACTAATTTACTACTTATCCGTGCACAGATAGTGGTAAAGTGCCATTGGGGAACAATGTTGAGTGCAATGTTGTAGGTTTTGGTGATGTCAGAATCAAAATGCATGATGATATCATGAGGAAATTGACTAGAGTGAGGCATGTTCTAGAATTGATGAAAAACCTGATTTTCTTGAGTGCCTTGAATTCAGTTGGGTGTCAATATACTTCATAAGGTGGAGTTCTGCAGGTCATTCGAGGTGCCTTGATAATAATAAAAGGAATCAAGCATAGTGGCCTGTATGAGTTTCAAGGTGAGACAATGATGAATTTCGTCACAGAAACATGGATTGCATCTGTTCGAGAGTTTTAATTGTAGCATATGGCACATTGATGAGAGAAGCCTAAGGGTTTTAAACGAAAGGAATTTGTTGTGTGTTATGTGGTTGATGAATTGAATGTATGCAGGTGCTGTGATTTAGGCAAACAGCGAGTTAAGTAAAGTAGAAGTGCCAAAAGTTATGTACAAAGCTCACTTAAGTGTCAAAATTTTTCCCCAACTCACTAAAGTGTCAAGATCGGGAAAAAAACGATCACTTAAATGATAACAGAGAGAAATTCCGGCTAAAAACTTTTCCCCAAATCACTTAAATGTTAGGAACGAGCCACGGACAGAGACAGAGAGAAGAGAAGGAAGACAGCAAGAAGCTAAGTGGTTCATTCCCCTCTTCTGTTTTTTACTATAAATGGCCATAGATTCTGATTCTTCACTACCTTAATATGTTTGTGGAATAACAGCTTCATCATCAATGGATGTTGGACAGATATGAAGGTAAGTAACGCTAAACCATGTTTAGGAGCCAATTGATGAGAAATCATTGCATGTTTTTATTTCTGCATTTTTCGTAGTCCAGTGAACCTGTGTCGGTTTCTGCCCTGTTTGAGCCAAATAAGGTCGGAATCTGGAAAATTTCTCAACTAGACAATCGAAGAGGACTTCCTAAGCTTCGATTTGAGTGGTTGTGCGTCCAAAATCGACACCGTTTAGTCAGTCAAATGACCATTTTTGTAAACGTACAGAACCGGATTACTTGCTGTAGTTACTGCACTATTACTGTTCTGTCACTTCCGTGAGGTTTTGGATGATTCTGCTCCGGCAAGATTGACCTCCGACCGGAAAATCATAAAAACTTTTGCATGATCATTAGCGACATTGATTTTAAGATTGTAAAATGCTATCAAGATTGCATGGCTACGTTAGGTAAATGACCGACTAGTTAGGTACCGAAAGGGCGCTAATTAGACGATTAGCGTATTCAAGCCCCCGACCCTAGAATTTCTGGTTGCGTAGGAATCGAGACGATACTCTCGAGTCTCGATTGGTTTCTAGCCGGCCCCAATAGGCTAGTGGCGACTCCTAGTTAATTTCTTAGGTTGCTAAGGAATTTAAAACGAAATCCAACGTCACGCGAGGTATGGGCTTGGGAGAGTCCACGTTCGATTCGACGGACCCATGTTCCGTCCTTTTGGGCAATACCCCTAAACCTATTCCTTTTCTCGACGCGGGTCGAAAAAAATAGGTCGTGACATCCGTGCATGGATAGTGGTAAAGTGCCGTTGGGGAACAATGTTGAGTGTAATGTTGTAGGTTTTGGTGATGTTAGAATCAAAATGCATGATGATATCATGAGGAAATTGACTAGAGTGAGGCATGTTCTAGAATTGATGAAAAACCCGATTTCCTTGAGTGCCTTGAATTCAGTTGGGTGTCAATATACTTCATAAGGTGGAGTTCTGCAGGTCATTCGAGGTGCCTTGGTAATAATAAAAGGAATCAAGCATAGTGGCCTGTATGAGTTTCAAGGTGAGAAAATGACGAATTTCTTCACGGAAACATGGATTGCATCTGTTCGAGAGTTTTAATTGTAGCATATGGCACATTGATGAGAGAAGCCTAAGGGTTTTAAACGAAAGGAATTTGTTGTGTGTTATGTGGTTGATGAATTGGATGTATGCAGATGCTGTGATTTAAGCAAACAGCGAGTTAAGTAAAGCAGAAGTGCCAAAAGTTGTGTACAGAGCTCACTTAAGTGTCAAAATTTTTCACCAGCTCACTAAAGTGTCAAGATTGGAAAAAAAAGATCACTTAAGTGATAACAGCGAGAAATTCCGGCTAAAAATTTATATTGAATTTTTAATTAAAAAATTTCCACATTAGCTTTTCTCTTCTTCTTTTTCCATTTTCTTAATTTATTCTTCTTAAAAAATAAGGTTTAGGGGGG